>QLNU02014802.1:27919390-27931671 GCA_006491805.2 Dysdera silvatica
GATTAAAACAAATTTATTCTAAAATTCTACATCATTTCCTCTCGGAGATAGACATAGGTCTATCATAAATAAACTGGCCATAATAGACAACCAGCAAAAATTTATAAGTGTTGTCCAATATTTTTTGCAGCACCGGAAAGGACCCCCTTTGGCCATAAAAATGCTATTACATGATAGAAGATAAAGCTTAACTGTTTAGAATATTGAGAGACAAATTGTGATATACCGTCATAAAAATTGTGTTGTATAAAGAATATGATTTAGTTTGGGCGTCTACTCAAATTCTGTTTCAAACTTCCCTGACTTTTCCAGGTTTTCCAGACCACATCTTAATTGATTTCCAGCTAACAACACACAATGCATTAAAATTTGTGTAATCAGAACAAGTTTCAAGACCATAAAATTTACTAATGCACACCCCAAAACCATTTATAACTCAATTGCCGTATATTTACAAATACAAAGAACTGTATTAAAAGATGTGTTTCTTTACACTGGTGTTACTTAAACTTGCATTAATTAAATATTTACAACATTTTCATTAAGCTCTTTTTGGATCCATTATAAAGGAGTTCAACTACATAATCACAAAGTCTATGCTTCATCTTTTATTCTATTTAAAGTGTGTATGACATCATATAAGGAAAAGGAGATTGGTACAATCAAAATCCCTTACAGATCCGATGTTAGCCAAAAACACCCTTTTCTTCAAAGTTTCGTTATATATTTGGCAAACATTTTCTCCGAAGAAATATACGGGCTTAATAATTTTATATAAATTATATTAGTTTTGGTGCAAAAGGGTAATTTTTGGAAGAAGTTTAGTCAAAAGTATAAGTTTTTCAAAATTTTCAGTATGCAATGTGGTCCAAAAGGTATTGCAGGAAAATTATTTTAATAAGCTATTTATTATAACAATGAATTTCAAATTTCCTTGACTTTGGCCCTTACGTTTCAAATTTCAATGAATTTTCCGTGTTTTTCAGATGCATAGATTGTTTAATGTATATCAAATGTTTTTACTCGGCAGTTAACAATAAATCTATTTGTCTTAAAATGCAAGACGTAAGATTTTCAAGCGTTAAAGAAATTTTAAGAACATATTTATTCATTTTGGGTGCATATACATGGATATTTTGAGGTTCTTTAGTGCATGTTTTGCTGTTTTTTTTAGTGCATATAATCTGGGCTCCATACATATGCTTATGTGCAAAAAACAAAATTAAGAAAAATATATAAATATATACTAATGATGGAAACCAATGAAATTCTGTTTTAAGGAAACATGGCCTGTTATATCACATTACATACTAAGTCACATGAGAATTTATATAACTTCTAGATAATTTATCTAATACCACCAGATTTATATTTTGATCAGATAATAAAAGATATAAATACATTTCATTATTGCAAAGTACAGAAAATGGAAATACTAATACTCATTTCAAAAAGTGTTTAAAAAATATGGCTTATTTTTACTTTAAAATACTATAAATTTAGTCATATAAAAAATAATGAACAAAAAATTATACCTGAAAAGCTAAATCCCGTTTTATCCATTTCTCAGGAACGGAAACAAAACATGAGTGTGAGTAGGAAAACGCAATACTCGCTTCTTGTATTGGTGCCATCACCGTTTTTCTTCTAAACTATTCAGTCTAAAAGAATTATTTCAGGACTTAAAAATATTCAACAGGTTCAAAAACGTTATACTAATTTGTTTCTCATGAATATATAAAATAACTTATATTAAAATGCCACCAACACAATGTATTTTATTCATATTATTTTCATAATTACACTAATCAATTCATACATACCTACATACTACTGTACATATATATATGTATACAAACATCTAAAAAACAGCAGCTATTTCGTATTGTCATAAAGAAACATGGTTTTGTTTTCGGTTAGCAACTTTGATGTAGGGAAAAAAATTACTTTAAAATGGACCACAAAACATGGTACAAATCATTCGAAGGAATGAATCACCGAGATTGAAGCAGATAATTGCTACTGTGGCCACACTTTTGAAGTTCAAAGTCTTTCTTTTAGCATAAATCTTTTAAGTTGGAAAAGGGTCATAAGTTTAATCTTCATAGACTTAACAGGTTGGAAGGAAGCGATTGTAACAAGTACACGGCAATAATTATTATGGACAACGTACAGAAAAAAACAATAATACAAAAGGTTTCACCCCTACCCCCCCCATCACTAGTTAAGAATTTTTTCTTGGAATGTAGTTACAAAAGAGGTTTTAGATGCAGGAGCAGCCCCATGACGTTACTATGAGACGATTAAACGAAATGAACGGTGGCTGGCATGGAACATATGCACAAAACAGTAAACCCATGTGAGCTTTACACACACATTAAACTGACTAGATATTTTGTACATGTGCTGCAGAACGTTCCCTCACTTGTTTCACAGCTATTACATGCATTCTGTATGCACAATATTATTATGAGGTGCATTTGTAAAGTTTGAGTGTGTGTAACATGTGCTTTATGGCAGTGGTGAAAGAAAGGTGTGGACCTTCTCACTGGATATCAAAATATATTTTCCTTTTTAATGCCAAAACAAATCCCTTTTAAAGCATCTTCAGCAGACCCCCCCACAATTTTTTAATCACCATGCCTGTGCTTGAGAGTGATTATATCTCTAAATATGCAATCAATTTTCAAAAATTTATTATGAAACTGAATACAGTGAAATCTGTTTACAATGATATTTTCCCCTAGTCCTAACAGATACAGAGTGCATCATATTCGGCTTTGTCTATAACATTATCGTTCCCATAGTCCTTGAGTATCATTATAAATAGACTTCATTTGATACTGAAGAAATTTGGTAAAAATGTATGTTTTATGGCAGACAGACACCAAAGAACTGCTCTGAATGTGGTCGGAGACAAACATCGATTTTTGCAAAGGTTACAGACGAGCTGAAAAATGTGGCAGACCATTGGCGAATGCAGGGGGGTGTTGACAGGGATTGCAACCCCCATCCCATTGCGATAAAATTTTGTACGTGTACATAGGAAAATATGGAGTTGTAACTCCATAAGCCTTCCCATCCAGCTTGTAACACCTGCTTACAAACTTTCTGTGTACACCTATGTGGCAGACACCGTATTTTAACCTGCAATGTAATAAGTTAACGTTTAAATAAAATGATTTAGATGTAAAGAACAATAGTTTTATTTGAATAAATTAAAAAAAAAATTTAAATTTCACTAACATTCCATATCATTACAAACATTTTATAATAAAGCTACTTACTACAGGGTTTGAAAAATACAGGGAGTCAGGTTGTCGTGGCAAATAAAAAGTTTCATCTGGCGACTCTAACTATTCTTTACATTATTTTTTTTCTCTCTGAGTGATGTTTTCTTTCCCCTTCTGTGAAGTAAGAAAAAAAAATGAGGAAGGGAAGGAGAACAAGAGAATTCGTTTCTTCCTGAGGCTCACAGGAAATGTTTTGTTTGCCTCGTTTTTGGTGCGGGTTGACTCAGTTTTCCAATAGCCAAGGTACGAGCTCAAGGTCGTTCACTACACAAGCGTCTGGAGACAGGACTGGAGTTGCCAACCTCTGTCTTCTGCACATGTGCGTGGACTTAGTCTGTTTGTAGACAAAAAGGATAAGATAAAGTTTTTTTCTGTAAATATAATCAGGGCTTGCATAATCTTAATTGGGGGACAAAGGGGGTTTAAAACAGGGGCAGCTATGCCCTTTTAAGAAGGAATTGTTTAATCAAGCATTGAAAATGAAAAAGAATGTATGGCTGTATTTATGGACTGTGAATGGTAAAATTAAATTGTGAAAAAATGAACATAGTGATATAATGATAATTAAAATGTATAGTTATCTCGATATTATGTATAGAAGTCCTTGCTAGAATTTACCGCTATTACTATGTTTTCGCTTGACTGCTGTCCATGAACATGCACAGAAACACAGCAGGAAAAGACTCCTCCTCTCAAAAGACGCTAATAGATCTAGCTAACTTATAGAGTCTTTCGGCATTATTATTAACTTAGTGGAAATGTCCTTGCATTTACGAAGTCGGCATTACTATTAACTTAGCGGCAGTGTCCTTGCATATATGCAGAAGGTGGAACCTCCCACTAAAAAGCACTGTGGGACGTATTCTGTACTAGCGCCAAAACTTTAGCTTTCGCTAACCACCCAATTAATTTTTCACGAAAAAACCGTAAATCTAGCGTTAAATGAAAGTTTCTTCGTTAAGGAAAAGAAATGCTTTCTCTCAATTAATTATACATCTTCTCTTTCACATACATTAACCAGAAACGTCGGTTATACATTAAAGAGAAATGTAGATGAACGCAGGTGACTTTTCCGAAAGTTGGGGCGATTGCGCCTCCAATGCTTCCAAAAATGAAACTCTTATTATTTTTTAAAATACAAATTTACCTAAATAAATACACATACAAGGAGGCCCCCGACCCCAACTACCGTTTATCCATGGCCAACCATTGGAATGTTACGACTCATTTTTGAAATAAATTTAATTTTAGTTTTACCTCTGCTATTAATTTGAAATATTACTTATTTCATTTTACAAAATGCGATTAAAACGTAAATAATAAGGGACTGTTGCCAGCACCACGCTTAAAAAAAGTTACAATTGTTAAAAGTTAAAAAATAAATAAACAGTTCCAAAATTTACACATTATTAAAATTTTTAATGTTAACAAATGTTACTTTGTGGGAATTTACGCCATGGTGGAATTTAAACATAGTATTTTTCCTATCAAACCGCACAGTGTATTAAAAAATCGAAAAGGAAAGTTTTATTCTGGCATCAAAGAGGGTGTAATAACATAGAACCGTGACCGTGTAAAACGCGTTTTGCTAATTTATCTACCGGCGCTTTCTTGTTTTCGAAGAGTCTAGGTTCCTTGCCGCGTTTTTTGGGATTTGAATGATTTTTCATTTTTACCAGTTAAACTTATTTTAAATTTCGTTGTTTAAAAATGTCGTACATTTCTCAAGGTATAAAAGACAGAGACCAGTTGTATCGCTTAATAATTAGGTACTCGTTCTTCTATATTTTAAAACTTGCATCGTGCTTTATATTTGTCACATGTGTTCGTGTATACGGTTAGTTTATATATTGTGCATGTAAAGACGTGTTTCAGAATACGGTTTAACATTTTTTTTTTTGTGCGTAGCTGGAGTTGGTTTATTGGCCTTTGGGTAATTTGGGCGATTGACAGCTTTAAACGATTCATCTCCGTATTTCGTGTCGATTTTTTTCGTTTTCGGTTGCTTTCCTTTGTAGATACTGTCCCATTTCGTTTTTAGTGGGAAGTGTTTCCAATACACTTGGCAACTTTGTCCTGGCTTGCCGCCATGTTGCTTACGTCTCAATACAGGCTCCGCCCCTTTCCTTCCTCCATCCTACACCCAGCCTTCAACACTACCTCCTCACACCCCTCCTTCAACACTACCCTCCCTCTCTTCTTCACCCCTACCCCCTCTAACCTCATCTTTCTCCTCCCCCTTCCAACCCCTGTTTTCTTGGCGGTCTCTTCCTACTCCCCCCTAACCCTCTAATCCCTTTCTCCTGTTCCCTTTCCACTCTCGCCCTCCATCCCCTTCGCCTCTTAACCTTTTCCCTGTGGTTTCCCCTCCCCCTGCTCCTTTTTCTCAGTGACAAAAGAATCCATATTGAAATGTTCCGACGTCTTCCCAATCACTTCAATACTTCCATAAGTCTTACCACCGCCACAGAAAAACACCATATGATGCTCCACCCTGTGTGACATCATGCATCGAAATCGCTGATGTCAAAACCCCGCTTACAGCGACTTTCCTTCATGTTTCTAGGGGAAAATTGATCTTGTGGGACAGTATCTGTACTACCACTGATTCTCCAATTGGTACTAGCACTGTAAACTCCGCCATGACGTCAGCTGTCTTAGCGACTGCCAAATATAATTAAAGGTTGACGATTTTGTGATCTGGTAGGCTACTTTTCCTACTGAATCAATACATGACTGGTGGGAGGTGCCACACTTCTCGCTTACTAAAAACATTACTCAGGGCCCTGCAATTTGCTGAATTCATGAACCTTGCAGTAGTAAAAATAAAAACATTCACAAGAAGTTTCAAAACATTCCTCAGTACAGAATCTGTCATATAGTTCTTTTGATGGCAGTATAGAACACGATACTCATTTCTCACTCTGTACTCTTGAAATCGTTGCCAATTGCACTAAATGGGGTTGTCACGTAACATAATCTGACGTTTGTACGGTGCAGTGAAAAGTGCTTTGATCTGATTCTGTACTATCACCAGAATCTGCCCCATAGTGCTTTTTTCTTTTAGAAAAGAGTAGAAAAATTGCTGTAGGTATACATGGTTACTCTGTGACATAATGCACTCATTATCTTCAGAGCTGGCAAGACCATTCGAACGTGTATTTTGTTCACTGTAGTGATTTGGATTATAGATGAACGTTTGATCTATTGTTTTTGTGGAATTGCTGTTGGAAGGGAAAAAGGGGTCAAACTACACGTGTATCCCCTGTGCGATTTATCACCAAGGCGTGGTAACCCTGCTGCGACAACCTCCTTCCTGGATTACGTCATCACACACTTGCTTTCCAGCTGCCATGTTGTTTTAAGGAGTAATTAGATAGGTGACACTACAGCTGAATCCCCTGTTTTGTCGCCAACTCGTCTCCAAAACTGATGCTATACTCTTAAAACAGAGGGAAAGTTTTAGGAAGCGTTAAAAATGAGCACATGTACATGGTAGTTGTATTGTAGTGTCGTAGCATTCCTTTCGTGCTGGTGGTGGTTTGTGAGTTGTAGCGATAGGATGAGTGACTGTTTAAATGTATTTATTTTTGTAACAGATTGGAATTGATGGTATGTTTGGGATGGAGAGCGGATATAGGAGGAAGACGTTTGAGGAGGTATGAAGGGAAAAAGTGGAGGTGAGGGGAATGTGGAGTATCGCAATGTCGACGATGAAAAGCTGTTGGACTAGTACTTTGCAGAAGATATGGGGAGGGGGGAGAAGAGGTATGGGGGGGGGTTGGAACATCACAATATCCGTGCTGAAAAGCTGTTTGACTTGTACTCTGCAGAGTATATGTGGAGACGGTGTCACAAAGAGGAAGTGGAGGAAATGATTCCAAAAGCCATAAAAGATCAGAAGCTTAATTATTAAATTAAGGGGACCAGGGCCTCGCTGGCACTTGGCGGCTCTGTGGTTATTCTTCTAATCAAAAACAGTAAAAAAAAAAAACTCATTAAAATAATTGTTTTTAACTTATATTTGAATTAAAAAAAAAAAAAAAGCTGAATTTGCATTGAAAAAAAAAATAGTATTAAAAAAAGTAGGAGAAAACCGGAATCCAAGTGAGAAAAATGTATGGACGGAAACACTTGCCTAAATGAAAGCCTGTATCGTATGGAGAGTAAAAATTTGGTACTTGTCTGTTAAAGTAGCCTCAAGATTACGATCTCGCCAAGGTCTTCGCCAAGCTCTCATATCGTCTAAACTCGCCATCAGCTACCATCATACTTAATGAAATAATATTTACCAGATATTTTCACAATCCAGTAATTTTTCTGAATCAACACAGTTGAAACCACATATATGTAGATGGACATGGCAACAAAATTCTGAGCGGTGTTTGAACTACAGTGTGCAAATAATATGCTCATTAAATTTTTATAATATTTTGTTATTAAATTAGACATTCGTATTTATAATTGTATAAACCATGTACATTAGTTCAGTACTGACAATGCATAGTATTATTACTCTATTAATATAAAGAATAACAAGTAATATTGTACTTACATAACACATGTACTGCATTAGAGGAAAAATCAGTTAGCCAACTATTGCAATGCCAACTATTTACTGTGGATAGAAACTTGTTCATAAAGTTTGTTTGCATATATCTGGTTTAAATTCTATAATAAAACATTCGTTTGGCTTCAAAAATATTCGCATGAATGCGATTTGTGCATGTATAAAATTGCAACTAAGCGAGTGTAGATAGCATTAAAAAGATTTAACTCAAAGATTCGAGACTATATTTTATGCATGTATGTGGGTTCAACTATATCTGCTTAGTGGGGGTCCTCCATACCCCCAACTTAGATTATCTTCAGTTGTACCTGAAAATTGGAAGGTTGAATCAATAGTTTCCTAAAAATTTTCTTTTATAAATAAGATAAAATTAAGTTTTTTTCTTGGGGGGTGTTATTCAAAGGTTGTTAGTGCCATATGTTAAGGAAATGATTTACAAGAACTAAAACACCATCAAGAACATTAAAATAAAATCTTTAACGCAAAAGCAATACGAGAATAAACACGTTCATCCATGGGGATAAATTCTAAAGCAATGGAGTTGAGCAGAAGTGCTGTATTTAAAAATTGCCCAGTTACCAGTGGAATATAAATATTGACAAACTACCCGACTCTTGGAGTACTGTTTACATTTCACCAAATAATACTATCTTTGCATAATACCCATTATGTTAATTTTTTACACTCGATTTTGTGTAACAGTTGCCTTAACGGTAGTGTTATTTGTATGAGATGTATTTTATTCTATGTCAGGGTGTCAACAGATCTGGAAAAGTCAGGGAAGCTTTTTCTGACTGGAAAAGTCAGAGAAATTTGAAATACAAAGTCATTTAAATTTGAAATTCATTGTTATAATAAATAACTTATTAAAATAATTTTCCTGAACTGTGCTTTTCATACTACATTGCCTACTGAAAAATTTGATAAAACTTGGACTTTTGACTAAACGTCTTACAAAACTTACCATTTTTCACCAAAACTAATATAATTTATATAAAATTATTAAGCCCATATATTTTCCAGACGAAAATGTTTGTCAAATATATAACTAAGTTTGTAGCTAAATTATCTAATCTGTAAAGTATTTTGATCATACTAATCTGCTTTGCCTTATATATATATATATATATAGTCATACATGGAATAGAATATATAGAATCATAATGGAATAGAAGCTGAAGCATCAGCTTTGTGATTATATAGTTAAACTCCTTTATAACGAACTCAAAAAGGGCCGGATGAAAGTGTTGTTGTAAATGTTTAATTAATAGAAGTTTTTAGTGTAAAGAAATACAGCTTTTGAATTTGTAAATTTACTTTAATTGAGTTATAAATGGCTTTGGTGTTCGTGTTAATGGATTTTATGACCTTGAAACTTGTTTTGATTATGTAAATTTTACTGCATTGTGAGTTTTTTTACTGTAATTAGTGACTGGAAATCGATTAAGATTTGGTCTGGAAAGGTAGAAAACTCGGGGAAGTTTGAAACAGAATTTAGGCATACACCCTGTTATGTGTAATGTGTTGTATTACCTATGTATGTGTAATATATTCTATCATATATTTATTTAAAGTACTTTTGTTTTTTAGCCAACTCTTCTATGATAGTTATCAAACATTGGCTGTGAGCCTCTCAAATTTGCTAAAGACGAATCCACCATGCCCACCGTCGAATCGCCTGCTAAATATTGTACAAAAGGGTCTTCGTGCCGAACAAGGTTTAACACTTTTTTCACAAAACTTATGAAACTTTATCGTTACTTTTTTTTTTTATGTGAGACGTTTAAAGTGTGATATTTAATGCCATTACATAAATAAAATTCTTTTCCCCTTTTATAGTTGTAAACTATTTTTCACGGCGATGGTGAAATATGTTTATGATGCTTTTTAACATTTGCTCCTTTTATGTACCATATAATAAAAACTATACCCAAATCGTGCTTTCAATATTTTTGAGTGCGATGTCCTTTTCTTGGTTTCTTGTTTGATTTGACGCCACACATTTTTAATTACGTTTACGTAACTGCTGAGTTCTAATTTTGCAGTACGGCGACTTACAAATGAATCATCTATTTCTTAAAATAGTCCTTCTAAATTGAATTTTACCATTACGCTCTTTAATATATTACTGCTATAAAAAATCTTTGTGCATAAATTTAAAATAATATATTATGATGGAATTTCATTAAACAAATTCCATTACAATCGTAGTCATATTGTATATTTTTATATAATAATTATTATATAAAAATATTCTATTAATCATTAATACAGTAGAATCTCAATTATTTGAAATAAAGGTTGGACTCTTTCGGATAAGTGAAATTTGGGGTAATTTGGAAATTCAATTTTTAGTTTAAAGATACAAAGAAACTACATGTATCCAAAAACATGTTTAAATTGCGTATTACTAAACTACTATATTGATCGTTCAAAGCATCATAAAGTACGAAGTGTGATTGGAAAGTTTTAAGACTGGACTTGTAATTTCAAAATGGCAGTACGTACAGGCTATTGCGATGATCTCCTTCAAAGTTGTTCTCTTCTGACAGCACACACTGATTCCAACGATGTTTTCGCTTTTGGAAGCATTCCTGGAAATTTTGTTTTCTCAAGGGTGTGAAGAACCTCCTTGTTTGCTTTGATGTCTTTGAGTCAAATAGGTCCTTTCAGCGGAATTTTCAGTTTAGCCCTTTCAGCGAAATTTTCAATTTGGGAAACAGAAGCCAGCTGGGGCTATATCAGTGAAATAGGGGATTGCGGTAGAACAGGAATTTGGCTAAAAATTCCGTGGTCAAGAATGCACAATGTACCTTATGTGTTGTCATGGTGGAGGACCCAATTTTTGTCTTGCTAGAGTACATGTCTTTTCTTCCGCACATTTTCACGCAAATGCTAAAGGACACTTTTATAGTTTTTCCTGGTGGACTGCTCTCAGTAGGGTGCATGATACCCGTAGAATTGAAAAAACACCAACGTTGTCCTCACATTTGAACGACTTTGTTATGCTTTTTTTGGTCATGGCGAACTTGAACCCTTCCACTGTGATGATTGTGCTTTTGTTTCTCGGTCATACCCATAAACCCATGATTCGTCATCTGTAATTACCCTATTTAACAAATCTGGGTCTGTTCCGGCCCGATTAATCAGTTATGGAGACACTTCAAGTCGGTGTCGTTTTTTTGCTGGTCTGATAATTTCGGAATGAATTTTGTGGACATTCGACGCATGTTTAAATCTTTAGTTAAAATTAACTGAACCGTGTAGAATTCAGGTCATTAGCTATCTCCCTAATGGTAAGTCTATGGTCAGAACACACTAAATCACGAACTTTCACGATGTTTTCATTGGTTTTTAAAGTGGAAGACTGGCCGGACTGGACATCATCTTCGATTGATTCACAGTCATATTTGAAACTGTTGAACCAGATAAAAAAATCGGACCGGCTCATATATTTATCCCTGAAAGCTGTTTTTAAAAGTTCATAAATCTCCGAAGCTGCTTTCCTGGTTCTAAAACAAAATTTGACACAAATGCGTTGTACCATGTTTTTAAAAATTTTGCAAAATCAATAATTCGCCCAGAACCGAAAACATGTCTTCATTCACTAGAATGCCACTTTCTACTGAACGAAGATACCATGGTAATTTTTTCAGTATGGTTTCAAAGACAAAATAAGCTTTCCCTTTCACACCCGCCCACAAACATAGCCCTTTTTATTAAGCAGTGGCATCATCTGTCTTAAAACTTTACAATCACACTTTGTATATGTTAATTAAGACACTAATAGCTTTGGAAATAGTCCGATGGCTTGAGTATACCTGATATGTAAAAAGTATATATTGATCGTATACAATATCTGCCATTTATATTGCTTTCTCTCTCTTAAGGGCAAGCAAACAAACATTAGCTTTTTTTGCAGAAGACATTCAATGAGTATCAATTTAAAGTACAAAAAGAAAACAGCCGGCATTTCAGTTAAGCAAAACCCAGATAATCGGGGTTCTACTGTATATACTTATTAGAAATAGCCTGCATATTTAAAAGCCAAGAATTTATTCCTCTGATCTGAGGTTGTATGATTATCCGCGTTTTGCAAGGTTGACATAACACATTGCACATGAAGCATTCTCAATGGCTCCAACTGTTTATAGTACTAGATGCCACCCTTGAAAGGCTCTATTTAAAACATTTTTGTAAATTTTAACTAAAAATTAAATTTAAAAATCAACTTTATCCAGAGTAATTTTTAGACAAGGTTTGGATGAAATATATTTCAGTTAATTATATATGTATATATTGGATTGGTGGGAAGTACTCTCATTTTTCACATATTTAAATTTGATATCTTTTACAAATTCCTTTCCCCGAATTTTGAGGTACACCAGTTTTGGGAAGTGGAAGGGATCACTTATACA
>QLNU02014802.1:27931771-27951965 GCA_006491805.2 Dysdera silvatica
AACCCGTTGTCACCTTATCTTATTGTTTTATATCTGTTTTTGTATTACTTTAACATGCAATGATCTGCGTTCTACAGAGGACCATTACAAACTCTTACTACATCTTCTCCCACAAAAGTGTTTGTAAAAGTAATACTACAATTTCTTGTTAACAAATGAAAATTAACGCAAATTTTAAAACGTCTTAGAGCACTGCAAATAGAAGTTTTAACAATTACATGACGTTTATACACTGGGATGGATGTTGATTAAATAAATTTAAAATAAGAACTGTAGTTCTGTACATACAAGGCATTTTTCGCTATAATTTAATTTTTGTGTATAAACCATTGCCATGCAATAAATGTTGTAGTCGAAATTTAATGGGCAAAATCTTCGTGTGTGGTTTCAAAATATTCGTGACAAGCGGCTTGCATGCAAAACTGTAACTAAACTTGTGTAGATAGCATTAAAAAGATTTCAAAGATTTGTGACTATATTTTATGCATGTATGTAGTCTAACTATATTCTGCTTAGTAGTCCCTCCCATACCCCACTTAGATTATTCTGCTGTACCTGAAAATTAAAGGTTGAATCACGTTTCCTAAAACTTTCTTTATAAATAAGACACAAATGCAGTTTTTTTCTTGTGGGTGTGGGGGGGTGTTATTCAAAGGTTGTTAGTGCCATATGTTAAGGAAATGATTTACAAGAACTAAAACACCATCAAGAACATTAAAATAAAATCTTTAACGCAAAAGCAATACGAGAATAAACACGTTCATCCATGGGGATAAATTCTAAAGCAATGGAGTTGAGCAGAAGTGCTGTATTTAAAAATTGCCCAGTTACCAGTGGAATATAAATATTGACAAACTACCCGACTCTTGGAGTACTGTTTACATTTCACCAAATAATACTATCTTTGCATAATACCCATTATGTTAATTTTTTACACTCGATTTTGTGTAACAGTTGCCTTAACGGTAGTGTTATTTGTATGAGATGTATTTTATTCTATGTCAGGGTGTCAACGGATCTGGAAAAGTCAGGGAAGTTTTTTCTGACTGGAAAAGTCAGGGAAATTTGAAATACAAAGGCCTGAGTCAGGGAAGTTTGAAATTCATTGTTATAATAAATAACTTATTAAAATAATTTTCCTGAACTGTGCTTTTCATACCACATTACCTACTGAAAAATTTGAAACTTGTACTTTTGACTAAACTTCTTCCAAAAGTTACCATTTTTCACCAAAACTAATATAATTTATATAAAATTATTAAGCCTATATATTTTTCAGAAAATGTGTCAAATATATAATTAAGTTTTTAGCTAAATTATCTAATCTGTAAAGGATTTTGATCATACTAATCTGCTTTGCCTTATATATATTTAGTCATATATGGAATAGAATATATAGAATCATAATGGAATAGAAGATGAAGCATCAGCTTTGCGATTATATAGTTAAACTCTTTTATAATGAACTCAAAAAGGGCTGAATGGAAATGTTGCTGTAAATATTTAATTAGTGCAAGTTTTTAGTGTATAAAGAAATATAGTTTTTGAATTCGTAAATTCACTTGCAATTGAGCCACAAATGGCTTTGGTGTTCGTGTTAATGGATTTTATGACCTTGAAACTTATTTTGATTGCGAAAATTTTAGTGTATTGTGTGTTGTTTACTGTAACTAGCAACTGGAAATCGATTAAGATTTGGTCTGGAAAGGTAGAAAACTCGGGGAAGTTTGAAATAGAATTTAGGTAGACACCCTGTTATGTGTAATGTGTTGTATTACCTATGTATGTGTAATATATTCTATCATATATTTATTTAAAGTACTTTTGTTTTTTAGCCAACTCTTCTATGATAGTTATCAAACATTGGCTGTGAGCCTCTCAAATTTGCTAAAGACGAATCCACCATGCCCACCGTCGAATCGCCTGCTAAATATTGTACAAAAGGGTCTTCGTGCCGAACAAGGTTTAACACTTTTTTCACAAAACTTATGAAACTTTATCGTTACTTTTTTTTTTTATGTGAGACGTTTAAAGTGTGATATTTAATGCCATTACATAAATAAAATTCTTTTCCCCTTTTATAGTTGTAAACTATTTTTCACGGCGATGGTGAAATATGTTTATGATGCTTTTTAACATTTGCTCCTTTTATGTACCATATAATAAAAACTATACCCAAATCGTGCTTTCAATATTTTTGAGTGCGATGTCCTTTTCTTGGTTTCTTGTTTGATTTGACGCCACACATTTTTAATTACGTTTACGTAACTGCTGAGTTCTAATTTTGCAGTACGGCGACTTACAAATGAATCATCTATTTCTTAAAATAGTCCTTCTAAATTGAATTTTACCATTACGCTCTTTAATATATTACTGCTATAAAAAATCTTTGTGCATAAATTTAAAATAATATATTATGATGGAATTTCATTAAACAAATTCCATTACAATCGTAGTCATATTGTATATTTTTATATAATAATTATTATATAAAAATATTCTATTAATCATTAATACAGTAGAATCTCAATTATTTGAAATAAAGGTTGGACTCTTTCGGATAAGTGAAATTTGGGGTAATTTGGAAATTCAATTTTTAGTTTAAAGATACAAAGAAACTACATGTATCCAAAAACATGTTTAAATTGCGTATTACTAAACTACTATATTGATCGTTCAAAGCATCATAAAGTACGAAGTGTGATTGGAAAGTTTTAAGACTGGACTTGTAATTTCAAAATGGCAGTACGTACAGGCTATTGCGATGATCTCCTTCAAAGTTGTTCTCTTCTGACAGCACACACTGATTCCAACGATGTTTTCGCTTTTGGAAGCATTCCTGGAAATTTTGTTTTCTCAAGGGTGTGAAGAACCTCCTTGTTTGCTTTGATGTCTTTGAGTCAAATAGGTCCTTTCAGCGGAATTTTCAGTTTAGCCCTTTCAGCGAAATTTTCAATTTGGGAAACAGAAGCCAGCTGGGGCTATATCAGTGAAATAGGGGATTGCGGTAGAACAGGAATTTGGCTAAAAATTCCGTGGTCAAGAATGCACAATGTACCTTATGTGTTGTCATGGTGGAGGACCCAATTTTTGTCTTGCTAGAGTACATGTCTTTTCTTCAGCACATTTTCTTGCAAACGCTGAAGGATACTTTTATAGTTTTTCCTGGTGGACTGCTCTCAGTAGGGTGCATGATACCCGTAGAATTGAAAAAACACCAACATTGTCTTCATATTTGAAGGACTTTGTTGCGCCTTTTTTGGTCATGGCAAACTTGGACCCTTCCACTGCGGTAATTGTGCTTTTGTTTCTGTGTCATACCCATAAACCCATGATTTGTCGCCTGTAATTACTCTATTTAACAAATCTGGGTCTGTTCCGGCCCGATTAATCAGTTATGGAGACACTTCAAGTCGGTGTCGTTTTTTTGCTGGTCTGATAATTTCGGAATGAATTTTGTGGACATTCGACGCATGTTTAAATCTTTAGTTAAAATTAACTGAACCGTGTAGAATTCAGGTCATTAGCTATCTCCCTAATGGTAAGTCTATGGTCAGAACACACTAAATCACGAACTTTCACGATGTTTTCATTGGTTTTTAAAGTGGAAGACTGGCCGGACTGGACATCATCTTCGATTGATTCACAGTCATATTTGAAACTGTTGAACCAGATAAAAAAATCGGACCGGCTCATATATTTATCCCTGAAAGCTGTTTTTAAAAGTTCATAAATCTCCGAAGCTGCTTTCCTGGTTCTAAAACAAAATTTGACACAAATGCGTTGTACCATGTTTTTAAAAATTTTGCAAAATCAATAATTCGCCAAGAACCGAAAACATGTCTTCATTCACCAAAATGTCACTCTCTACTGAACAAAGATACCATGGTAATTTTTTCAGTATGGTTTCAAAGACAAAATAAGCTTTCCCTTTCACACCCGCCCACAAACATAGCCCTTTTTATTAAGCAGTGGCATCATCTGTCTTAAAACTTTACAATCACACTTTGTATATGTTAATTAAGACACTAATAGCTTTGGAAATAGTCCGATGGCTTGAGTATACCTGATATGTAAAAAGTATATATTGATCGTATACAATATCTGCCATTTATATTGCTTTCTCTCTCTTAAGGGCAAGCAAACAAACATTAGCTTTTTTTGCAGAAGACATTCAATGAGTATCAATTTAAAGTACAAAAAGAAAACAGCCGGCATTTCAGTTAAGCAAAACCCAGATAATCGGGGTTCTACTGTATATACTTATTAGAAATAGCCTGCATATTTAAAAGCCAAGAATTTATTCCTCTGATCTGAGGTTGTATGATTATCCGCGTTTTGCAAGGTTGACATAACACATTGCACATGAAGCATTCTCAATGGCTCCAACTGTTTATAGTACTAGATGCCACCCTTGAAAGGCTCTATTTAAAACATTTTTGTAAATTTTAACTAAAAATTAAATTTAAAAATCAACTTTATCCAGAGTAATTTTTAGACAAGGTTTGGATGAAATATATTTCAGTTAATTATATATGTATATATTGGATTGGTGGGAAGTACTCTCATTTTTCACATATTTAAATTTGATATCTTTTACAAATTCCTTTCCCCGAATTTTGAGGTACACCAGTTTTGGGAAGTGGAAGGGATCACTTATACATACATAGTCCTTATTATCACAGAATTGTTTGTGTAACTTCCCCTTGGATCAGTAGGAATAATTGTATCCTTGGTTACGTTTTGTGTTATTCTTTTGACCATGAAAGTGTTTTTAATTCCCCCCCACTTATATGGGTTATTTCAACCTCATCTGATTTTATTACATCATTCATTTTTAGTATATTCACTTTTCTCGCTTTTGTGTGGGATTTAATTTCTCACTTTGCATTCATTTGTTTTACAAGGGAACCACTTTTGTGGAAGCTCGTACTCTGAGACAAGACTTATCACAAATGATAGTCCCTAAATTTCTTATTAAGAATATGAAATCAGTTTTTTGTGAATAGCATATAAATGTTTTTTATTAATATTCAAAGTCCAAAAATCGCACTTTTTAGGTGAAGTTTGATATTTTTTTATTCGCACTGTATATGAAGATAATAACTTTTGAACTCGATTCGAATAAAGAAGGTGGTTGCATTTAACGAATAAAATTATAAAAGTACACGACAGATCATTCAGAGTATTTTAAAAAAATTTATAAAAACTAAGCTTTTTAATACTTATATTTGGCGCATTTGGCTATGATTTAGAAGAATTGGCGATATCGGCATGAAGTATAAACGTTTCGTCAAAAAAAATTACAAACAAAATTGCTCTGGATGAAATCAAAATTGATGTAACACACCAAAACGAAATTATAAAAATTCATTATTTGGTGTATAACCAATTACGTGCTGAACAATATCGCCCTATGTTGCAATATTCTTGGTGTAACTGTAATCACACTCCTAGTGAAACTATTCAGTTCAGAAATATTGACAAAATATCTTTTAGCTTAATCGGTACGATTTGCAGTGTGAATGAATGTAATTTACATCCTTTTTAAAGTGCAGCCATTGTGAAGAACAATTACGTTTTGAACGTTTTTATGAAAAGTATCATCATCACAATTTATAAAAATAGTTCCGGAATCCGATATTTTGAGACATTTTTATAATTTTCTCATATTGAAGGTCTTTGATTTACAATGTTCAAACCAGGGTGTCTACTCATCTGGAATACCTGGAAAAGTCAGGGAAATTTGAAATACAAAGGCCAAAATCAGGGAAATTTGAAATTCATTGTTATAATAAATAACTTATTAAAATAATTTTCCTGAATTATTCTTTTCATACCATATTGCCCACTGAAAATTTTGAAAATCTTGTACTTTTGACTAAACTTCTTCCAAAAGTTGCCATTTTGCACCAAAACCAATATAATTTATATAAAATTATTAAGCTAATATATTTTTCAGGCAAAAATGTTATATATATGACGAAAACTTGAAGAAAAAAAGTTTTTAGCTAAATTATCTAATCTGCAAGGGATTACCGATCAATGTTATCTGATTTCTGATGCAGTACAACCTTTCTTAATGGTTACTCACTCCTTTTTGTGGCCAGATAAGACAGATAAAAGTTCCTCAGCAAGAAATTCTTTCAGAATACTTCTCTTTTATGGGCAGAATTTTTCTATCTGTTGAGTATTTGCTAATGATGGGTACTGTACTTATTTTACTGCTGTTTTACGTAACTTTTGTCATCACTTTGCTTTCTTGTCTAGTTCTTTCCTTCCATTATTTCTAACCTCTAAGATTAGCTTGGCCATGGGTGCCAGTCTTCTGTCCTTGGAAATTTTTTCAAAATTTGGTCAGATTGTAGGCTTTTTTTTTTTTTTAAGGAGTTTCGATTGAGGAGTGCCATCCCACAATTCCCACATAGGCTGTGATTGAATTGTCCAGTCTACTTGCTGAATTTATTCCATGAAGAGCGTAAAATGGCACCACCTGAACCATGGGCATGGTTATTTGGGGTGCAAGCCCCCGCCCCTCCCCCCACACACACTTCCCACAGTAACTTAAAATAAATTACAATTCTTGCCATGTATTGTTTAATGTATTAATGTTCATAATACAGTGTTCATTCTAGGATCAGAAAAGGGCAGGCTGCTCTGGATTGGAAAAAAAAAGGACATTTTATCAAAAAATCTTTACCTCCTTTACTACTAATTAACATTGACTAGATTACTACAGGGTGCACTAGAATAAGTGTATACAAAATTGTTTCAATCGTAATATGAAAACTATTTATTTTTAAGTTGCACACATTTAATACAAGCTTGTGCATTGTTAACAGTTAGAAAATTCATTTTATTCTCATTTTGAAGTTTTATTTGACAACCTAATAGGATGTAAAATAATCACTATGTAATTATTTCGTTATTGAAATTTGGAAAATGGCAATGTTAAATCACTCATCTCAAAAACAGTCAAATGGTTCAAGGACCTTGGCCATGAAGGTGATTGTCTAAGAAGTGAAAGAAAACACACGATCAACATACCTAGGAACTGACATCTTGTCACAAAACACTTCAGACGAAATGCGAGGTTCTCCATGAGAAAAATCACTAAGCAGATCGGAATCAGTTGCACTTTGATCCGCCAAATGGCAAAAAAGGAGCTTGGACTAAGGCCTTACAAGCGCAGGAAAGGCCAACTGTTGACTGAAAATAAAAAAGTATGGCTGCGAGCATGCTGTGTGCTCAAACGCCACATCGCTGGTACCCATTGCGAAAAAATTGTCTTCATGGATGAAACAACTGAACAACCACAAAATCGTCAAAACGACCACGTTTGGTCAACACAAGCTCCCGCACCAGCAGCCATCATCAAACATTGCCAACATCCACTGTCAGTTATGGTACGGGGTGGTATCTGTGCTACAAGCAAAACTCATCATTTTCATGCATCAAGGAATCAAAATAAATCGAGAATTGTACTAATGCAGCATTTTGGAAACAGTGCTTCTTCTTCGGGCTCAAGAGCACTTCAACAAGACTGCCCCAGCACATAGGGTAAAAACAACGCTAGAGTGATGCAAGACATATTTTCTTGACTTCATCACTTCTGCAAAATGGCCACCTTATTCACCAGATCTGAATCTAGTGGATTATAGCGTATGGTCGATTTTGGAGGCCAGAGCTTGCACTAAGATCATAAAAATTTAAAAGCGCTGAAGCAATCCTTGTGCCAGGAATGGGGCAAAAGGTGAGTGAAAGAGCTGCAGCATGTGGCTGAAAATTTAACAACACATTTTGAAACTGTATATCGATACCAGCAGACGCTTGCCTCGATGCCAACGGCGGACATTTCGAACAACTAAGAACATGTTATTACCAAATGTCCATATTATTGTCATTAATTGCTAGTTTTCTGTTTTATTTATTATTAATGTTAACTTCAAAAATGGTGTATACACTTATTATAGTGCCCCCTGTAATTAAATTTTTTTTTAACAAACTATTCTATTTTTTTCTCGACTGAAAAGGAGACTTTTGATTAACCACATCATTTAAATCACAGGTCAACCCCTGTTACAACGAACCTCAAGGGACCAAACTTTCAGTTTATTATATCTGATGACATGAGTATAGGACATTGGGCAGGATCAAAAAATGGTTCATTATACATGGAGGTTTGTTATAGTCAGGCGAGACATAGAAGCAAAGATTTTTGGTGGTGGTTTCCAGGAAAAGAGCGGATTTCTAGTAGGGCAGGGTTTGAAATTAACTTTTTAAATCAGGTGCACAAGTGCACCAAAGTCTTGTGGCTTAGGTGCACTAAATATTAGGTGATTAACAGAATAGGAAGTTAACCAACTTTTAAAACAGGTAAAATGTAAGTGTAGCAACTATATTTAAGCATGTAAACTACAACAAAATGCAACTTTTCAAAATAATTGAACATTCATATGTAATAAAAAAAAATTCAAAGCAAATGCAGATACATTGAGAAAATTATATAAAATTAGTCCATAGGTCACTGTTCTTGAAAAAAAAAAGTAAGTAGCCATAGTTTTGAATAGTTAGGTGCACTGCATGCACCCAAATTAAAAATTTACATGCATGGATAAAATTTCATGTGCACCCATGCGTTTGCTAATTTTGAACCCTGTAGTAAGGTGCAAACATTAATTACAAGGCACATGTCAGGTTGCAAACTTTTTTAGGAGGATATGCGGTGTGCCAAGTATTTTTATACAAAGACAGGCTCCGCCCCACGAAATCAGTCTAGAATGAACACTCCACAATATGTGCTTGCCCCCCACACATCCCAATGATTTTGAAAACTCTAGATCGATAATCTGAAGTCATGAATTTGATTTTTTTCTTTCTCGTTGAGCAATATGTAGGAAAGAATGTATGGTATGGAAAGATGTAGGAAGAAGACAAGGAGGTACTGTGTTCGGGAAATCATAAAAAATTCCTCCAAAATAAGCCACCTCTACATGGCCATCGAATTCTGCCCCTCCAGAGGATTTTCTTAGTTAAAACTGAGTATGTAGGAGTGAAGAGCATACCCCTGCTTTTTTTTTTTTTTTTTCGGCATTCCCAGAAGAGTGCATTCCTTCTCCCACCCATTTTCTCTGGCACTGCCAATGAAACAGTCTTGTTATGGAGGTACCCTACTTTCCTTCCTTCCTTTTTTCCTTCAGGAAGCTCAATTTAATAATGGTGTTAATTCATAACCAAGCTTTTTATTTTCTCATTTTTCAATTGTAACAAACTTTTTCTTTAGGTACTGATTTGCCATCTCTTCATATTGTATGTATCAGGGCCATAAAAATCTCCAAAAACGTGCATGCCTGGTTGGGCATGTAACCTAAAATAATACATGCCCGAAACATATCACTACATTTTTTTTTTGTTCTATTTATTTTTGTACTTTATCAATTAACATCAAGACAAATGGACGAGATTTATTATTATGTAGGTTAACTTCTTCTAGGATAGAAACCATGAGGGTATTATTAACTTCTGTAGGGTGTCCCGATACAGATACATTTCGAGGTTGAAGAAAATGTCTAATATCTATTATTAAATTAAACGAGAAACGAGTTAAAAGAGGCAAATGAACAGGAGCTTGACAAATGGCAATGAGTTGTGAGCTGCAAGAAGTCTGGCAAGATGGCAGCCAAATCTAGTATTCCCACAGGACTTTTTGAAAATCCTCAAATACATGTGGAGATGGAGTTTTTACCTTTTCCACTATTATTGGGGTTCACTATTAAGTTTACACTATTGTTGAGGTATCGAGACTGTCATTGATAAAATCACTGAAATAAAAATGGAAATTTATTTTTAATTAAAACAACTAAAAAACCCCCAGAGGTCTGTTAAAAGCTTACATTTTTTAAAGCTTTCAATTTTTTACATTCTCAGTCGGGCATGTGGATAAAAAAAATAACATACCCGGCTAAAATTTTTACATGCCCCAGTCATGTCGGGTAATGGATTTTTCTGACCCTGGTATGTATTGTAAATTTTTTTTTTACTGAAAAGTATGTTGTACTTTGAAACAGATGATGTTTCGTTCTCTGAACTTTAGCAATTACAATTAGTTCATTTATTTTTATTGAATCTAAAAATACTGATCAAATTGATTATAGTCTAGTTTTCACTTGATTTTTTTTTTTTAAACCAAAAGTTAATGTAAGTTTTAAGGAACACCTTTGTTCAACAAATCACACCATAAATAACTGTTAATTTATTCGGATGAGTTTTGAACTACGAAAACTCAGAATAATCATTTGAGAAAAAATATTTCTTCTCTATAACTCTTGCATCTGGATTAATAAGGAAAAAAAAGTTTTATTTTCGAAGTATTTTTTCTAACTAGGTATGCTTTTAATATTTTTTAAATTTTATACATTGTAAATAATTCTTTTTTGTGTACATCCCTACACACACATGTCAATTAACCTAAAATTTCAGTTTTGACCTTGGCATGTGAGTGGCACCCATGTCCATAGCCATTAGGTGGTGCAGTAGATAGTAACATATCTGCATAGCATTAACCTTTGTTAGACTCTTAATGATGTAAAAAAAAAAAGAAAAAAAACCCCCAACTATTAACTGCTCAATGTAGTTCCCCCCCCCTCCCCACACTAGATGAAAGCCTTTCAGTCCATCTGTCCATTTCTGGCAGCCCAATGTAAGTTGGATTCAACCAGATATCCGGTAACATTTCCTTTTAAGTTAAAATCGGCAGCATCCTTAAGTTCTGAATATTCACTGAGTTGGATTCTGTCGGAAAGCTCACATAGTGGGCATGTTGACAAGTCTGCTGTAACGTAGCTAGTAAAATCCGAGAGAGGGAGGCAATAGTCACTTGGCCGAATTTATTTGAAATCACTTATTTATTCAAAATCGCTTTCATTTATCCATGTACAGGCAGCCCGGAGAGGCTGTAAAGATGGTATCGTATGTCTCGGCATCCAAGCCCCTCTCCGTTGTCAAGAAGTAGTTATAATTCTATACTAGGATTTTGTTCACACACATGTTGAAGTCAAAGGTCAAAGTCCAAGCCTGGGGAGAGTAAAGATATGTTAGCAGTTTAGTTCATTAGTAATTCTACGGGTATGGACAGAGTGTGTAATAGTAAACCTTCATTCTATGGCTTGTAAATGGGGGGTTTGTGCACTACCAATCTAAGTCTATGTAGATGCTTCTGAAGATAGTCATGTCTCGTAGTCAGTCTAACGCATTCCTCACCTCCCACTCTGAGTCAATCCCAAGAAATCTGTGAATTTAGCATAGTGTTCCAGCTTTTCCCTTTAATGTTGGTAGCAAGTCGTTTATGGCCAAAAAAATTCACTTCAGTATTAACGATATTCTTAATGGTACGGTACTCTATAGGTGGATTAGGTTAGGGTAAGGCTGAGACGACCTTAGCCAGCCTATCTGTCATATCACTACCATATATGCCGTAATGGCTGGGAATCGATTGCAGGATGGTATGCAGACCATTATCAATCCGGGTGCTGATCTGTGTTCATGAGGCTTCTACAGCAGAGGAGCAGTATGTTATAGTTGTGAGTACTTTAATTGCTTCCTCAGAGTCTGTAAGGATGACGACTTTCATTCCCAATTGTAATAGCCTTGACAGCCAAGGACATAGCACCTATTTCTCCATTGAAGTTATTGCAGGGAGTGTCATCTGTACTACGAAGCTTGAATATAGTAATAGTGCTTCGAATAGGCAGAATTTCTAATAGCTTCGGAAGCAAAGCTATCTGTGTAGATATGGAACCAGGACTCAGGTGGGTAGCATCCCTAAATCATTGCCAAAGCTATTGCCCTCTGTTCCACCTCAAGAGAACCCTTTTTGGAAATAAGGGGAATTATATCAAGGTTGTAGTCGGCAAAGTTTAGGCCCCTATGAAAAAATGTGTTGCTGGTCAGTTCCTGCTTGTCAAATAGAGGAATGTCAAACTTATCCATTAGCTCTCTGGTCACAGTTTGGGTTTTCTGTAATTTCAGCCTGATTGGTGGTGGCCTATCGGATATCCAGAAATTCTCAAGTCTCACACGCTTGTCCACCAGGTTTAGGGACGCTCTCTCTCTTTCTCTCTCCCTCTGTCTTGTGTCATTCAGAGGCTCCAGGTCTGCCTGCAGTTGCATAGTCACAATAGAAATTGAAATTGCTCCACTTGTAATCATCCTGAGAGCATGGTTTTGAAGTATTTCAATTTTGTGCTGGGTGAGCTTAGAAGCTGATGGTTAATTCACATCCATATTCAATTGCTAGTCTTGCGAAGCACCTCATTGGTGGTTTGTAATCTTTTGAGTAGCCTGCATCTTGAGTCCCCCCCCCACCCCCAGCAGTACCATGGGCCTGCTTGTTCCAGCTTAATGTGAAATCCAGTGGAATTCTCAAATAAGGAACATTGTCAGATCTAGACTGACGGTTGGTGTTGGTCAAACGAAGGGGTTATCTGCCTTGATTTAGCACTTAAGATGAAGTCAAAAAAGTTCTTTTGAATACTAACAATTTTATTGTCCTTAGACTACTCAAAAAGGTTGTTTAAAGCCTTATTGAGAGTGTCTTTCGAAGCCTGGATACTAGTATTGGAAGCCCACAGAACTAAGTCATCCACAAAGAGCAGGGCTTGTACTCCTGGATTTGATAACATAATGTTCTAAATAGCATCACTAATCATGATATTGAACAGGACAGGGCTCAAGAGTGACCCTTGGGATAGTCTTTGTTTAGTTTGTTTAAACGATGATACAGCTTCACCATACTTCACCAGTAAATCGCTGGGCCAAGAATGATTTAATGCAGCTGTATAACTTTCTACCGAGCTCCTAAGCAGAACATTCTAAATAGTGTGATGCACATCGCAGAACAAACATCTTCATTGCAGAACAATTGCAGGGTGGATCAATTTTTTTCTGTCTGAAAATAAAAAAAGTTAGTCCGGCAAATGTTTTCTGCATTTCTATTAAAAAAGGAATTTATGTTTTATAGAATTTAAAAATGTATCAGGGTGTATTATACCAGGTTATGAAAGTCACGGAAGTCAAGAAATAGGAAAAGGTCACTAAATCAATGTTGTAGGTCATGATTATTCCAGTCTTTTCCAATTTTACGTATGCTTTGAATTGTAATTTCCGTACGATTTTCTACTAATTTAGTTATATTCAGCTATTTTTGCCAATACTTGAAAATTTTTAGTGATTTCCAGATATTTTTTGTAATACTTTGGCAATAGTGAAGGATTTTCAGCTATTTTTATGTAACTATTTTATCAGTTGTAAAAAATAAGGTTGAGGAACTTTTTCTAAGGTCAAGAAATGTATAAAAATAGTCAAGAAAAGGTCAAGGAACTGGGTTTCTTATTTTTAGTAGACACCCTGATATAATATTTTTTTATGCATGCATCTCCTGTAGAACATTTTTGATCAGCTGAAGGCTTGTTGCAGAACATTGCAATGCATTCTGCTTTAGTTCGAAGTCAAGAATTTTGTTTAACAATCCTCTCATATCAATCATATTCTATCAAGTGTAGACTGGAAATCCACAAATACTGCGCCAGAACTCTTTTTATGCTAGAAGTGGTCCTTAATTTCTTGAGTGACTCTTATTACCTGCTCCGTAGTGCTTCTGTGATTTCTAAACCCAGCTTTTCAACCAAATTCATTCAATTAGAACCATTCTGTTAACAACTAAGCAATTTACAAACGATGCTGGTGAAATTGGTCCATACTATTAAGGGTGCTAGGGTTCTTTCCTTTTTTAAGAATTTTAATGATTTCGGCATTCTTCCATTTGCTTGTCAATCCTCTTGATCAAACAACAGTTTGAGTTTTAGTAAAGCCTTCAATGCATTTTTCCCAAGGTTGAGTAAGAACTCATGCAAAATTCCATCCGGGCCAGCGAACATTCCATGTTGGAACCTCCCAAGACCACACTTCAATTCCTATTCTGTAAAGGATGAGTTAAAGATGTTATCGTGTTCATGGTCAAGACAAACCGTAGAGCTTCAGTGTTTTTTCCTTCACTTGCTTAGATGACCTGAAATTACTGACCATGGCAAAATGTTTACAAAAGGCAAGTGCAAACTTATTTCCGGAAGTTAAAAATTTTAAAAATATTTTTCTTAAATTAAACAATCTGTGACTGCCTTAACATTGCTGCCATCTTGTTTTGATATTAGTTACCTTCGTAATTGTCAGCATCCTGTTTTTCTAAGTAGTGTTTTTAATTTCACAGTAATTTTGGAATTGGCAAAATTTTGTTGATAAAGATCGCCAGTGATACTGCATTTTTATTGGAATAATTAAGAAAGGATTATGTTGGATAACAGGATTTTTTTTTCCTGGGGAATAAATTTTCATTTTGGGGTTGAAAGGTTAGGGTGTCATTGAGTTCAAAGAATACATCGATAACTTTTTGAGTATTTCAAGCTTTAAAATTTAAGGTGGAGATTGAACTATTTGAGGTAGATGTATTGCCTCCCTCCCTCACTCAGCCCTCCCTTCAAAACTCCCCCATATCTACACGCCTGGTGTAAACTCAGAAAGGTCCTATTTTGAAGGAGATCAGTGTTTGTGTATGAACTAAATATATGACGATTTTTTTTCCTGGCCTAAGGTCATATACTTTTTAATCAAACTTTGTATGTATGTAACTCTTTATTTTCATCATCGTTTTCTTGGGTGGCTTTAACGACTGTGTAAGGATGCATATAATTAGGCTTATTTGACTTTTGGCTATTTATTTTTGGGATGCTGTTGGTTGTAAAGCCTATTACTAGCAACTTACTTAGCCCCGATGCAGAAACATGCCATGTTTTTTGTCCTATTCGTGTAGTGTGCCTCTTGAAAAAGTCCTTACCCATAGATCTTTTTTTTTTTAAATTTCTATTTATCTTGCTGTGGTTGGATCCATTCTCTCGATTTTTTGAAATCTAAGGAAATTGGCAGTCTAAACTCATCCTTTCCTTGGAGATCTCTAATTGAAGAATGATGTCTTTCCGTTTGTTTCAATGATTTTCCCAAACCAATGTTTCAACATGGTCTTAATTAGACCGATCTGTTGTAATCACTGACCTTGATTTTTCACGTGGATTTTGAGCTCTGAGCTGCTATTGAATGACATCCTAAATATTCTCTGTGGAATTAAGATTCAGTGAGATTACCAGTAACAATGAAATTCATCTGCATGCTCCTCAAACCATTGTACCACAATTTTGGCCTCATAACATTGAGTGTTATCTTATCAGAAGGTTCTATTCCCGGTAGGAAAGATAGATGCCATGTAGGATGCAACTGGTCTGCAAAGATGTTGAGATAGTCAACAGTTTCCATTCTATCATGACCAATGGTTCCAGAGACACCCGTGATAACATCCCCCTAAACCATAATACTACCACCACCGATCTGTTTATGACCTTCAGTACATGTGTCCATGAAATGTTTGCCTTGAAGGCTGTGTACTTTGATGCGGCTATCGTCATGATGAAGCAGAAAACATGATTAATTCAACCAGGTAACTCTGTTCCATGGTCCATTCATAATGTTCCCGAGCCCACTGTAGATGTAAATGGTGATGACGATTGGTTAACGGGGGCACATGAGAGGGCCATATATTGAAGAGTATCATATGAAACAAAACCCACTGAACTGTGTACTCCGAAACACTTGGGCTTGCATTGTAATCGCCTGTCAGTTGAGCCACTGGTTGTTGCTGCTTTTGCTTTACCAAGTGTAATAGCCTCTAACATCCAGTTTCGCTATGATGCCAGTGGCGGCCTGTGGCGAGATTTAAGTGAAGCGACGTGAAGCTAGTTCACCAAAACACATTAAAATATGGTCAATAATCACCAAGAAACCGTTTTTTCCCCTCATTCATGAAATAAGAGAAAAATTTACAGTAACCTGGGGTTTTGGTGAATTGGTTTCACATTGCTTCATTTAAATCTTGCCACTGGATGATGCATGGACATCCAATGTTTTGCTGTCTATTACTTGTTTTGACATCGTTCATCTACCTTGCATAGGTCCTAACAATGGAAGCTTGCCAACATCTGATGAGCTATGCAGTTTTGGAAATACTCGCTCTGAGCTGTCGAGCCATTACAATCTGCTCTCTATCAAACTCACTTATATCAGCAATCTCACCCATCACACACAAATATGATCGAAAGAATTCTGCCGTAGAATAACCGGCAGCTATTAATTACCATTCCTACCTGCTCTGGGTCATCTATGCGAGCCCATTCGAATGTGGTGGGAGTGGTCATAATGTTTTGTCTCTTCAGCGTATATGTTATTTGAAAAACTATTACTTTAGCTAATGGCTATACTACTTATTAAAAGCAGTAAAATTTCCTTTAAGTACGTTTAGTACATAATAGGAGCAAACAGAAAAAGAGTTTACCCATCCTGGAAATTAACTTTGTGATTTTGTTGTAAGTATGGATATTGATAAAATATTTTATATGTGGACTGTGCTTCTGAGTGCAGGGATGGGAAACCTTTTTATGTTGGAAGCCCACAGTTAATTAACTGTTAATGTTAGAAGGCTATATTAAGTTAACTCTAATGTACAAAGGCCGTATATGTTTTGTATCAGTCATCAAGGAATATTATTTCGTTAAATTTCATCTACTCTTTTATACTTTAATTAGGTTTATTTTAAGCTTATAATACAAAGTAAAAGGACAAACATAATCATGTTAATAAAAAGATTTTTCTCCAAAATTTTAATTCAGTCAAAAGGCTTCACCCTAGGGCCTCAAAGTCCACAGGTTCCCCATCCGTCTAGCCTAGTGCTAGTAGGTAGTGCTAGTAGTAGTGCTAGCTAGTGCTGCTACTCAGTATTTCTCTTGCACATTGCTGGAGGTCCGCTTTGACTATTTGAAGTAGCTGTTCACTTGGGTAATTGGTCTTATGTAATAATCAACACTACCCTGCGGTGGTGAAGTAGTAACACGTTCGCCTAGCAGATAGTTACTCCAGGTTTGACCCCACAACTGTGTTGAAACTAAGAATGATTACCGATGCGTGCCATATTCCAGTGTTTAGTTTTCTAGACATTAAGAGGTTCGAATTCCTGGAAATACTGTAGGTCCTGATGCAACATGACCCTTGCTGTACTTTTCACCATAAAACTCAAACAATAATTAACACTGATAGGTGCTGTGCAACTCCTGAGAAATTGTCAACGATCATCAACAAGAAATGTTCTGGTTTGGGAAAACGGTATAATCCCCTACACAACAATGCTTGACAACACTGCATGAAACACCTTTTATAAACATTCGCAACTTTTATAAAATTTGATATAATGTTACAAGTTCCGAAAATCACACTTTTTTCATTCTAAATGAAATCTTTATTGTTTTTATTTTTTAACATGAATTCTTTTTTATAAACCAACATCTGCTGTTTTAAACCTTTTTTTTTTTTTTTTTTTTGGGAATTTCTGCTTTACAAAGCATTAACGTACTTTAACATGTGATTGTCTTTTGTACTTTTTGACTATTAAATCATTTTTTCAGCATTTGTTGTGTATATTATTTTTCTACATGTTTTGTAGTTAACAAGAAATAGTGAAGAACATTTCTATAAATACTCAAAATTTATGGGCATATACGATTATACTGTAAAATCTTTTGGAACATACCTTAACAGTGGAAAACACATTAGTGAAATCAATTTTCTAAAGCTATTCCATTTTCTCAATTTCTTGCATTCAGAGTTTTCACTGCTTGAACATAAATTTTGTTGATCATAAACTTACTCCATTATATATTATGTAGTAAGCATAATTAATTATATGGAAAACATCCATTACATTTTTTCCTTTTTTTTTTTTAAATGTGCAGTTTATATTCTCTGAAATTTAGACACATTTACATTAAATCACTGTCCAAAGTCACATGCAAGCAATTTGCAATTTTGAGTAATGTATAATTTGGACATATCTCTAGGATTGTGAGTACATTTCAAACATGTCATTGATTTCTTTTATTGTATCTATTAAAATATATTACTTAAGAAGTCGTCTTTATTTTTGTTGTGTGTCTTAATTTCTCGCTATTTAAAGAAAAAATAGATATTTTGCAAAAGAAATTATGCATTTTACTATATTTGCCCTTATGATGTTTCTTTTTAAATAATATTTTATTTCAAATATGGGAGAAAATTTTTCTTGCGCATTTCTCATGTTTTATGAACATTCTGATATAGGTATGTTGTATGTTTTATGTTTTCTTTTTTCACACTTTTGGGAGCTTGAAAAAACCAAAACGATAGCTTTAAATTTCGAATTATGAAAATTTGAAGCTTTAATAAAATAAATTAAAACCTTTTGGTCTGTACTTTTTTGTAGTTGTGTTTTTCAATTTCAAAATGTTTTCTCAAATTATTTGCCATCATTTTTGATTATCGAGAACTTGCGTTGTATGAACCAAATTAGTTTTTGATAAACATGAAATCATGGATTTTGCATTTTTGTTGTACTAAAATTGTATGTCATAACTAATGGGTTAATTAGTTTAAAGTTTTAATTGTGTGAGGATTTTTGGATAAAATTTTATTTCGTTTGTAGTATAAAAAAAGAGGGCAATTGTTAAGTGCATTTCTTCTCTGAATAAATCGTTGTATTGAATTTTTAATAAATATTTAGAGAGAATTTTTTGTATTCAGTTTTATTGATTACGGTTTGTGTGTCATGCAGAAAATGTCTTACAAAAGGATAATTGCAATTGGTGTTATAGTGGATTTTTTTGGATATGGTTGCTGTATCAAGACATTTCACTTGCCCATAACTCCTTTCCAGGAGATGAAAAAGAGTCAAAACTTACGCAGACAAGTTGAAATGGCAGGTGGATAAAATATTGCGGTAAAACGTCTGAAAAGATCTGCTAATGCTTGTTGTTGAAGCTTACATGATTAAAATTATGGGTTTCACACACGTTTTCATATCATGAACAATTATTGACAGTTGGTTTTTGGCAAATTTGAAGGTTAAGTTTATTTCATTTTACACTTCAGCTTGGTCTCTACCAGGTGTTTCTAGATCAGGGGTTTCCAAAGTTCTTTGACTGTTGACCTTTTCCTGAATTTCTCAATTTTTTATCGACCCCTTTATTTTACTATTACATATTTATAATAGGGCAAGCAAAAGAGATACTTATGTGCTTTTTTAATTTTTTTCATTATAGCTAAAGTGTTTATTCTATAATATAGTATACATTATTATATTGGCTTAATGGTTAAGCCAATATATAATACTATATTGGATATAATAATATTCATATACATATATACAGTACATATACAGGGTGTCCCAAAAACATTGACCGTAGTTCTAATTCCTTAAATATTGATCCTAGACATATGTGTTAAATTGCAAAGTGGCATAAGAAAAGGGGTTGAATTTTATGAAATCGATTAAAATCGCAGAGAATTATTTTTTGAAAAAATACAAACTTTAAATTTTTATACAGTCCCTGTACACAAAAATTTCCAATGTGTTAAATATATCCCATACTCTTACTCCATTAGGGTGATATATTGTAAAATTTCACCATTCTAGTGCAAAAAGAACCAGAGATATGAAAAGCCAAAATAACCGATTTACACCAATTTTTGAAGGGAGTAATAATTAGGTAAATGCCCGAAAAGAAAAATTCATGCTAGGTCAGGTTTCAGGGGTCATACACTAATTACAATGGGAAGCAATAGTTATGCAAAGAAATAATGATGCTGCTATCTACTATATTATTACAAAATTATGTAAACTTTATAGAAATAACACCTTCGCACAGATTTTACACTTTACAAAGCTTGTTCACTGCTCACTGTAGTCCGGGGCTTGGTTCCCTAGGCCGTAAGAAGTTCGGATTCCTCGGAAAACAGTAGGTCCTGGCACAGCATGACCATTGTAGTCCTTGAGCCATAAAAAAAAGCTTGTTCAAAATGTTGTCCATTCATGCCAATACAGAGGTGTATTCGTTTTATAACATTTCTGGGTACTTGATCAAGTTCTTATGCAGTGTTATTACGGCAAGTCTCCTAAGTGCAGTGGCACAACTCTGCTTTATTCTGTGGAGGTATTAGATAAACAGTGCTGGGTCATTTCACGTCAAATCAACAGTTTTTAATTTTCGACCATACTCTCGCGTCTCAGATA
>QLNU02014802.1:27952065-27968176 GCA_006491805.2 Dysdera silvatica
CACATTTAGCCAGTTGCAATACTTATTGGTGAACATTTTTAATCTATGGCATATGTCCTACCTGATAAAGATGATGGTGAAGGAACTTCTTTGAGTATATTTTCATAGGGCATATTGAAAATTTTGAAAACTTACGCTTCTGACTAAACTTCTTCCAAAAATTACCCTTTTTCATAAAAACTAATGGAATTGATATAAAATTATTAAACCCATATATTTCTCAGGAGAAAATGTTTGCCAAATATATAACTAAAACTTGAAAAAAAGAAAGTATTTTTAGCTAAACTATGTAATCTGTAAGGGATTTTGCTAATACCAATCTCTTTTTCGTAGTCATACTCTCTTCAAATGGAATGGAAGAAGAAGCATCAGCTTTGCGATTATATAGTTAAACTTTTATAATGAACTCAAAAAGGGCAAAAAAAAAAAAAAAGAGAAAATGTTATTGTAAATATTTAATTCAAGTATTTATTGTAAAGAAATGCAATTTTTGTATTTATAAATTAATTCACTGTAATTGATATATAAATAGCTTTGTGGGTTGTGGTAGTGGATTTTATTATCTTGAAAGTTATTTTGATTATATGAATTTTAATGCGTTGTGTGTTGTTTACTGTAATTAGCGACTGGAAATCGATTAAGATTTGGTCTGGAAAAGTCAGGGAAGTTTGAAATAGAATTTGGGTAGATAGCCTGTAATAAACTAAAATATATTATATATAGCCATATATATAAATTCTATATTATAATCCACACATATATATATTAAAAAATACAGTTATATATACAATATATATAACTATACTATATGGTAGTAAACAAAAACGTAGCATTTTGACGTCACTCATTTAGGGTCAAAGGCGATGTATCCTTCTTAACATTACATATTTAATAGAAGTGATAAATAATGCATAAAGTTTAAGTTAGATAACATTAATTCTATCCTCTTTATATATATAAAACACACACACACACAAATATATATATATGTATGAAACTAAGACTTTTTATTAATTTTGTAAACAATTCACTAAAATTGTCAACGTGAAGGACGAGCTCCATGACTCTTTACAAGATTAGCAGTGTTGAGTTCAAAATTAGTTTGAACCTTAAATCGCCAGGTAATCGATATCTAGTTTATTTCTTTGTTTTGTTAAAATGTAATTTACATGGCTGAAACCAGCTTCAATCATGTACAATCTGGAGAAAGCAAGCAAAAAGGGGAGTTACCACTTCAGAAACTTTGGATATATTTCAATAACATTTTTGCTCATCCAAAAGTAACTTAAAGTCCTATTTTTAAAAAGCATCTTAGCTTTAATATCAACTAACAATTTAATAAGTTCGTTTTGTAAGTGACATTCAATATTTTTAATATCTGCAGAAAAAAGTGTGTGTGTGTGGGGCATGATAACCCAATCCGGAATGTACATGTTTTCAAAATCTGCAGAGCACAATTTAATGCCATCGTTCAAATTTTGAAGATGTTCTGTATATATTTCCAAGTCTTCATTTTTTACTTCAAACGGCCGTAAATTCAAAAGCACTGAAAATCTTTTCGTAACGATGATCGTTTAAATAAGGGCAATTTAGCTTGGAAGCTTAAAAGAGTCGTCCAAGTTTGAATAATCGTAACATCCTGTACCTCGTATATATGGCTCTGCATCATTAAATTTTGAAAATAAGTCATGTAGAAAATACTCTCATTTCCCTTCAATTCATCACTCAAAAGCAAATTAGCATCAGAAAGAAAATCTGGGGTTAGACTCGAATAATTCAACAAATGTTTTCGGATTTTGCACCTCTAGAAAACCATCTTACTTCAGTATGAAAGAGTAATTAGTTTGCTACTAAATCTTTTTTTTTTTTCACAATGTTTGCGGAATTAAATATCACCTGTATAATGATGTCTTATATTTTTCCATCGACCCCTACCAATTTTATATCAACCACTTTGGTGACCGCTGATCTAGATAATATTAATTGAATTCTAGTCTTCAGAAGATCTGCATTGATCAAGCTAAAGCATAAGGTAAAATAAATATGTCATGGATGACCATTTATAAATCAATAACCATTGTAGGTAAATTTCATTTTTTTTTAAACTTCCAATGGTTTCATTCTGCATTATGTAATTCACGCTTATCTTTGAATCGAATAGCGCTTTCAATTTAAATTGTGATATAACATGACCGTATTCCTCCATAACATCCTTGCTTCATAAAACACAAGCATAGAATTTAAATTAGCCGCTAGAGAAGATCTGAAGAATACCATAAATCCCACTGTCAACATCTAAATCTATGTATTGTATAGTAATGTTAATAATAAATATTTGTAAATGAGTTTTTTTGCATAATAAAAACATTTGAAAATGTGAGTTCATGATTTTGGATGACTTTTTTTCTTTGGATTTTTACGTTAGAAGACAAAGAAAATGACGTTATGAGGGTGGACGGTGCTAATTTAGGAATCGGCATTGATTTAGAATATGAAACTGAAGGTAGTATTTACTTCTTTTTAAAAATCTGAAGTGATTTTTTTATCACTTTTTATATTTAAAAAAACTACTACTAAATAAAATTTTTATGTGTGGTTTTCGTGGATGTATTTTTTCATGATATATCTTTCCCCAAGCTTCTTCCCTTGCCCCTGAACCATCTCTATATGAAACATGTTACGTTACTTCACATAAAGCACAATGTCGAGCAGGTGCATTCAGCAGTGATGGTAAGTCTAGAAGGCTCATTTTATAAACTTCTATTTTTATTCTTTCCGGGAATTATTCTGTAAAAAGATATTATTTGGTTAAAATATTTAAAGCAGTGCTAAAATTTCTCAAATTATGAGCATCTAATATTGGTTCCACATTTTAGCTTTTGAAAATAATGCTGTATTGTAACATTAATAGGAACTAATTATTAGTCTGAAATTATATAAATGTATAAAAAATGCAAAATCTAATTAATAAAATCTAATGAAGCCTCCCGTTCTCCCTATGAAATTACGTCAAATTATGATTTCTATTTGTGTTCAGAGATGCCCCAGGTTATGCTTGCTGCTTTGGATCTGCGAGGTTTGGATTCAATTCGTAAATAAGTTTGATGGGTTATAAACATATCAGTGGGTGATGCTAGTTGCCTATCATGGTTCCCCTGTTACAAAAATTACTGACAATTTTTTGTGTGGACTCTGCTGTGATAGCACATTTGCTTAGTGTGTCGTTAACTCGGGTTCGACTCCCGAAGGTGCAAATAACGCTTACTCAGAAATCCCATAAAGATCTCACTGTAATCTGGGGTTTGGTTCCATCCATAGGCCTTAAGGGGGTTCAGATTCCTCGGAAAACAGTAGGTCCCAGTGCAGCATTACCGTTGTAGTCCTTGAGCCATAAAACCATAAACAAACGAAATTTTCTGCGTATATTTGACAATTTAAAGACTGTCAGACAATAAAAAGTTCAAAAATCAAATTGATGGTAATTAAAAAAAAAATGTTTAGAGCATCACCATTTCGACCTTTAAACTCTCTGTGCTTTGTTTGAATTCCAATAAGACTATGTTTATAAGCATAGTGATTCAGAGATCATGCTAAACTGCCATTACATCTCGGATGGCCCATCATGCCATTTTGAGATTTAAAATTATGAACTATTCATATGCATGCAATTGGCTAAAGCCAATGAAGTTAGATTGCACACTGTGTTTGAGGGTCAAAGTAGTGTACTCGTTATGCAGCCATGTATTTAATTGCAAGTTTTCTGACATTCAAAGAAAAAAAACTTAGTTTTGTTATTTCTTAAAAATTCGAAATTATTCCTTACATGTATGAATTCTGTTGTTTAATATGAAAATAAAAAACAGTATGTTTGTTTTCTAGGTCAGCTTGTTGCTACAGGCTCAGCAGATGCATCTATCAAAGTAATTGTTATTTTTATATTGCTAAAACAATATAATTTACTTCATAAATATTGTATTCTGTTAGCATTTTGCTGAATTTTCAAATTTTTTAACACTCAATGTTTTGTGCAGTTAAGTTAAAATTGATGTCATTGGAACATGCATACATATTCATATGTGAACTCTGGTCATACGATGATACGATACTTGAGATTCCAGACCATTTCTATAAAGTATATTTTACAGTATAACCTATCGTTGCCTGTTTCTCCCTTGTAGATGGATATAATTGCCTAAGAACATTTTTAAGCAGTCATGCACTGCCATAACCAAAATCTATAATGCGCTATTCTAAACATATTCTATGCAAACTACAAATCAATTGATTCATGGCAGTGTTTATCATTAAAAGTATCGTAATGAGTGTGAGGCAATTAATTCTCATGGTACATGTTCCCATCAAAACTCTTGTGGCACTCATGACCAGTAAGACAGCAACCATAGCCCATTGTAAATTCTTGGAAATTTAGCAGTTAAAAAAAACAAAAAAAACCCCACCATTTCCCAAAGGAAAAAACAGCACCAAAACGGAAATTTCTAGCAATGTGTGTAAATTTCCTCATACACATATTTTAGAGTCAATGTCCTTAATGACTGAAAGTGATTAGTTAATGCATATATTAATTATGTTTGGGAAAAACAGCCATTCGTTGGCCAGACCAATCATCTAGTAATTTCTGTGATATAAGGTTTGGATCCTTCTTTTAGAAGCCCTGCGATGGCGCAGTGTGGTAACGCGTTCTCCTATTGCGCGGCTAATCCGGGTTCGACTCCCAGCAGTGCAAAAAGAACGCTTACTCAGAGATCTCATAAAAGATCGCACTGCTCACTGTAGTCCGGGGTTTGGTTCCCCAGGCCTTAAGAGGTTCGGATTCCTCGGAAAACTGTAGGTCCCGGCGCAGCATGACCACTGTAGTCTTTGAGCCGTAAAACCAAAAAACAAACCTTCTTTTAGATTTTGTGGAACGAACTTTATTCTTTGAACTTAAATATAAAAGGTCTGACCTTCCTCTATGCAGCACATGCTGTTTGTGTGCTTATTCTTCATGTCTTGTGTAGCATTATGTTTAAGTTTGTATAAAAGTGTTTGCCTAACTTAGCCTCCATTAATGTGGAGTTAATACAACCACACTAACAGGATATACCTGAGTTCATGAACCGATGTCCTGCAAGTAAATTTGACATCCTATGAATGAATGTTAAAAAATGTATATGAAGAGATTATTGCAATTGGATCTATTATAATTTCGCTACAAAATGGAAATCCTGAAGTGTCTTTTAATATTTTTGAAATTCGTATAAATATTTTGTCTTAGCACTTTATTAATGGGCTAATCAATGACAGAGACAACAATCTTCCAAAATAAATTTGCATTTACAATGGCGATTGGGAATCATTAAAGGCTTTTTATTTTTAAATTTCTGGTTGGCATTAGTGATTGGACAAACACAAACTTTTGCTTTTTGTTTATAATGAGAATACAGTGCTGACTTCGGCGGCCATCCTTCTCAAGAACTTATGTACAAAACTTACTTATAATGATAATATTTTCACAGATTTTGGATGTTGATCGCATGTTGGCTAAAAGTGCTATGCCGCAGGATGCAAACACTCAAGAGACAATGCAGCAGAATATGGAAACCCATCCTGTTATCCGGACTTTATATGATCATATTGATGTATGTTAATGGACTATCACATATTATCGAAATTTGTAATGAAATATAAACTGTGATTTATGCTGTGAATATATATACCTTATTAATTATTAATTTATATGGAGTGAAATCTGTTTATAATAATATTTTAGAGACCGAGAAATGATATCGTTATAGGCAGTTCGTTGTTATAGACAAGATTCTTTGAACCTGATACAGTATATGTCTCTCAGGGACATGAAAAATATCGTTATAGACAGTATCGTTATTCACAGATTTCATTGTATTATTGCTTCGGGTTTATAAGTGATATATGAAGTGCATTCACGTATGGGTTAAAATATAACAAATGATAAATTTTATCTCTGTCTTTTTGCATGACAGAAATATACATTCTATAACTTAATCATTTTATTGGGGGGGCGGGGAGCAAATGAAATATAAACCTCAGACAAAACTATTTTTACAACCTAATTGATTCCTTTGATATTTGTGATGATATTCTTTGTACTGTGTGACGAGATAGTATTGTGATTTCAGAAATACTTTTCGCCACCATAATGAAATGGATTGTTGAGGTGTTTATATGCATTAACTGTGAGACACAGGTGTCATAATTGGGAGGGACACACACTCTCTCTCTCTCTCTCTTGCCGATAGTGCAAATAACCCAGGCTAATTTCTTATCATAATTATATATTAATATTACCTATTTAAAAGGACTTTGAATCATGCATACATCATATTCTTAATTAATTAACGTTACAATATGTTTTACATATATTTTGCTTTGTAACTTTTAAAAATCTTAATAATTTTAGATGACGGCAAAAAAGAGAAAGATTAAGGAGTTTTAATAATTTATTGGAGCTTAAACTTAATATTTTGACACCGACATTAGAGCTTTTTTAGTACAAGAGAAAAAGAGACATCGTCCCTGACATAGGTTTGAACTAGGGTCTCTCCGTTGAGCCTGAAGTGACTTAACCACTAGGCCATCGAGGACAGGAACAAAGCTCCTTTTCTCCATATATAAGGTTGTCAAATATTATTACCCTTCTCGAGGCTCGCACAATTGCCAAATAATGATCAACATACAAAGTCACCGGGGTGAGAGTTTTTGGAGATTTATTATTAAACATTAATTTTGACACCAACATTTTAACTCAACTAGAGTATTTTTGGTATAGAATTATTAGAGCTTACAAATCTATAAATAGTAAAACAGTTCTCTTAAATGTGAGCCTATAAATGAATTTTTAACTGAGAAAGTTGCGCAAAAAACAAATATAATTTACTTTATGTTATATAGTTACGTCAACACACGAATTATACATCGAACTGTACAGCTGTGTACTCAAAAAACATTGATTTACGGTTTCATGTTTTAAATGTGTTATTTATTTGTGGTTTACCTGTTGCACCGTTGTTTTTGTATGAAACATAAATATCTTATGTTTTTAGGAAGTTACTTGCTTGGAATTTCATCCAACAGAACAGGTTTTAGTATCAGGTAGTAAGGATTACACCATTAAATTCTTTGATTTCTCAAAACCCTCGGTGAAGCGTGCTTTTAGAACCATTCATGTAAGTTATGCACATTTACAATGTTGTTGATTACGAAAGTAAATTCCAGTATGTGTATCTGTAGTGCAGTATTATTTGAAAATAAACGGCTTGACATATTGAAATTGCTTTCAATTCAGAAGTAATGAGTCCATTGAGAATGGACCAATTTCAGTGACAGTGTATTATCCTTCAGTAAGGCGTGGGTTCCTCTTTTCATACACTACATTTGTGTGGGATTCACGCTGCACTTGTGTACTACCCTGTATGCTACATTTGTGTAGGTTCTCTTTGCGTATATGCACACAACACACTACTCGTAATTCTACACTTAATGTATATTATAAATTATTCATAATTTTTGCGAAGCTAATTGACCATGTTCTCGAGAAACTAGTTTCAAAAATGGAGTTAACAATTTAGTTATAAGGTTTTGAAGAGCTTGTGATATAAGATGCTTTTGGTCTCCAAAGGGAACCTTATTCGCCTGAGCAGTTTCAATAACTGATAATTTTAAAAGTTATTATTTTATAACATGTTTAGTATACAGCATGAGGGTTGTATAATATATATATATATATACTCATCAAGAAACTGGGTTTTATCCCATTCAGTAAATATTTAAGAAATTTACAGTAACTTTGGGTTTTAGTGAATTGGCTTAATGCACACACACTGAAATCTCACCACGAACATGAGGGTTCTATAATTTATGTATATATAAATTATAGAACCCTCACGTTCGTGGCGAGATTTTAGTGTGTTCAAAGAAGTTTTAATTGTTGTACGGATCCACTCGTACCAAAATTATGTGATCAGGATTTATTTTCTTCCTTTTGAACATAGGAAGCAGAAGTAGTACGATGTATCTCACTTCATCCATCGGGCGAGTACGTTTTAGTAGGATCGCAACATCCCGTTGGTGAGTGTTTTAATACTTTGTTACTTATTTAAGAAATCGCTGGGATATTTGCTGTTACTTATAAAAATTATTGTTATTTTTCATTTACCAATATTGCATTTCATATTTTACAGTGCGATTGTATAATGTTGAAACTGCACAGTGTTTTGTATCTGATACTCCCGAAGATCAGCATAGCGGACCAATAACTTGCGTAAGTAAAATACTCTCATAATGATATTCTTAAAACTATATCATTTTTAAATTGGGTTTTAACTTTATTTCGCATTAATTGATGTTATATTTAATTTCAGATTCGATACAGTCCAAATGCAAATCTGTATGTGACCGCTTCAAAAGATGGAGACATTAAAATTTGGGATGGCGTTAGCAATAAATGCGTGAACACTTTTCCCAATGCTCATGAACAAAGCGAAATATGCTCAGTGATGTTCTCACGCAATGCCAAGGTAAATACTGGGGTGCTTCAAAAAGTAACGACGAATTAGTAATTTAAAATAAACTTGGGTAACTAAAGATGCACATATGCCTCAATTTTCTACTTAATTACCCTCCCTTTCAATACATTTCTCACACCGCTGTAGCAAATTTCTTCATCCATCAGAGAAAATGTTTTTGATTGTGCATTCAGCCAAGCGTGCACCACTTTTTTTACCTTTGTCATTATCCCCAAATATTTGTCTGCTCAAAGCATCTTTAAACTGCATTCAAAAACATGACAATGGTAGGGAATCAGATCAGGGTTGTATGGAGGATGCTGTAAGATCGACGAAGCCTCGATCTCTGGTCAATCGTATTATCAGTGGTGTTAAGAGTTGTAACACATTCGGCCATTTGTTCCATTCCGATTGACCCATAGCCCAGTCTTAAGATATTAAATATATAAATATCAGTGGCATAAACTATGGTCTTCGAGTTCACCGTATTGTGCTTGAAGGTCCTATTAACTCATTGGTCCCATACCAAACGATCCATCCTTCAGTTTTGGGATATAGAAATACAGCCAGAAATATTTTCTTTAAACCAATATCTTGATTTCTTCAAGAGCAATGTAAGATCAGTAACTATGAATATTCTATGGCTGTGGTTTGATTCTAGGGAGTTTTGTTGTAGGTAAGTACATCCCAATTTGGAAACTAAATTACACCCTTGATCCTAAGATACCCTATGGTGAATATAGTGACATTATAGGTTAATTTTATTCTGTGGTCTTGGCAAGGATTTCCTGGAATGGTTAGTCGTAGTTTGGATGTCACATTACATGGATGATGTAATCTCTTGATATCTCTAAATAAATTAAGCTAAATTCGAGGATGACAGATTTAGGAAAAGAAATAATTCGGAAAGGGAAGTTATGAAAGGAAAATAGAAATTTGTATAACTAATACTTTTAATAAGATTGCAGAATAATCTTAGCTGTCGTTGTGCTATTAAAATCCAAGTAACTAAACTTTATAGAATATTGTAGGTGTATCACAGTTGAATTAGCACAGAAAGCAATTTTCTGTATAGTTCTAGTTTGAGCAAAAAAAAAAAAAGTGGGTCGTCGAAACCTTTCATATTACTTTTTTATAAATATGCTGGACAACAAGTTTTTAAATCAATTTTGTTTCTCTGACAAATGTGTCTTTAATTGTATTGTTTGTATCTAGGAAGTTGAAAGTAGGTATGGAAACAAAAACATTTAACTCCGTTTTTAAAATTACAACTGGCTCTGATATACTTTATAAATTGTATTAGGCAATCTCGAAGGTGGTGAAAATAAATGAAAAATTTGGAAATTAATTTCAAAGTATTACTTGACATAAAAGCGTTAGTTTATATGTGTGATATATCGTAATCACTTCAGTTTATTTGCTTTAAATTATTATTTACTATCGCTGACATCTTGATTTATTTCTACAGTATGTGCTGTCTAGTGGAAAGGACTCGTTAGTGAAGTTATGGGAGCTTTCCATGGCCCGGTGTTTGATTGCGTACACAGGAGCAGGATCAAGCGGAAAACAGTCTCACAGAAGTCAAGCCATATTTAATCATACTGAGGACTATGGTATGGTGTTAATTAAAAATTCTTTAATCTGTGCAATTATTTGTGTATGTGCGTGTAGATATATCATAGAATGTAATTTAAATGATTCAATGTGGAAATTAAAAGATTGTGTATTTATAGCCCAATTTCTGTTATTTCGAATACTGATCTTTATTATTTATTCTGGTGTCATGTATTTATTTGCTTCGGAATTATTTTGAAGTTTGTCTATATGAAAATCACATAGAATGGCTCATAGTGACATTCAATATATTTTCATATATCTGTTAATATCGCTGTCTTGGTAACTTGAATTTTCGACAACTTGAAACAAAAAACAAAATTTTGAAAATAAGTATTTTGCTTGCTCCCTTCAGTTTCAGCTTACCAAAGGTACACTGTATAATTTAGTCACGTTATAATTATATGTAATTATATATTTTATAATTTAGTCATTATTTATGCGTAATGACAATTGCCTCCTTATGACCTTGGGCGAATCGGTGTTTAACGATGATTGTAAACTTTAACTGTTAATATATGTAAATTGTATTTGTTTCTGTGTGCAAATGGAGAGAGTAAAGTTAATTCATTATGCCAGGCTATAGTGATAGCTGGCATACTGTGGTTGTGATTGTAGTATGATAGTTAGGGGTGTAAAAAACCCGGGAATTTTGGACACAATGGAAACTTTGATGGGAAGAAACCAAGATAGCTAGAATAAAGGACGTATGTCCCGTCCACACCTTTCTTCCTATTGGTTGATTGTGTCAAATTGACCAATAGGAAGAAAGGTAAGGACGGGACTACCTCCTGTATTCTAGCTATCTTAGTTTCTTCCCATCAAAGTTTCCAATGTGTCCAAAATTCCCGGGTTTTTTACGTCTCTAATGATAGCATGACCTTTGTCAAGCAAGGTCGTAATAACAGTATCGTGAAGAAATGCTGAGTTTAGCACTAATGCAAATGATGGGTTAACTAACTGCAGCCTGACAGAACTGCATTTTTCTGTTACATTTTTATCATGCGTTTGGGCAAGTAAATTGCCGCTTGTGTAACAACGTATCCTAACGAAGTGTGTGTTTCATCCTGTAAAACCAAAGAAGTGGTTCAAATGGTATCATCAACTGAGAATTGTTAAGATTTTCTGTCTCCGGAACCACATTAAAGTTTTTAAGTGGTTGAACCGTTAAGTAATTGTTTAATAAAGAGTACTGCAAATGTCTTTTCTAGCAGCACAAGTACTAAAAGTGTCTATGCCTGCAGCACAAGTACTACAATTGTTTTTCTTTGAAAATGACTTTTCATTACAGAGTGGTGACATTATAATGGTCTTGAGTTACCACAGAGTAAATTATTCATTGATAGTGATAAGGGTTGATGTAGGGTATAGCATGGAATCAAATAACAAGCTAACGTTGTCATGCAACAAGTTCTACCACGTGTTAAGCAGCTGTTTCCCTAGTTCACTCATATTCCATAATTGCTGGAACTACTTTTCCAGCACATTGCACACTCATGCTTGATTGGCAAGAGGTTTGGGATAATTGGCTAGCCAGTGGAAGGTGTGAATCCCACAGAGGCATTGTTGAAAGAGTCTCGCTATGTGATGTTTGGCATCATCATGCTGGTAAATAACTGCTGAAGGATGTGATAGCATAAACGATACAGTTGGTTACGGAAAGTTCTCAAGATATTTTGTAACAAAACTGAGGTGATCAGTTGTCATAGTAGATGGCTTCTTAAACTAACCCCAGCTATGACTGCCACGTGCTGCTTGACCACTGAAGTCAGATTGGAGTAATAACCATGTCTCCTTTATACATGGATACGGTGACCATCTACACCAAAAGGGATGCAGGTTTTTGTCATCGAATACAAGCCCATTTGGACATTGCCCAAAATCTCCAAGCTTAGCACCACTCCAGATAGTGCTGCTTATATTGGATGGTTAGTAGTAGTTAACATCTTACGGGGCATTGAGAATAGTCTTACCTCTACCAGCCACCACCAGTATAATGACTTCAGAGTATGACTTCTTTGTAACAAGACAATATATATATAGTTTCATAGTAAAATAACGTAACAGTTATTAGGATTTGTCATTATTAATGCCAATTATAGTTATTAATAATTTAATTATTATTATTTAATATCTAATTTGTTATTATTTAATATCTAATTTGTTATTTAATTTAATTATTATTTAAATAAATTAATAATTTAGAAAATGTCAGAATTCGGATTTGTCATCAAATTTGGTTTTACGTTTTTGATAGCATCGAGCTTTCATCTCCGAGATTATGCTTTTCATGTGCACTTCAGCTTCCATTCTTGTAGCACGTCTTTTGGGGACATTTTTCTTGTATAAGCTTGTAATTTCTTTTGATGAAATTGGCGTTAATCTTTTTTAATGGTGATACTGTTAATTAAATGATAACAAAAGCTATTTAAAAAAAAGTGCTAGAGCAATATGTTAAAATGAAGAAGTATGTACATTTCTGGAAAGAGTACATTTTGTTTTTTTCATTTAACCTTTTCGGCTTGGGTAATAATTGTTTGATATATTATGCCTGTTTAATATAATGTTGCATATATTTCTAATGTACTATTCAGATATAGTTTACTCTCATATGTTGCAGCCGTATAATTTTGTTTTTCTTTAAGTATTATTCCCAGATGAAAAAACAACCAGTTTATGCAGTTGGGATGCTCGTAACGCTGAACGCCAGAACCTGCTATCTTTGGGTATACATTCTTTTTTTGTAATTACATACTTTTTATATAAATTTTATTGAGCCATACCGTATTTGACAAACTTTTAAATTGCAAATTGTTACTTTACTTATAAATGCTCAGAACTTATTTTTTATTAAAGAAATTGAATTTATGCAATCAAAAGTTTTAAAACAAAAATAGCTTTACCCATGTGTGCATATAGAGCAGTGGTTCCCAACTTGGGGGGTCATCATAACTATTTTCAGTTTCAGTTAATTTTATAGGGATTTTCATGCGAAATATTTCCAATGCTTTCTCATGTTGAAATAAGAAAGCATTGGAAATATTTCCAATGCTTTCTTATTTCAACATGATTACATTGCAGTATTCTACAACTGTTCGTTAACTTTGTATCTATAATATACATTGGTATATATAATTAATATAATTATATATGTAATGTTTTCTTTACTCTATTAAAATGCTTTTAATTATAAAAATGTGGCATCAGCAGACAGAGGGGTGTCGCAGATCTTTGGTTACTATAAAAGGGGGTTACAGATTATTTGGCTACTATAAAAGGGGGTCGCCACTTGAAGAAGGTTGGGTACCGTTGATATAGAACATGGAAGTGCTAATGCTGTGTAGTACTTTTTATACTGTGTGTGGAAATTTACTTATATATCAGTGGCGTAGCATGACTTCCAAAGTGGGCCATCTCCAAATGTTCACCACCCCCACTTTGAATAAATATCTCAATTAATATATATGTCTGCATGAATCAGTTAGTGGTGATGGTGGGCAATTGAGAAGACTCATTTTTTAATCTCACATTCTCTCAATGCCACTGATATATATATATATATATAGTTGAACCCGGTTTTAACTTTATTCAAGGAACCAGTAAAATTTTGATTCTATGACCACTGAGTAATTTCAAAATGTTGGTACATTAGTCTTAAATATTGTAAATGACGTTATTAGTGCATATTTGTGCTTTTATTTTAACATCTTATCTGTTTAGTGAAGAAATACAAACTAATACAACAAGAACATTTTAAAAAAATCAATTATTAGGAAACTATTTCCAATGAAAATAACTTCACTCTGTAGTTATTTAAAAAAAAAAAAAAGTATAGAATAATAGTCCGTGCACAGAGTCTGGATGGAATAAAAGTTCTTCACCATAAGTACTATAATATATGACATAAGTATATTTTGTCGTTAAAAGAAATGGACTTTTTCATTCAGAACCAGAGGGGTGAGCAGGATTAGTGCAAGGGGTAACAGAGGAAAGGGGGGGGGGCGGCGGCGCACGTCAAGGCATTCAAAGTGTTTGACTAAAACAAGAAGGTCATCTATTATTAATGAATAAATGGAAGGTTAAAACCTTTCCAAGAACGAAAATTTGCAAAACAGAAGAAAAAATTTGGACACATATGTATTGACACTATAAAATTATCTCATTAGAACACACAATGATAATGTATTGTGTTATGTTCAAGTTTTGTGGAAATGTTATGGCATCGTAACTGGGTCAAAATAACGTTATACGTATAGGGCTCACAACAAACTACAGAATTTTGATGTTATAACAAAGCTGTTGCTATGACTGGATTTAATCTTCAGTCGATATGATTGATCATAAATGTATTGTCGAGCATTATGTAGGTAACACACACACATTAAGCCGTTGCCTCTATCCAAGATAACCCAGTATGCAGTCTACAGATGTAAATAAAATACAAATAATGTTTTTGCGCTAAATTAATAAAATAGTAGTTTGCTAAGCCAATAAATGGTATTTTTCTAAATTAATTAAACGATTTGTGGTTTTAATGAAATGCAAACAAATATTTTAGGTTATAAGAATATAGCTTATGTGCTAGTGAGGTTGGTTTTTACGCCTTTCCATGCTAAATATTTATATGAATGGTAATGCATGATTCTTGCTCTTTACTTTTCTTCGCTTCATTTAATTTCTTTTTTTCTTTACAGGACATAACAATGTTGTTCGTTATATAACACATTCTCCAACTGCGCCTGCTTTCTTGACTTGTAGCGATGATTACAGAGCAAGGTTTTGGTATCGCAGAACGGAGTCGGTAGACTAGGATATTAGGATCCTTTCTGAAGATGAAGAAGCAAGCATTTTTTCTTCATTGTCATCATCACCACACTGTTCTCATTCCCATAATACTTTTACCTTGCACCATTTTTGTTATAAAAATAAAAAGTACGAAATTCTGAAAGTGTATAAGCAAAAAGGTATTTTTGGTTTATTTTTTTGATAACGAAACTCGTTTCGAAAGAGTAGATATAACAACTTTCAACAGTGTATTTTGTTTATACAGGGGGTACCGATATGTACTTCTCAATTGTACTTTTTTTCTGACTTTATTTTGTATTGCTATGTGTCTTTTGTGATTTGTAAGTTCAAGCGATGTAGTTATGATAAAGCAGTTGAATGAATAAAGGAATTAAAAACTCACATTCTCTTTAACATTTCATTGCTTAACAGGAACAAAAATGGATACCTCAAAGAATTTAATGGAAACATGACTTCTGGAGCACCTGATTTATCTTCCAGGAATTTGTATAAAAGTTAAAATAGAAGTTTTTACGTATTTGCCTCAATTTTAACCACCAACATTCATTAACTTTTAACTAAAATGATTTTACCATTCATGACATATTAGGCGATTTTTTTAATCATGAACTCATTTTTAACCTTTTTCTAATTTTGTCTTTTCCCATCTCATCGGATTTGTTTTTATCGTTTCTTTTGTGACATTTAATACATTGTTTTCGATATGTTTTACCATTTTAGTTTTAATTTATTCTCATTGTAAAACTGTCTCACCTTGTTTGGCGCAGAATGGTCCTTGCACCGTAAAAATACAACCAACCAATCAAAATACAAGCAAGTTTCGATTTGTCACATTTCATAATAACTGCGGTTATGAAATTAAAATGTGGCAAAAGTGTTTAAAAAAACTTAAAGTGTTTCATTAAATATACAGGGGTGTGATTTATTAAAGATATGGTACAACGACTTGCAGAAAGGAAAGAAATCTTCTGAGACCTGGTGGAGTACGATACCACATCTCTGGTTTTCCAGACAAGTTCTCTATTCATTAAGCTGCAGATTACCTGTCATTCCTTTCCCTACCAGTACGTTTAAACTTTTCACTGTAAACCGGTTATTCCCGGAAAATGGGTTATGCTTAGCCTGTTTCAAATTGTGAGTTTTTAATT
>QLNU02014802.1:27968276-27996502 GCA_006491805.2 Dysdera silvatica
CCTGGGGACAAGGCCTGTATGTTAATTGGGCCCTGGTCCAGCTGTTACAAAACTACTTTTTACTGTTACAAAAGAGCAATTTTTCCTGCTACAAAGGTGCTACGAAAAGCAAATTTTAGTTTTCCACCACTGTATAGAGTGTATTAGATCCAACTTTGTCTTTAACGATAAATTGCTATAAAGATACCTGTTTTCAGTCTTTTGAGTATCGTTACAGACAGATTTCACTATATTGACTAAAAAGTGAAAAAGTAGAGGACTGGAAAAAAACCTTGCTCCTTATATTGGAACTTCTCTTACATGCAAGTTCAATTACAGCTTATGTTGTGCCAATACAAAGCACATATAATGAAATAAAGTTGTATTAACTATTGAACATTATTGCTTAAATTACTATATTGTGATAAACAATAATTATTATGCAAGCAATTACTAATTATTATATATAAAAAGTTCTTAAAATGTGATTATGCACATAGTGGTGAATGATGCATATGAAATAAACTAGAACCATGTTACTATTTATGGCAAACTTTGAATTTTGAACAACGTTGCGTATGGCGAAAAAAATGTATGTTGTATTTATATAATAAACAAAACAATGAATATAACAATATATCGAAAATATTTGCCACTATTTCTTATCTTTCTGGTTTTTTTTCAAATTATTCAGTATCACCTCCGAAACAAATCTAACTAAATTTGCCTTCCTTGTATAGTTACCAAACTCCTACCTCCTCATTAAATTGTCAAATTAAAACCCAACTGTTGTAAAATCAATGAGAACGAAATTCAGGACCATACACAATATCCTTGTATTAAGTGGTGGTACGAAGTAAGTCTTGTAAAATAAGGTAGATATGGAGGGATTGACTGTACCATTGATCTTCATAGTGTACATGGTTTGTCGCAAAATGACAGCCATTCTATTTAAGAAATGTCTTCCATTTTCATTAAATTGTCATCAAAAGGTTAATTATCAAGTACATTTGAATATTCTATTAAAAATTAGTTAATTTCTAAATCTTTACCACTCCTTTTGAACCTGGCTTCAGATTTGCCCGTGAGGTTTGTTCGGTTGGCAAACATACAGGTTGCACCCTGCTGTTTAGACGCACTGGAGTTTCTAACTGGATAAGAGCAATGTCAGCATCAAATATTCCTGGATCATAATCGGGATGAATATGGATCTCACGAATCTGAAATGAATGGGATAAATGAAACAGCGAAATTAGAAACAATTTAACTGTTTTGTCTTTTAAAACGAAGTAGTGTAAAGGTTATTAAGCAAAATATAAACTCATGTTTGTAAAAATTGCAACACCATGAAGGAATCACTTGATTGAGCTGAAACTTTCAGGAAATGCAAATTAGGGTATGCTATTCAAATGATTAGAATTTCAGAGTCACTGCGTATGCATGGGCTGAGCAGCGCCCTCTGAACTGCTGATGGATCCGTATAAATAGAGGGCTGTAGCGGGGCGTGTATGGCTATCTACTAGTGGTAAACGTTACATGAGACGTCACTATGCCTCTACGAAGAAAGAGGGCGACATTTCAGCAAGTTACGGAGTTTGAACGGGGACGAATGATCGGCCTTCGTGAAGGAGGGTTTTCTTATCGTGCAATAGCAGCTCGTATGGGGCGTAACAGCAGCACAGTGATGCGAGTGTGGAAGCAGTGGGTTCAAGAGAACCAGACAACTCAGAAATCCGGGAGTGGACGCCGAAAGGTGACGTCAGCACGGGATGATAGACACCTGGTCCGCATGGCGGTGACGGACCGTTTTGCTTCATCTGGACAGTTGGCAGAACGTTGGTGCACTGCTACAGGTGTATCATTGTGTGCTTCATCAATTCGTCGGCGTCTACTGCACCGTGGACTGCGTGCAAGAGTTCCTTTATACAGGATCCTCCTGACGCAAAACCATCGGCGCCTGCGGCTACAATGGGCTCATGGACATAGAGACTGGCGTGCTGATTGGCAACAAGTGGTGTTTTCTGATGAATCCCGCTTTAATTTGGGGTACAGTGATGGCCGCATCTGTGTTAGACGCTATACCGGTGAACGCCACCTTCCGGAGTGCATTATCCAACGTCATAATGGACGAACCTTCGACCATATAAAGAATAGACCCATCGAGTAGGCGTGTCTCTGTCGTCTGGATCTCCAAGCTAAGCCCTGCCCTACTCACGTGAGGAAAGGATAAAGGGAGTAGACTAAACGAACTGTTATAGAAAGCAAATACACAGACGGTGATTGATTGATTTTTACCAGAAATCCAGCCACACATACACACACATATATATATGGCCTGCAAAAGGGTTGCTGGTATCTAACTGGAAGGAGACCCACACGCTGAACGTATGTGACGATGTGTGGAACCGGCCAGGCCAGTAACCTAGTGTCCTACCCCGCCTTCAAGTGGTGCAGGCTGAGCTTTCTATTTATGTGGCAAATTAATATTTGCTACACGGATAGAAAGGCGGAAGGGGAGGGCTAATTCACCAACCCGTCTAGCCAGCGTGGTGAAATTATGGCTAATTCCTCCATTATGTTGACACACCAGAAACCATGGCCCCTAGTCTCCAGGTGCTGGAGTGCTCCTGATCAAGGCAGCGGTCAGTGTGGCATGAAAGCAGGGGGTGCTAAGAATCACTGGAATGGCCCAGGCTGCCGTTTGTTATTGACCTTGGCTACGTTTAATGGACGATCCCTTGCTTCTGAAGCAAAACTTCAGGAATTGGAAGAGGAACTAGACAAGATCAAATGGGACATTGTAGGACTCAGTGAAATTAGAAGAAAAGGTGAAGAGTTGGTGGAACTGAAAAGCGGACATTTGTTTTACTATAGAGGAACGGAAACTGGAAGAACAAGTGGTGTTGGCTTCTTAATCAACAAAAGAATTAAAGACTGTCTTCTGGAAGTTGAAAGTACATCAGATCGAGCAGCGAGGCTTGTTGTTCAACTAACCCAGCGATACCAACTTCAAATAGTACAGGTATATGCACCAACATCAAGCCATACCGACGAAGAGGTTGAAGAATTTTATGAAGAAATCAAAGAGTTACACACCAAAGGGAAACAACATATCAAGCTCATCATGGGGGATTTCAATGCAAGAATTGGACAACAGGAACAAGGAGAGACATCGGTTGGTAAATACGGATATGGGGAAAGGAATGAACGTGGCGATCAACTCATCGAATTTGCAGAAGCTGAAAACCTTAGCATCATGAATTCATTTTTTAAGAAGAAACCGCAAAGAAAATGGACATGGAAACACCCAAATGGGGGAACTAGTGAAATTGACTATATCCTGGCAAACAAGAAATCAATTATTGAAGATTGCAGTGTACTGAACAGATTTAATACTGGAAGTGATCATCGAATGGTGAGATGTAAAGTGCACTTAAATACTAAATTAGAACGACAGAAGCTCATTAGGAAACAAGTAAGTAAGAGGGTGGATCTAATGAAACTGAAAGTAAATACCGAGGCATTCAAGTTGGAATTAAAAAATCGCTTTTCTGCACTGGAAGGACTTATTGATGAAAGTGATATCTCAGAAGCAAATGAAAACATTGTTAAGACAATAGTTGAAACTGCTGGGGAAATTGGTGGTGTAACCTGTAAAAAGCACAATAGCAAATTATCTGAGAAGACGAAACAGCTCATGAAAAGGCGAAGAGATATGAAGGTGGACAATCGAAATACCAGTTCCAGGATTGAGTACATAGAACTTTGTAAAACTCTGCGCAAAAGCATGAAAGAAGACATAAGAAAATTCAACTGTGAGCTAGTAAGGAAAGCCATTGAAAATAACAAGAGCCTTAGGGTTGTTAAAGGAAGTTTATCTGTTGGGAAGAAACACATCATTGCATTAAAAGGAGAGGATGGCACCGTAACAAGAAATAGGGAAGAAATACTTAGAAGAGTTGAAGAATTCTACAAAAATCTATACGAAAGTAACAGTGAATTAAACGAAGACATTGAAATAGTCGAAGGAACAGCTCCTAAAATCTTAAAAGAAGAAGTTTCATTTGCAATAAAAAATATGAAGAAAGGAAGAGCCCCTGGTGATGATGGTATTACATTAGATATCCTAAAAGAAGCTGGAGAATATGTAGAAGACATACTTGCAAAATTCTTTACCAAATGTCTTAACAGCGGTAACATACCAAACCAATGGGATTCTGCAACAGTAATTCTTTTGCATAAAAAAGGTGATAAAGAGGATTTGAAAAATTACCGACCAATTAGCTTGTTACCTGCTATTTATAAAATCTTCACAAAAGTTCTAACACATCGCCTGCAGAAAAAATTAGATGCAGCTCAACCAAGAGAACAAGCTGGATTTCGAAGTGGATTCAGTACAGTGGACCATATTCAAGTATTAAGAGAATTAATTGAAAGAACACATGAATATGAACTTCCATTGTGTGTTGCATTTATTGACTATGAGAAGGCCTTTGACTCTATAAAAACATCAGCAGTCATCAACTCTTTAAGATCAACAGACATTGAGGATGTGTACATTGACATGGTGAAACGTGTGTATAAAAATGCAAGTGCAAAATTTCGGTTACATAAAGATACCAAAACTATCAAACTTGGCAAAGGGGTGAGGCAGGGAGATACCATTTCTCCAAAACTTTTTACTTCTGCTTTACAGATGATTTTTCAGCTGATAAATTGGAATAACAAGGGAATAAAAATAAATGGTGAATATTTAAATCATCTGCGGTTTGCTGATGACATTGTTATTTTTTCAACGGACCCATTAGAACTCCAAGACATGGTACAAGAGCTCTCAACTAGAAGTGAAGAAGTTGGACTCAAGATGAACCTACAAAAAACTAAGATCATGTTCAATAATTTTGTAGAGGAAACAAAAATACAAGTTGACAACACTGAGCTAGAAATTGCTGATTCATATATTTACCTTGGCCAGCTGATTTCAATGGATGGCAACATTATGAAAGAACTCAACAGACGTATTAAACTTGGCTGGAGTGCATTTGGAAGAAACAGTTTTATCCTGAAGGGGAAATTGCCTTTATGTCTAAAAAGAAAAGTCTTCAACCAGTGTGTATTGCCAGTCCTCTCTTATGGATCAGAGACATGGAGTCTAACAGTTGGAGCAATACGAAAGTTACAGACAACGCAAAGGAGCATGGAGAGGTGCATGCTTGGAATAACTAGGAGAGATCGAAAAAGAAACACTTGGGTGAGAGAGCAAACTAGAGTAGAGGACATCATTGTTAAAGTAAAAGGACTGAAATGGCGATGGGCTGGGCATATTGCAAGAAGAACTGATCAACGATGGACAACAGAAATTCTGAACTGGATTCCAAGAGACCACCGAAGACCTAGAAAACGTCCTCAAACTAGATGGGTGGATGAAATAAGAAAAGAGGTTGGGGTGACGTGGAAACGAATGGCCCAGGATAGACTTGTGTGGAAAGCATTTGGAGAGACCTTCATCCAGCAGTGGATAGATAATGGTTGAATATGATGATGATATATATATATATATATATATATATATATTTTTATCAGATCTTTTTTTAATTTCAACGTTTTAAGAAATCGCATTCATTAACACGAATGTAATACCGGCAGAAACGATAAACCAGTGCCCTAGTTTTCCATATCATTCTTATTATGAAAACGGTTTTTCTTTTTCATACATTAATTCGAAGTGACACTGAAAGGCATACATGCCCTTGCGTCATAAAAATCAATCCAAATAACTAATCAATTTCAAAATTTTATAGTTGCTAGCGTTACATAACTGAAGTACAAAAATAATGAAACGTAACTCATTATTGCTAACTAATAGCCAGCCCGGACCTGAGCCTCCCCCTCCCCGGAAAATAGTTTTTCAAAGTAAGTTGCTTTTGAATTTTAAGTTTTTTTATTTTCTTCAATATTATTTTTATTTTCTTTAGTATACTTCTACAAGATTTCAATAGAAAATTTACTTTAATGAGCCATTAAGGATAAAGCATAATGATTGATTGATATTCTATAACAAACAAAAACATATTTCGGAAATCATAGAATATTATTTCTTAGATGTGTTCGTTAAATTTCTGTAGTTATTGGGTTTTTAGATTCAATTTTTCAAGGATATTTTTTGGGGGTCTGAAATCTGGGGCGGCTGGCCAAACTGACCATTCGCCTATAGGTTAATACAGGGGCGGACACAGACTTTCATTTGGGGGGTCAAGGACAGAATTTGCCATGGTCTTGGAATAACACCCTTCATTTATCATGAAAGTTGGAATTTTTTACAGTGAAAAAATATATTTTGGGGGTCATGACCCCTGTGACCTCTTCCCGGTGTCCACCCTTGGGATGATTAATATATCCCGTAGCCCCCTCTTCAGGATTTTTCATATTTCTTCTTAACAGTAATATTTTATACTCATAATGTGCAATTTCAAAATGAAAACTTATTAATTGCCACCAATGAGTTCAATCCAATGAAAAATATGATAGTTACTTAGTTTAAACTTTGATAATTCGGTGCACTTGCTTTTATGAAAGAAAATAAATTTACAGTTTCATGTTTTGCTTCAGAATTTTTAGAGTATCATGCATAACAAATTGCTATGAAGATTCGAAGTCAAGTAATTAGGTGTTACTGTACTTTAACCGTTAAACAATATGGATAAAAATATATTATTAATAAATACTTTTTCCAATAATATTTTTATTTCATGCTCTTCTTAAAAATCAAACTTAATAGCGAAAAATTCTTCTAAAAGAAGCAGCTATGAATCAAAAAAGTTGATTCTCTATTTCGGATTTTGTTGCCTAAATCAAAAATACTGAACTTTTGATTCAATATAGCGAAAGCTCGTCTTGCACATAATCTTTAACTATTCCTGTGACGTTATATTTAAACAAACTTTCAATTAAGCATTAAATTTTTTGTAATTCATTCTTTGTCTTTGTTGCAAATATTTATAAATGGTATATGTACTGCGATTTTTGCGTTATAATGAACATACTTACAGTTTTTGTTTGCACATAGTTATCATCTTTGGAATCGCTACGATGGTATTTGCCTAAATATACTCTAAATTTATCCGTGTCAATAATCATTGTGGTACCACCATAAGTCACACAATGTGCTGCTGTGATGATCCATCTTTCAGACAGCAAAGAACCTCCACATAGCAAAAACCATTGGTCGTAATCTGGTATGTATCGAGCTATTCCACTTTGCCATGGCCACTGTCCAATGTCTGTAGCGTTTCCATTTACAATGAAGGGTGCACGAGGTGAGTCGGACTTCCCACATACTGCAAGAAAGTTTAAATGAGACTTCAAACAAGATATATACATAACAAGACACACACACATTTTTTTTAATTAATTCAACTCAAGGTCCTTTCCCCTCCGAGCTACTCTTAGTTATGCAACGACTTGATCCATCAACTCTACATCTTGATGCAGTGTAGCCCAGATGCTCTTGCGCCATAAAAAAAAACAAAAAAAAAACAAATAACTCTACATCACCATGTGTCAGCAGTATTGTTCCTGTTTTTCAATGAATTCTGAAGCTCTCTCACTCACATTTTTCGAGGCCTTCTTTTTCCCTTCCAGGTGCTTTGGCCATTTCTTAAGGCTTAGGGAATCAACGCCCGGGCTGCAGTGAGCAGACAGACGTTAATCGTTCTTCTATTTTTAGTATAAATAGAGATGTGGAATAGAAGTTGTAAGCTATACCCGGTTCTCTCAGCTTTACTAAACACCTTTCAACTAATACAATGGAACAAAAAGAGGGTAAAGATAAATAGGTAATATTTAAACCATTTGCCAGTAGCTTCGTTAGTTTTTCAACAAACCCTTCAGAACGCCAAATCATGCTGCAGGAGCATAAATAACTAGAGGTATAAACGCTAGATTCAAAACAAATCTACAAAAGATTAAATAAAAATATTAGGATTAAAATCATGTTCCAGAATTTTATGGAGAAAGCAAAAATGCAGGTTGACGATGTTGAGCTGGAAATTCAATACTTTTTATAAGTCCTTTGCTGGCCCCTTTCCCGTCAGACAAAATATTATGTCATTCTATTATTTATGTATGGGAATGAAGTTGCCTATCTTTGTAAATGTCTTACGAATAAAATATGATTTGATTTGAAGTTGCTGATTTGTACGTTTTCCTTGGTGAACTGATATCAATAGAAGTCAACATTATGAAGGAACTGTACGCAATCAACTCTGCTGGAGTACATTCGAAAGAAACAGTTTTATCCTGAAGAGGAAATCGCCTTTGTGTCTAAAAACAATGTTCTCAACCCGTGTGTACTACCAATCTTCTGCTACGAATCAGAGACGTGGACGAATCAGAGACGTTTAACGAGAACGGCCCTGTGGCTGAGCACTAGCAACACGTTCGTTTTCCTAGCGTGGCCTTATCCCGTGTTGGACGCCCCACAGTGCCAAACAGAAAAGGGGCGCTTACCGGATAACTATTCGCTGTAGTTTGGGGGTTGGTTCTGTAGGCTCTAAGAGGCTCCAGCGCATCCAGGGCCGTAGCTAGGGTGTGGCGAGGAAGGCCCACGCCAGGGACGCAGATGAGGAGAGGCGTAAAATCAGATGAAATAATTCACAGGGGGAGAATGAGTCTGTGGCTAAAAGCGCAAGGTCAACTAACTACGGCGCTAAGCGCAGCATAACCCTTGCTCCGTAAAACGCCCAAATAAACCACCTAATGAGAACAGCAATATTGACATTGCAAAAAACCCTAAGAAGAATGGAGAAGTATGTGTAAAATAAAAAAAATAAAATACGATAGAAAACAAAATACAGTGGAACCTCGATAATTTGAAGTTCTCGACATCCTGAAGTAATTTCCATTCCCCTTGAACCACGATAATTCTTTTCCTCCCTTGAGTTTCCACTGTATTTGGATAGGAGAGCAAACATTGTTAGAGTAAACTTGCTCAAATGAACGAGGTGCAATGGGTTGGGAATGCCGCAAGAAAAACAAATTAACAATGGACAAAAAAAATTTCAACTGGATTTTAAAAGACCACATAGGTCCCAGGAAGAGTCATCGGACAAGATGGATACATAAAATAAGAAGCAGTTCGACGTACCACGGAAAATAAATATCCCAGAATGGGCACATATGAAAAGACCTTCAACTTACAGTGAAGACGGTTGATATATATACAGTGTGTCCGTGAAGTCATGGTGCACTTTTGACCGGTCACAGGAAATCAACGAAACAAGATAGAAATGTGAAATCTTCACCAAATAAAAGGAAAACTATCCAAGTTTCATACCTATTCAGTGCAGTTTGATGTGGCCTCTATTTGTTGATAAACGATATTCAAGTTCTTCCTACAAATGGTTAAGGACGTCTGGTGTAACAGAGTGAATAACGTCTGTGCACTTTGGTCACGGATTCGAATTTAGCAAGCCACAGAACACACTGAATTTTCCTCTGTAACGTCCACATCTCGACTGGCGTGGGCGTGGGCTGATCCACTGCCGCGCAGCTCGTGGTGTTGCGTCATCACCTGTGTGCGCACACGCTTGCACATCAGAGTACAGAAACTTGGAGAGTTTTCCTTTTATTTGGTGAAGAGTTCACGTATCTATCTTGTTTCGTTGATTTCCTGTGACCGGTCAAAAGTGCACCATGACTTTACGGACACGCTGTATATGAAAAAATGAACCATTTAAATACATTTAATATCACTAATAGATCTACCATATATATTTGATGCCACAAATAATCCATCTACCAAGTGTTGATGACACAAAACTAATGTACGTAAAAATTTTGGAAAACGAGCAATTGAGTATATTTAAATTTGGTGCTAAGACCCATAGTAGAAAATTTAATCTGATCTTGATTAATCCTTTTAAATGATTACTGTACCTGGCATGCAAGTTGGTGGCCTTCCACTCCATTGTCCCATTTCTTGGCAACGTCTGGCCTTTGAGCCCACCAGTTGGTAATATCGAGATTCGCACTCGTATGTCGCTGTGGTTCCAACTCTGTATTTTCCAGGAGGTAACTCGATGTCGATCTTTGGTCCTGGCGTTGTCGTGAAAGGAATGGTGTTAGGACCTGGTTTTGCGTCCAGTCCAATGGGAAGTCTGGCGTTCCTTTGGATTAATAATATCCGTTTTATTGTTGTATTTGTGGTTGAATCATGACCGAGAGCAAGTTAAGATATAAGAATCTGAACAAAAACACTTATTTTTTAAGATAACATTTGCTGATCACAATGTGCTTTCCAGATTATACGTGAAGTATATTTCGTTCACGAAAAGTAGTCCGATGGTACTGTTAGAAATCCCGGGAGTTGAAGTCACAAACGGCCTAGCCGATTACAGCAGAGGGGAGGACGTCATTTCAGAACTGGTTTTTGGCGCAGACAAACGTTCACTAAAAAACAGTTCTGAAATGACACCCTTCCCTCTGCTGTAATCGGCTATGCCCTTTGTGACGTCAGCTCCCGTTATTTCTAACGGCACCATCGGACAATTTTTCTTGAATGAACAATACGTGATAGTAATTAAAAATTATCTTATCGTAATAAAAGCTATGTGTGGTGGATAATTTATGAAATATAAATGATTATATTTGTGAAAATATGATAAATATATAAATAAATGAACGAACCTAAGAAGTGGACGTAATACGATATTATAAAGTACATTAAAATTTATGGCAATGATAATATTAAAAAACGTCGATAAGGTGTTTCAAGAATAACTTAGTGATGAATTTCAACAGACAAATCTAATCACCTTCAGGAATTGACTAAAATAAGAAACACTGAAATGTTCATTTTAGTCGATTTCTGAAGAGGGGTAGCCTATCCTTCCTAAAACCCGTCTACATATTTTTCTTCCCAACATTTCTTTTTACTTTATTGTTACTGAAAATTTCCATTTGTGTATATCAGCTGGTGGCGTGCGTTTTACTGCCCTTCGTTTATTTTTACTTGTTCAATGACAATTTAATTATGTTTCTAAAAAAATATCATTTGTATCATTTAAAGATTCTGAAGCAAATGATAGAGACACCTATGTGCGTATAGTCGCTTATTTCTAGCTTTTTGAAAACCAACTAAAATGAAAACATGTGTTAATATTAAATATGTTAATTCAAATGAATTTTCTTAGTTCGAACTCAAGCTTATGTAATATATGAACTTGAACACTTTATTTATATGCATATATATTTTTATGCCTACGCTTATGTATTTTTTTTGTTTTTTTGTCATAAATACCATTTCAGTTTCTTCTTTTTTCCGCGAGTATTTTCCTTCAGCGGTCCTTCGCTGATGTGATCACTCATATCTGTTTTGATTTTCATCAAATAACAATCAGTTAATCAATGAATCAATGTACAACATGTTACAAATTATAAAATTGTAAGTTGATTAACGTCCTACATTTATCTTAATGTAAAATTATCTAAAAATAAAAATTAAGAAACCATTGTAATACAAAGAACGACTCACTCCCTGCCCACAAGAGTTTTCGATTTCATTGCCACGCCATTTCTTATGAAGCACATCCCCTTTCCAATTTTTTAAAGAACGTTGGGTCTGCCTTTTATTCTTGAGGCACGTATTGAAGAATTTCCTTAATTCTTTCTCTGTGACACCATACCCTCATTTGTATTTCCGTATATTCGTTACTAATTGTTTCTATCCCTTTTCCGTTATTTAAAAGAATAATATCCGTATTCCTATAGTTCCATTGAATAGAGAATTTTTCTATTCACTCAAAGTAAGTAGCCAATATTTACCGTCATGTACACACACCGGACAAAAAATTATTCACCCCTTGAGAAATTACGTTAATATCATGTAACTCCGACTCCAAATTTGCATTGAATGCAGCTTTCGTCGCAATGTTCTCTCGCTAACAGGTTGGGACGGACCTTCATTAACGGACTGCAGCAATTCTTGTTGAGTTTGAAAGCGATTTTGATTCATAAACCGTGAAACTCTTCTCTGGTCCTTCTCGGTTAGGATGTTTTCCCGACCACAATTCTGGCGTCGTGTTTCATGGCTACGCGTCTTACACCATTGCTTGTAGACAAGCTGAACAATCCTCTGCGAAACATCAACAAATTCGGCGACTTCACTCACCGAATGGCCATGGGCACGACCACACACAATTGCCCCTTTTTGCCAATTTGTCACATCGTTACATTTCCCCACCTTGACGCACAATCCCCTCTTGTAACAATAATGTGGTACCAACGCTACTGCCTTATGATCACATGAAGGCAGTGCGCCCACAGTTGAGCACGTGACTCAACCGCTGCGCCATTTGTACCTGCTTAACGACTACTCTATTCTTGGGCGCCAGGCCGAATAATTTTTTGTCCGGTGTGTATATATGTAGTACACCGTGAAAGACATGTGGCATACAAAGTCTTGTAAAGTATGATCATTTGTTTGTAGTAAAAGTCGTGCTTATAAAACTAGGTTCCTCTGGTTTATAAACACAAGTCAGCGTTACAAGAGTAAAGTACTTTATGCCTATAACGTTGACCTACCTATATATATCTAACCTGCGTGGCGCTACGCCAAATGAGGTCCCGCTAGGTGTCCTTACAAGAGCAAAGTACTCTTATAACGTTGACTTCCACCTATATATCTAACCTACGTAGCGTTACGCCAAATTAGGTATCCATCAGCTTAAAAGTGCGATAATCACCATCATAGGAAATGGTTAACTACCTGAGTCCAGGATGACCCGCACGTGATATAGCCATCCTTTGAGCCATTGGTGTATCCAGTGGCGGCAAATAGCTTACATATCCAGCGAATGGAGCTTGTTGTTCATCACAAGTCGGAACTGTGAAATAAAAATAAACCAATTAACGCAGAACTTTTTAACAAGTAACATTTTTTGGAAGACATTTTTTTCGTAGACTCATATTACGCAATAGTTCTTGCTGCTTACCCACGGTGCATGTTGGTTTTTCGTTGGACCATGTTCCATTGCTTCTGCACTGTATTTTGGCATCTCCCGTCATATAGTGCAAAGATTTACAAGTGTATTCTATGGAAGAACCCACATAAAAAGTGTTTCGTATTTTTCCAATGTGCTTCGTTTCGCCATCTGATAAATCTCCAGGATCTGGGCATGAAGCTATCAAAAAGACAACAGTTGATAAAAAATTAGTTCTGCTCAAAAAAGCTTGAATGAAATCTCAATGTTTTATGTTTTTTCGTAATAGTGTTCTTTTCACTTACCTAGTGTTGCAGATGGATTGTAACTACAGATGTAGTGCAGCTGGCGATCACATTCCTCATTCTGAGGAACGAAATCCAATCCTGAAATTTTCACGGTTCCACACTGAGGCTTTGAACTCAGAAATGGTGTTTCTGTAGTCGTTGAATTCGTTATTTCATCTGAAGTATCATTTAGTTCAAGAATAATTGTACTTACTGGTGCTGAAATGGTTCCCGTCCACAGCTGACTAATCCCTGAAAAATTTAAACATCATTTAATTCTCTAATTGAAAACGAAGGTTTTATTAAATGATTGCTTTAAGATCATCAGTAACACGCTTAGGCCGGTTCCACACATGCAACAGAACATCGTATCGTAACACCGTCGCGTATCAAGTCTGGACCGCACTCCGTAACAGAACATCGTAACATTCCCACTTTCCATCAGTTGTCGGTTTTTACCCCGGCGCATCAAAGGAATGTCACGGTGCTATGTTGTAACCCATGTTCCTGTATTTGGGCCGGTTTACGAACAACAGCGTTTTGTCAGTGTAGATTGGATATCGGCGTGAACTGATGGGACGCAGTGATGTTACGCACTGGTGATACGCGGCGATGTTCGCCCCGTAATGTGGAATGTTACTCGACGATATTCTGTTTCATGTCTGTACGCACCCTTAGATCCGCGAAAGTAGGACCAGCGTGTTAAAGGGACAGCATATAATATATTATATATACAGGGTGTCTCAGCACCAGGGTTGCAAACATCTAGGAGGGGTAGGGTACACCTAGACGAACAATATTTGTCATAGAACCTAGGGTCGCAAACCACTCACAGCGCCAGTTCTAAAACCGTCCAGCATGCACAAATAGTGACAACCAGTGCATGAGAAGCGCAAAATGCGATGTCCTAATCATCTATGCACTATATATAATGATAAAAATTAACGATTTAATTTAAACAAAAGGAATTTTTAAATTTTATCAAATACCTACTACTATTACTAGATTTTGTAAATTTTTTAATAAAAATAACAAATAGAAAAGGTGCAACGCATCACTATTCCAATAAGTTATAAAATAATGATAAAAATTATTGAATAATAAAGAATTTATATGAATATTTTTATATTTATTTATAGTTTTATAGTTTTTAATAATTTCTAATTTAATTTTTACTACTAAAGCTATTGTCCAAACCATAATGATGCAAGGTCAATGAAAAATACAATTAGCAATGATGATAGAAAAGAAAAGCCAAACACAAGGGACCTTCAAAGTTTTAGAAAAACAAGAACAATAAAAATTGTATTATGGAGGGGACTTTTGAAGGAAGACCCCCAGCATGGTGTGTTTCTGTTAGTACCCAAGTATTAACACAAAATAGGTACTAGTCTCCCAACAGACCGGGAGCAAAATTTAGGAAGATCATGAACATAAGAATAAATTTCAAACAAATATAAACAATTCCATACCAAAATAATATTAAACTAGAATGAAATAAAAGAAATATACCTTAATAAAAAATATTACCTTGCAATTTGCCTAATTCTAATTGTTATATATATCCAATCTATATATATTATAATATATCTATAGATATTATAATATATATATAAGATGGCGAATTCGACACGTTTGGAGGATATATTTAAGAATAAAATGAGACAGACTATAATAAATTGGGCAAAGAAAGGGGATTATATGGAAAATGAAATAATTATGACAATAATAATAATGAAAATAAGATTTATTTTATGTATTATTTATGTTATATGTTTTTTAATAACAGTAAGATCTCTAACCTTTATTTTCTAATAATAAAAGTAGTGCCTGTTGATCGCCCTCAGAAGTTGGCCATTGCAAAGAAAGACCAAAATTTTTACAAGTCGCTTCGGCTTCTTCTTCGGGCCTCGGATAGGTAGATATGATAACGCAAATGTCTTCGAGTTTGATCAAACCTTCTGGGCATTTTCCTATTCAAAACAATTCATGTAAATTAATAAATTTCATGTGATTTACACATAAATGTTTTAAGGTTACCTAAAATCTATAAAGTTGCAACGTAAGGGGCATAGGGGTTTTAAAACTTCAAAAAATCGTTTATTTTTTTAATTTTTAAAAAATTCTCTGATTTTCTGTGAACATTTTAAGTCCAAAATTACTTTTCTACTTGCAGTAGTTCCGAAGTTATCGTTAAATCTGGGAGACAATGTTTGATCAAAACTTTATTTAAAAGGACCGAAAGAAGTCTAAACTCAAAGTATAAACGTAATTTTACTTACTACTATAGATCAAAAATAAGTATTTCTAATTAATTTTTATGGCAAACATGAGTAAATTTAGTCACAGTTAAAGTATAGAATGAAGTAAACTACAATAACCTCTAGCGGGAGGAAGTAACTGCGAAAATGGGCAATTTTGCCCCTCCTTTTATCCATGTGCGTGGACTTTGTAAATGCAAGCACGTCGCGGCTTAGGTACTAGTAATGCCGAAACACGCTATAAATTAGCTACATCAGCTAGACGCTAGATAGCTAGATTCTCTAAAACAGTCCACTACTACCATAATTCACAGTCCATAAATACCTCCATCCATTTTCTTTTCTCTAAAACAGTATACTTTACTCCTCTAAAATACCTACTCTATAATACCTCCTCTATAATATCTCCTCTAAAATACCTCCTCTATAATACCTCCTTTAAAATACTTCCTCTAAAATACGTTTTCTAAAATTCCTCTAAAATATTTCTAAAATACCCACTCTATAATACCTCCTACCTACTCTATAATACCTCCTCAAAATACCTACTCTATAATACCTCCCTCTAAAATATCTCCTCCTAAAATACCTCCTCTATAATACCTCCTTTGATACTTCCCACCCAAATTCCTCCCCTAAAATACTTCTAAAATACCTACTCTATAGTACATCCTCTAAAATACCTCCTTTAAAATACTTCTTCTAAAATACCTCCTCTAAAATACCTACTCTATAATACTTCATCTAAAATATCTCTTCTAAAATTCCTCCTCTAAGCTATTTTCTCTTCTCGTCAGATGTTAGTTTTCTAGCCAAAAACTACTATTGGATGGAAACACTGATAGGAATTTTTTCGAAGTTCACACATATGCGCAGAAGGATGGGCAAAACTGCCTATTTTCGCAGTTTCACCTCCCGTTTCTTATGTAAACTACTGTCATCAACTCTTTATTTGTTGTTTACAAACAATGTAGCCATTCCACGAACTCACGACGACCAAAAAGAATGCCATCCGTTCCGTGACTGCGTGGACGAGCCAATTCTTCAAAGTGTGTTCGTATAAAAAGGAATATTTTTGTGAGGATGCGTGTGTGATTTCAAACAACTACTGTTGCTATGGAAATATTTATATTTCAAACAACTATTGTTTCTATGGAAATATTTTTATTTGAGTTTTTGAGGATTAAAATATTGATATTTTTAAACGATCCTTGAAACTTTACATATTGGATTAATACGAAATTTAAAATTGTTACTGATAGAACACACATTGCTTTACATTCTACAATTTTCGTTATTTGCCTACGACCTTACTAGCGTGAGCAAAAGCCACGATAATAAAGGTCGATTTTGAAATTTGCGGACACGTCGTTGGTGCTATGAGCGTCGTAGCGCCATACTGTAAACGTCGTTATTTTATTCTCGACGAGACCTCCAAAACGAGATAATACTCGATGGGGGTTTTTGAAACTCGATGCCATTTGAAATTTTGGAGTTGGCCCCCGTGGGGCGCCCCCTGGTGCTGAGGGTGAGTCGCGACACAGGACAAAAGTTAGTTCCTTTTCAAAAAGCAACTTTCCCAAAAGGACGTTTATCTGCCTGAACCCACCAAAAAATTAACAAGTTGGGGAGGACTGACTTTTGAATCACCCCGTATAGCTTAGATCTGTTTTAAAGCACGTCCAATAGCTTTTTTTAGGATGATAAAATAGCGTCAGTTTTTTTAAAGCTTTATAGGTCCTAGGCCCCTTTAAGTTAGTTGGGTAGTAACAGGATAATGTGTATGTAATCAAAGCCACCTAAATTACATCTAGGTCGGATTCGTTATCTATATCTAGGTGGTATTAATGTAATCCGCATACGAAAATGGCGTTGGTTTAGATGGCATTCGACAGTTTTAACTGCACAATTGACAGTTTTTGCATAATTGACAATTTTTGCTGCAGACGTTTTATATAGGATAGTTATAAAGGTAGAATATACGGGTATAATAGAAACGTCTACCTGAAAAGATTTACTGTCTATTATTTTATTTGATAAAATAATCGAGTCAGTTTCAAATATATTTTTTCGAACGCCCAGCATTTTTTACTTAACTAACCATTTCTATGTCTGACAATTTAAACTGCCAGATAACGGTGGACATTTGTCAGTTGTTTGGAGTGGGGACACTACGGTAGGTGACTGACCTCTGATCTTTTTGGTAGGTGACTGACTAATTTATAATAATAATAATAATAAGATTTATTTTATAGGCGACAAAGGAAAAATATAGAATACAAATGCAAAGAATAATGTGAGTAAGGAAGGAGCCTGACGGATGACCGGAGAAAAAGCAGACTAAAAGTCTGCTTGACGAGTTCCGTCCACCCCTCAGATACTAAATTATTTAAATACATAAGCACGTTGGAAAAACCATAAATAAGGGAAAACATCGACATGTTGTACAAAAGAAATTACGTATTGACAAACACAGAACATAAAGAAATAAATAAACGTTGACATTTAAAGTGCAAAAAAATAAATATTGAATTGTAAAGAAAAAGAATAGAAGATATAAAGCATAGACATGTAAGACACAGAAAATGGAAATAAATATTAGCATGTGGAAAGTAAGTATTTATTTAGAGAGGACTTAAACTTATGCTCGCTGTTAGTATTAGTTAGACTTGTTGGGAGAAGATTCCAAACCATGGGACCTTGGGAGTCGATACGATTATATAAGTAATGAGAGGTGGATTCCAATGAGATAAGGCCTCTGCCGGATCTGGAGGGATAGCGATCATTACGTGGACGAATCTGAATAATATTTGAGTTAATTTTATTATTTATATGTAAATTTACATTCAAAAAAACTTATTTGGGAGTCAAATCCAAAGAACCCAAAATTGGTAGGCATATCTATTGGGGCTAAAAAACTAAAAATATGGGAAGAACTATAACAAAAATAAATACATAAACAATAGAGAAAGAAAAATATCTCGAAATTGAAATAAAAAAAAAGAGAAATGTATGTTTATTTGTAACATTAGTTGCAATTTTAATTTAACGCGAATATTTAATTTATTTAACGTCACAAATCAGAAATGACTTACCTCCTTTTTCTCTATTTTGGACTAAAGGAGGAAGCTTATCAAAACGAAAACTTTGATCACTATCATCATAGCTGAAATGTAAAACAGAAGAATGTCATAAGAAATACTTCCGCGCCTTAAAGTTTTGTATCTTTTTAAAGATTTTTTTTAACCAACAATCATGCTTATTATATATTATTCTATTAATTCTTAAACTAACATAAAGATCCATCATCACGTACGCTGTAGGTGCTTGGGAGACTGCCACCAACGCGACACTCCTCCGTCTTGCTCAATTCGAGTCAAAATTATTAGGAAGAATAACATACCCTCTCTTTGGTTCATAACTGATAAATCTATATATCATGACAGCCAAATTCTGCCGCTTCGGAATTTTGCTTATATGCAGGGAGCAAATGCATTTAAGAAGATTGACGAGTACCAGAACTCCACAATGATTTCTGCGTTTCTTCTAACCAGCAAGTTCCTCCTGATGCATTCATAAGCCTTCTGATTGATTTTACAGCTTGAATATTGCAAAGTACCTTTTCGGCCGGGCACTCGTCTGTCATCGTTTCAGTCAGTCAGTCAGTCTGTCTGTTCATTTGTGTGTCTTTCTGTGCCTTCGTGATTCAATGTCTTCATGGGATTTTGTGGCATTGCCAACATACGCGTCTATAATCCGGGTCTCGTTTTGTTGTAAATATTTTTTAGGACTCCATGTAAATATGTTGTTGTAATTCTGTTTTAGTGTATTTGTAGTATTCTGGTGGTTGCGTATAAGAATGTATCGCATTGAACGCGTTTGTATTTTCGTATTTGTATTGCTACAAATGTTCCAGGAACCCGTTGTAAATGCGTTGTAATTATTCTGCTTTACTGTTGTAAGTGTTGTGTATATGAGTGTATATTTGTATTATTGTATTTCTGATTTCGAGGTTGTATCTGTGGATCTGTTCATCTATTTTTGATGACTTGGATATCTTCCTCCTTATCAAAACCCTCGGCCCCTGTAGCCATTTTAGACACTTCTATGTCTCTGAATTAATGTATAATTTATGAAATAATCAGTCGCCTCGCTGCGACACTCAGAGCAAAACCACCATTCTCCTACACGCTTTAACTAACATTATTTTAATTGTGATCATTTTTTCAAGGAATAGTAGTTACCAGTATATAAGCGAGGAAAACTAATAATCAAAATACATGTATATTTGTGAATTATTCATTTTGATTAATATTTTGGCTAAGTCTGGAGTCGAACTGGTCAAAAGAAGGGTCTCTGGTATAATAATATACTTAAAATGATTACATAGGAAATATTAATATTGTTAACATACCATATCTCCCTCTCCGCAAATGAAACATAATTTTAATTTTTGTCACAATTTTGCCCATTGGCTTAAAAAAACTGTCGTGATTTTTTTTATTGGGTCGCAGACATTAGGGGCGTGACTATTTGAATTTAAAAATCATATTTTGTTTTTGGAAGACGGTAAACTTATTAGGGGCTGTCCATAAATGATATCACGCCTAAAGAGAGGAGGTGATTCAAAAAGTTGTGACAAGGGGGAGGGGGAGTTGATAAAAGTGTGATATCACAAACACTGCAAATTTTAAAACATATTTTTAGATTTTTTTAAACATTTTTTAATTGACTCGAGAAGTATTTGTTTAAAAAGAAGAAAACAAAACGCACTAACTTATATAACTTTGGTTTTATGGGACTGTGTACGAGTTACAGCACTTGCTGGAATCGGCTTGAGGGAAACAAGTCCTCATGCTGCCACTGAGCCATATTACAATTAGCTATTTTACAACAGCTATATTATGAGTAATATAGCTCAGTGCGTGTTGTTTGCATCTATGAGAGCTGAAAGTAGAAGGTTCGCAAGATTATGACGTCATGCTAACGTGCCGAATAATCACTTACATTTTCTTGGGGTAACAGGGCTCCCTTTAGGTAATGCATTACGTAACAGATGGGTGATTGGTAAAGTGTGACATTTTGTGACAGAGGGGAGGGAGGAGTTAAAAATATTAAAAAAAATGTGTGACATCATTTATAGACAACCCCTTATATATTATAAAATAGAAACATTTTTCCAACATGTTTAATCGCAAATACATTTTTATATACATTTTACCATAATCTACTCAGTTCTGATTTTTCTTCTTAAAAGTTTGCTTATTAAACAGCATTAATATAGACCTATTGTTTACATTCTAAACCAGGGATAGGTGACCCGTGAAACGCGAAGTAATTTTAAAATAAAACCCATTGCAAAGAATCCCCTCTCTGACTAACGTAAGAGCCTTTTTTATTATCGAAATTGATTAATTACCTTTTGATTAATTGATTAATTAATTATTTGTACCTTCTTAAATGATTGATTAGTAATTTTAATTTCCATAATCAACTAATCTATTAATTTTCATTAATAATCATATAATAAACTAAACTTCCACAATTTGGGTGAGTGTAGACTGGCACGCGAAGGAGATTGCAGCATTACTTTGGCACAACACCTTTAAAAGGTTGCCAACTCCTGTTCTAAACCATGTGGAAAAAATAATTGTTGTTTATAAGAGGCATTTTATGACTTAATTGGCGATTTATGACTTAAATAGCGATTTGTTATACTTCAATAAGTGAGTAATGATGTTTTTTTTTTTTAGCGTTGGGAATTTTCTATTTTATTTATTTTATTAATTTTTCGGATACGCTGAAGACGTTATACAAACCTATGAGATTGAATACTGTTGATAAAACTGCCAGCAAAACCGGTATATTTTCCGTTGTTGATGATGGCGACTAAACCACCACTGTTGGTGATCTTTCTGGCATGTATTGCAGCAGGACAAACAGCAGAGCCGATTCGGTAGATGGATGTGCCCCAGATTTCGGTGTCGAGATAGGTACATTCAGGAGGACACAAGATCCTGCACAAGTATTTTAAAATATTACTTCAAAACATGTAAAATATAAATTCACTGGTAGTTTATTCTATGCGTTATAAATGCGTAAAATCACCCAGACTAACTAGTGGTGTTATATGATATACGTGGTTTATAGCGATGCATGAGTAATATGTGATATATATATATATATATCATCATCATCATCATCATCATATTCAACCATTATCTATCCACTGCTGGATGAAGGTCTCTCCAAATGCTTTCCACACAAGTCTATCCTGAGCAATTCGCTTCCATGTCACCCCAACCTGTTTTCTTATTTCATCCACCCATCTAGTTTGAGGACGTTTTCTAGGTCTTCGGTGGTCTCTTGGAATCCAGTTGAGAATTTCAGTTGTCCAACACACACACACACACACATATATATATATAAAACTGTCAGCTGATATGTAGCGATACATGAGTGATATATGGAGATGTAAGATCAGCTTTTAGTTTGAGGACGTTTTCTAGGTCTTCGGTGGTCTCTTGGAATCCAGTTCAGAATTTGTTGTCCAACACACACACACACACACACACACACACACACACACACACACACACACACACACACACACACACACACACACATATATATATATATATATATAAACTATGAGCGATATGTAGCAATACATGAGTGATATATGGAGATGTAAGATCAGCTTTGAGATTGTAGTGATCAATAGAATATTTCAATAGACAATGTTATATGATGGTGGTGATGACGAAGTTGAATAAATCTGAGATTATGAATGGGACCAGGGGTGGGGGGCAAATGCCCAATCCAAGGGGCCCGGCATGAAATTTCAATAATATAACAAACAGAAATTGTCATTAAACATAACCGGTTCAGATGGCCCCGATGCCCTAAACTGCCTAGGGGGCCCGAAATTTCTATTCCCGGCTCTGATTATAAAGGCGAACTCCAATAACTGTAAGATTTCAAGATCATAAGATTCCATGGATTCTCGATAATATAAACTTGAAATCATGAAAATATAAATTTGAGAACAGGGGAATATAAGATCAATATTATAGCAACATAAGCTTCGAAATGTAAAATGAATAACTACACAAGCTTCGCATTATAGCACCCTACATTCATCTAGACACGAAAATTTTTACAATGATCTAATAAATTGTTTATGATTTATTTTGCTACCAGTCTTATGAGTTCTTTTTATGATTTAGATATGCCAATTATCATCCTTAATCAATCATAAAATTCTGCGTAATTTCTAGCATGATCATTGGTCCCAGCACACCATGGATTTCTAAGTTGCACCTGGCTCCGATAATTTCCAGTGACTTCAACCAGCTGTTCTCATTGGCTCATCTGTCTTCATCACTTTCCATCAAAGACCTTTCACCTTCCCCCTTTTTTAATCATCTTTTGCACGCTCGGTTGAAATTCTCTCTTTTTGAAACTTCTCTACTTTTTCAGTTTAAATTCCTTTTATATGTTCATTCCATTTTCAATTTTTTAATTAATTTTTCCACACTTTTCTGCTTACCACTCATTGCAGAATTTTCTTAACCTAGACCTTTACCACCCTCAACCAACTTTCACCCTTATCACAACGCCTATTTCTTTTCTTTGCTTCACCTTCATCCCTTCTGTATCATCCTCATAAACAAGACCTTTATAACGCATGGAGGTGTAGCGCAAACTGCACTGGTACCTCAAGTATTGGTTTAGTTTATGAGTTTTTTTTAGTTGCGCCCTTTATTGCCATGATTGGTTGGTTGGATTTTAATGACGCAAGGATAATAATGTCATGCTGCGCTTGTCCTTTCTTTCATTTTTTGCTTCTTTTTTTTTTCTTGCCTTCCCCCGATTCATTTTAGTTCATACCTAGATTTTTCTTCTCCCCTTTTTCGAATATTTTATCTCCTTTATTTTTCTTATGAAGAATCGGCGTTTTATTAGTGTTTAGTTCAGCGGCTAACGTATTTTAGCGTTCTTCGTTGCGTGTGTGCTTTTCCTTGTTTCCGTCAGCCCTACTTTATTACGTCCTTTATTACGTTTACATTTATTACGCTTTATTACGTTCGGTCGTCGTTTGGACCCTCTTTTCTTGTTTGCTACGTTCACTAACTTCTTCAGCTTGGTCATATTTATGAACTCTATTCTTCAAAGTTACTCATCGACTGAAGACTATGTCTGCGTTCAAATATCATCTTTCTAAACATCGTTTCTGCTCCCTGGCACAGATGACCTTTTGATCGCCTACTTCTATCTCCATAGCTCATATCATCTTATGAGTTCAGCATCTCCATAGCTCATCTCATCATCTTATGAGTTCATTTGCTTCTCATATTAGTCACTAATCCTAAACCTAACTCGGAGTACAAAGCTACCAATGTTCAGTAAATCTTCTCAGCATTATTGGGAGCGAGGAATGAGGCAATGAAATAAGTATTATTGGTTTGTTTATATAAGATTCGCATATTTACATTAATTTGACAAGTATCTTAGTCCATATTATTCATACCTGACAGGTACATCAACTTCTGCGACAACATCGGATCCTACTGTTCGGCAATCAGGAATTATCGCAGATGCTAAAATATAAAACCAGTTTAAAAAGCCTCAAAGACATGTATAATTACATACATAATTATATAGATTAAATTTAAAATAGGGATGTGTGTTTAGATTTTTTTAATATTAAAAAGAACAACAACAACCAACCTTTAACGCAAGTGGGCTTTTCAGAAGACCATTCCCCAGTACCTAAGCATACCAGGGAATTTGTCCCCATTTGCTGAAATCCTTGTTTGCAGTCAAAGTGAATCATAACACCCTGATGGAATATTTCTCTGTTTCTCTGAGTTTCGTCTGAAACGACTCGCCTCGCATAACGAACAAAACCGGGGTCGGAACAAAATGCCAATTCCTCTAAAATGGAAAAAATTAAAAGGCATATGAATTTTTAATTATTTAATAATTTAGTATTTTATTATTATATTTATATATGATATTTAATTTACTTAATATATTTAATATTTATAATATATCATTAATTTGATATTTTATTATCATATTTATATATAATATTTAATATATTTAATATTTATAATATTTAATATATTTAATATTTATAATATATATTTAATATTTATAATATTTAATATATTTAATATTTATAATATTTAATATATTTAATATTTATAATATTTATATTTAATATTTAATATTTATAATATTTAATATATTTAATATTTATAATATTTAATATATTTAATATTTATAATATTTAATATTTATAATATATCATTAATTTGATATTTTATTATTATATTTATATAATATTTAATATATTTAATATTTATAATATATTATTATTAAATAATTTAATAATTATAAAATAATAATTTAAAAATATTTTATTTTTAATTGTCACGAGTTTTTACTTTACTAGGTGTCGATTTATTATTTGCATATACGTCCCAAAAGACAATTGGGATTTGTTCATTGCGGTGCAAGGTCGGAAAAGGTTATACTAAGCTGGGACCTTTGACCTTTAGTTTCCGGGGAACCCGAACCTCTTAAGGCCTAGGAAACCAAGCGTCGGACCATAGTAAATGGTTTACCGGCAAGCGCTCTATTTTGACATCATTGGGTGCAAACTCGGGTTAACGGCATACTCCACCACCGCCACCAGACAAACGCTGGATACATAGCAGAAATTGCTCAATGACAGGAAATGGGAATTTCTGCTAATACCGTACAAGACTATTGTAATAAAATAAACCTTTGACATATGTCAAAGTATCTCTTTACTATATTGAAGCATGGGGGAAAAACACACTCTTATTCAAGTGCATAATGTTTCGTAGACCTTATCTTTTGTTAATAAATCTTTAAAATTAGACATAATAAACCTTTCTTTAATTCTTTAATAAATCTTTCAAATTAGAAATAAGTAAATGAAATCAAAAAGCGGTTTGTAATGAAATACAGGCGGATATAAGGCACTTTTCTTTCTCTCTCTCTCTCTCTCTCTCTTAAAAAAAGAAAAAAGAAAAAAAAAAGAAAAATTCTTCGTTCAGCAGAGAGTAGGTAACAAAAGAATATTGCAATTGACCATAACTAACCATAACTATTTAAATATTTAGTCGCTGGTCCAACGTATAAGAAAAGATTCTGAAACGTTTCGAGGACTACTGTTCTCTTCATCAAGTGATTAGTATTGGCTATTATTATGATTCGCTTGGTAAAGAGAACAGTGGTTTTCGAAACGTTACGAAATCTTTTCTCATACGTTGGGTTATATTTTATATATTTATATGGTATTGAGATCGCATTTTTACTTACCACACTGAGGCAAATCAGCGCTCCATGTGCCGTTCGCTAGACACTCCAGCTTTTTTACACCAGCAAGTCGATGATCTGTATCACAAGTAAATTCCGCGGTGACTCCTTCGATGAGGTCGCTGCCATCAAATGTTATGCGACCATTTGCTGGAGCACTTAACAACGGACATTTCAAAACTAATATATAAGAAAGAGAAACAGAAACTGAACAAAAAAAGATTCATGTACATAAGAAATTAGTGCTTGAAAACCATTGCTGTAAATTTTTAAATGAATATAAACAATGTAATTCAAAATCAATGGGATAATACAGCTTTAAAAATATTAATAAAAACATTTTATTTCGTGTTTTGCATTCTTCGAAGCAATGGAGAATTTTCTGAGAAGAGATGAGGAGCTTGACGTGACCTCTCAATAATGATGGAGTTGGATGAGTTCCAGCTTTTCGAGGTTCAAATGTAGTCCAGTGGCTCAAAACTCACCTTTAGCGTGAGCTTTTGAATCTCCCAAATAATTGAGTATTAAAATGGAAGAATAATATTTGAAGTGTGGGGCACTGGAAAAAGAAATAAGAATAATTGTTTATTCAACTTAATTACAGGTTGGGTGTTATGGAAATATGATTGAATTCCACTTCAAAAAATGAGAAATTTATTTTTTGGAGTTGAATTTCAGCACGTTCTCGATGTTTCCCCAGCATTAATCTACGTGCGTTAGATGCATCACATCGTCTAATTTTTTGTATAAAAGTAGAATTGTAGTCAATTGTGTACGCATTTGCAGAAATCGTAGAAACCCTATTACATTCATGATTCTAAATTAAGGATAATGACAGTTTGTACGAATGAAGCCCAAAAAGCACAACAAAATTTCAGTAAAAGTAAAGCCTGGTTAATGCAAAATAAGGCGCAGAACAGAAAATGCGCTACACATACCACAGCATAAAAAAAAAAAAGCGAAATACTCCCTGGAGCAAATGAAGAATACATGTCCCATGTAGAAAACTAACAGTATATGGTTTGTATGAAGGTTAATAGGCTATATGTTTGCCATGTGCTGCAAAACTGTCAGTACAACATCTGGGCATGCTGAGCGCCAAATTATTCAGCAGGTCTTGAGGCAGGCCATTCTACTCTTGAATCAATGCTATGCGAAGTTCCGGAATAGACCTAGGAGGTGGATGACGAGTTGTAATTCTTCGCTCAAGCATATCCCATGAATCCTCAGTCGGCTTCAAATCGGGAGAGAAAGCCTGTCATTCCAAACGGATGATATCCTCTTCTTCAAGGCACTCGTCCATGATGGTTGTACAGTAGGGACGGGCGTTTTCATGCGTTGCACACGATATGCCTCGAAACTGCGGTACCCGTCGAAGCCGAGAGTTGTAGGGACAGGTTTGCTGCTGTACTCTGCCCGTTTCTTCTTGCAGTTGTTGTCAAATATCAGTCGCCTTTCAACGCTGTAACCCGGGGACGACCTGCACTGATTCGTCTATTTACATTTCCATCCTCTTGGAACCACTACCACAGCTTCGATATGATACTTCGTGCGATTTCCAGTTACTGGGATACTTCCATCTGTATGCGGCCACATTCCAAACGACCGATAATGCTGCCACGTAAAAAATTCGTCCATGTTTGTCCCCTGAGTAGCCATTTGTCTATGATAATTTTAGGCTTACACGCCGGTTGTGAACCATACTCCGTCACAGTAAAGATTCCTTTCGTACATTTCACCGATTGCTCTGTTCTTTAAGTGGCACTTACTGCACCACATGGTGTCTTACTTCAGCTTGAAACGCAAGCATATTATTCTAGAAGAATCGTATCGTTCTATTCCATCAGAAATTCTTGCTCTAGTGCATCTTTGTTCTGTGATTCTCAGATATATTTAATTTATGAGCGTGAGTGTATTTCGATAGAGTGTATTTCGAAAGATTCTCATTGCAATTTCAAGTACATCAAAAAGTCAATTACCCTTACATCAAACCTTCAAAGTTTTTATATATTCGTAATCAGCACTAAAAATTCTCTGAATTCGTGCTAATGATTTTTTATTTTTCCTAGGGGAGGGGGTTTACTATGAGAAGCAAAAATTTCTTTGCGCAATAAATTGAAAGAGTTTATGGAAAATGTTAAGAGAACGCACATGCGAAGTAAAATAGGCACATTGAAAATAATATTAAAGGGTTAAATCTAATGTTAAGACTACTTCATAAAAACGTAAATAACGTTAAAAGTACGGCTAATTTAATTCAAATGAATGTGTAAAATTTAATCAGGACTATTATTTTATTTTAATGGCGCAATGACAACTAAGACCATGTGGCGCAAGAACCTGCGCCGTTGCCCGTAGGTGGC
>QLNU02014802.1:27996602-28007015 GCA_006491805.2 Dysdera silvatica
CATTGACATAAGTTGGGTATTTCGGATGGAGCACATTCGAAAATATATTATTTATATATAAACAAACATTAAGTGAATTTTGATATCTGATTTCTTTGCTGTTTATATTTATGTATATGTTTATATACTTTTTTGTGCATGTTATAGATTTCACATACTAATTCATGATAATTTTTTTAAAATATACATGACCTCAATTGTAGCAAATCTTGTGGACATTTATTAATTCTATCAAGTTAATGAATATAACAATTAAAGCTACATTCATGGTTGATTTCTAGTTTTCCTACATACGTATTTTTAATATATTACAAATTCTGCAAGCGTGTATTATTTCTGTGTGTGTATGTATCACCATACAGCATTTACTTAATCACTGTGTATAAATAGCTCTCCCTTTTGTTTATTTTTTATTTTTATGTCCCCAAAACATACAAGCAGTTTTCTATAGCTAGTAGAATTCTAACAAAACAATGCAAAGTTTCACCGGGCGATTTCATAACAACAGTTACTTCAGCATTGACCTAAGGTTTAAAACATGGTTTTTAGAACAAATTGATCCTTTTGTCAAGTAAAGACAAAAGGCATTTTATCTTCACAGAAGACGAAAAATAAATGCTTATCAAAAGTACAAAATCTTTTGCAACGTTTCGGTAACTACCGCTTGCTTTTTTTTTTAATTAAGTGATGAGTTATTTATGTTGGAATCGACTGTATGTGATCATAGAGCCATGATATTTTCTCTCAAGGAAGCTTACCGAGATATAGGTTCAATCCATTGAGCTCGTGGTAAGGTTTAAGACCACCGGCCCATTTTAAATGAAAAATTATTAAATTTTCTCAATTTTTTCAATGAAGAAAATGTTTATTACTTTTATCTTGCGCATTAATTTTCTGTTGGCATATGATCACAAATTTTAGTTAATTAAAAACGAGTTACGACTTCCTGGTTGAAATGTCCTTATGACCTATAATGCGTTCGCGCTCAGTTGTCGCCCGATACCGTTACCAGACGGGTTGTTCCATTGCAGTTTAGGGAAGGGCGTCTTGGAGGAACTGGTTTTTCCCACATGAAAAACCAGTTTCGGCAAGATGCCCTTCCCTAAGCTGCAATGGACTAACCTGTCTGCTAACGGTTATCAGGCGTCAGGTCTGCGCCAATTGGACTATACCGTTTGAAGAGTGGGTGTGGTGTGGAAAATTTAAAAATAACTTACTACATTTTGGCGGGGGTGTTGACCAATGATCGCCTGGCAAACAAGAACTTATGGTATTGCCTTGTAGATGGTATTTTGGCTCGCAACTGTACTCTATTAAAAGTGGAAAATTCGGAGGTTTAAACACTGCTCTTAAGGGAGACGTCACCTGGTCTGGTGGAGAGCATCCTATGAAAAACAAATTCAATCATTGTTGCATAATTGAAATTATTAGCTTCACATCTGTAGTATATACATACCCTTGGAACTTTTCATTGCTCTAAGTGAGCCAGTTTAATATTTCGGATCGTGAAGCAGTAGTGATATAACGATGAACAGAACTTCGAGTTTGTCATTACATTGGTACTGAAAATCATGCCTAGTATATTTTTCGTCACTGATTACCTAGTCTTTGCATTATGAATCGCAAATTATGGCTTTTTAATTCATCACTAGCTAATAATTTTCTGGGTGGAATGGCTGCCATGGTGGGATTATGTTTACATTAATATATCACATTGCAGTAATATCTATATACCTGCGCTTGCACATTCAAATTCACATATTTTTTAAACAGTTAATATTTATCATACCCAACTAATCAGCTTGTTGCTGATTTAGTCTAAAGCAGCGTTTCTTAATACGGCTTTCGCGAAATTTCAACCCCGGAATTAAGCATTTGTGTACAAAATTTTTTTTCAAAAGTAACATTTTCTTGCTGTATATATACTTGTTCTTATGATATTTTACAATTTCCTATTTATAGATATAAGGTTATTGTTTTTATGTAAATGAACACCTCTATCTGAGGTCTCTTAAACAGGAAGTTTGAATCTCTCTCTCTCTCTCTCTTTTTCATTGTCAATGAATTTTTTTATATAATAATATAAAGATTGTTTTTGTTAAACCAGCTATCAGAAAAAATATGTTGCGTTTCCATACGAACACTAAGTTTATAAATAACAAAGGATGATATCAATAATGATATATAGTAGAATCTTCCTATAGTGACCATATGTGGGACTTGATTGCAATGATGATCATAGACAGGTGGTCACTGGATACGACAAATTTTGGTATAGGAGTGACTAAGTCCATACCAGTTCTCTCTTATAAAAAGTGGTCACCTTATTCAGGCGGTTTATTTACCAAGGTGGTCACTTTACGAGGTTCCATTGCATAGTAATTTTTATGTCGGTTTTCCCCTCGATCGTGAATATTATTTCAAGGATAGAAGGAGGTGAAATGATTAAGAAACACTGCTTTGTGGTGTTTCCAGTTATGTTACTCCACTCCTTAAATGGATAGGCTATGGACGTTGATAATTCAAATCTGTGTATGTGCAGTTATAAGGGCTGAGGAAATGCAGTAATTCGATTCAGTTGAAAACAGTATTTATTAAGGCTTCAAATGTTTCAATTAATTCAATAATCACGCCAGAAAATTAATTTAAATACACCGTTAACGAAATTTAGTACGCCGTTTTGGCGGAGCCTCCGAGAATGACGTGTGCACACTTCGATGGTAAACGGAAGACTGATTTGATTTTAGAATTCGGAAAACAATTATACACACTGTTGCCAAATATAGAAAGTGAAACTATAATTATACAAAATATATGTTGCCAGATGCGGAAAGTGGAATTATGTACCTTTGGAAAACACCGTATAAAAATGAAGCAATTTGGCATTTTGCCAATTTTAGAAATTGAACTTATTAAGTTTGCTTTCCTTGCGTTTCTAAGTGGCAACAGTTAAGAAAGCCTGCGAAGTGAACATTTATGTTATGGAAACCTATATATGTACTTCTGGAAAGCGTTATGACCTGCTAGTACTTTTTACACTGGATGAACGAACAGTTCGTGATGGTGTATTTGTCATTCTTCTCCTTTTGTTTTTCATTTATTCATTCACATTGATTGGTTTTCTATAATATTCTTATTTTTTTCACACGTTTTTCTTTTAGCATTATTTTAACACAATGAATAGGAATTAATAAAATGGGTTTTAAGGACAATGAGATCACATTGATTTCACCACACGTTTGTTGATTCATGTTGAGTGAAATGTAATAATAGTTACTCTAAAATATAGAAACCTTTTCGCTTTTCACACTGTACTCCTTCAAACCCCTCAGGACAAACGCAGTCTCCGTTCACTCCACAAATACCGTCGTTGTAACAATAGCATTCTGTAATAGAAAAATAGAAAGAATGATATGCAAACGAAAATTAATACAATCGAACCATTTCTTTCCACTCTCTGAAATAACAATATTTTCTTGTTGAATTTATATATTAAAACAAGCTCTTTTCAATTGAAATATAAATGATTTCAGTTACGGGTTGTTTAGACTTATAAACAACAAACTATAAAGAATTTGTAAAACGTTAAATGGCAATACTTACTGTACTCGCACCATGTCCCATATCTGTCGGGAGGGCACCTTAGACATCTATCTCCTCCTCCCAATTCACATTGAGCGCAGTTTGAAAACTTGGGGCAAACATTTTCCGGTGTCTTTCCATTACATGGTTGACATTTTGCTTTAAGTCGAACAATGTGGCTACATCTATGAAAAGAAATATTGAGTTTGCTATGGGATGAATATATTAAACTATTATAATTACAAAGGGAGATTCTAATATTCTTTATCATAAATAAACCAGAAATTAATTAGATGGGCCCTTTGAGCTTGGGCCCAGATGGAAATTTTTGAGGCATGATGAAGAACAGTAAGAAATTCTTTTTATACTTTTCAATTCCTTTTAAATTATTTACGTCTATAACATAAATTTTGAACAATCTTTTCCGTCTTATTTATCTAGATACTAACCACAAAAGTACTAGAAAGTGAATTGCTTGATTAAGCATCTTAAATATTCTTATATATATGGTTAATTAAATCCAATTCTGATTTTCGTAGTAACGAAATTAATGGTAAATTCGATATTCCGTTAAGCTAGTATATGCCTTTCATTGTAGTCTATTTGTGGTCGTTTCGATGAATAAACTTTTTATTTATGTTGGAGTAGTCCATATTGTAATATATTAATAGTAATTATTAATACTACAGCTTTAATTTCAGCTATGTTAGTTCTTCTTTAGGCAAAAATGGTACTTTAAGGATTTCTTTCAAAATTTTTTAAATTTGTCCTTTTTTTGATATTTTGCGTTGGACCAGAATCTAACGGAAAGTTCTGTCCGATCGATATATGAGGACGTATATTCAATAAAAGGCCTGCAAAAGGGTTGCTGGTATCTAACTGGAAGGAGACCCACACGCTGAACGTATGTGACGATGTGTGGAACCGGCCGGGCCAGTAACCTAGTGTCCTACCCCGCCTTCAAGTGGTGCAGGCTGGGCTTTCTATCCAAGAGGCAAATTAATATTTGCTGCACGGATGGAAAGGCGGAAGGGGAGGGCTAATTCACCAACCCGTCTAGCCAGCGTGGTGAAATGATGGCTAATTCCTCCAATATGCTAATACACCAAAAACCATGGCCCCTAGTCTCCAGGTGCTGGAGTGCTCCTGATCAAGGCAGCGGTCAGCGTGGCATGAAAGCAGGGGGTGCTAAGAATCACTGGAATGGCCCAGGCTGCCGTTTGTTATTGACCTTGGCAACGTATAATGGACGATCCCTTGCTTCTGAAGCAAAACTTCAAGAATTGGAAGAAGAACTTGACAAGATCAAATGGGACATTGTAGGACTCAGTGAAGTTAGAAGAAAAGGTGAAGAGTTGGTGGAACTTAAAAGTGGACATTTGTTTTATTATAGAGGAACGGAAACTGGAAGAACAAGTGGTGTTGGCTTCTTAATCAACAAAAGAATTAAAGACTACCTTCTTGAAGTCGAAAGCACGTCAGATCGAGCAGCGAGGCTCGTTGTTCAACTAACCCAGCGATACCAACTTCAGATAGTACAGGCATATGCACCAACATCAAGCCATACCGACGAGGAGGTTGAGGAATTCTATGAAGAAATCAAACAGCTACATACCAAGGGGAAACAACACATCAAGCTCATCATGGGAGATTTTAATGCAAGAATTGGACAACAGGAACAAGGAGAGACATCGGTTGGTAAATACGGATACGGGGAAAGGAATGAACGTGGCGATCAACTCATAGAATTTGCCGAAGCTGAAAATCTTAGCATCATGAATTCATTTTTTAAGAAGAAACTACAAAGAAAATGGACATGGAAACACCCCAATGGAGGAACCAGCGAAATTGACTATATACTGGCAAACAAGAAATCAATTATTGAAGATTGCAGCGTACTGAACAGATTTAATACTGGAAGTGATCATCGAATGGTGAGATGTAAAATGCACTTAAATACTAAACTAGAAAGGCAGAAGCTCATTAGGAAACAAGTATGTAAGAGGGTGGATTTAAAGAAATTAAAAGAAAATACCGAGGCATTCAAGTTGGAATTAAAAAATCGCTTTTCTGCACTGGAAGGACTTATTGAAGAAGTTGACATCTCAGAAGCAAATGAAAACATTGTTAAGACAATAATTGAAACTGCTGGGGAAATTGGTGGTGTAATATGTAAAAAGCAGAATAGCAAATTATCTGAGAAGACGAAACAACTCATGAAAAGGCGAAGACTTATGAAGGTGGACAATCAAAATACCAGTTGCAAGATCGAGTATGTAGAACTTTGCAAAACTTTGCGCAAAAACATGAAAGAAGATATAAGAAAATTCAATTGTGAGTTAGTAAGGAAGGCCATTGAAAGCAACAAGAGCCTTAGGGTTGTTAAAGGGAGTTTGTCTATTGGGAAGAAACACATCATTGCATTAAAAGGAGAGGATGGCACTGTAACAAGAAATAGGGAAGAAATACTTAGAAGAGTTGAAGAATTCTACAGAAAGCTGTATGAGGGAAACAGTGGATTAAACGAAGACTCTGAGATAGTCGAAGGAACAGCTCCTAAAATCTTAAAAGAAGAAGTAGCATTTGCAATAAAAAGTATGAAGAAAGGAAGATCCCCTGGCGATGATGGCATTACATTAGATATCTTAAAAGAAGCTGGAGAACATGTAGAAGACATACTCGCAAAATTCTTTACCAAATGCCTCAACAGTGGTAACATACCAAACCAATGGGATTCTGCAACAGTAATTCTTTTGCATAAAAAAGGTGATAAAGAGGATTTAAAAAATTACCGACCAATTAGCTTGTTACCTGCTATTTATAAAATCTTCACAAAAGTGCTAACACATCGCCTGCAGAAAAAATTAGATGCAGCTCAACCAAGAGAACAAGCTGGATTTCGAAGTGGATTCAGTACAGTGGACCATATTCAAGTATTAAGAGAATTAATTGAAAGAACACATGAATATGAACTTCCATTGTGTGTGGCATTTATTGACTATGAGAAGGCCTTTGACTCTATTAAAACATCAGCAGTCATCAACTCTTTAAGATCAACAGACATCGAGGAAGTGTACATTGACATGGTGAAACGTGTGTATAAAAATGCAAGTGCAAAATTTCGGTTACATAAAGATACCGAAGCTATCAAAATTGGTAAAGGTGTGAGGCAGGGAGATACCATTTCTCCAAAACTTTTTACTTCAGCTTTACAGATGATTTTTCAGCAGATAAATTGGAATAACAGGGGAATAAAAATAAATGGTGAATATTTAAATCATTTGCGGTTTGCTGATGACATTGTTATTTTTTCAACGAACCCATCAGAACTCCAAGACATGGTACAGGAGCTCTCAACTAGAAGTAAAGAAGTTGGACTCAAGATGAACCTACAAAAAACTAAGATCATGTTCAATAATTTCGTAGAGGAAACAAAAATACAAGTTGACAACATTGAGCTAGAAATTGCTGATTCATATATTTACCTTGGCCAGCTGATTTCAATGGATGGCAACATTATGAAAGAACTCAACAGACGTATTAAACTTGGCTGGAGTGCATTTGGAAGAAACAGTTTTATCCTGAAGGGGAAATTGCCTTTGTGTCTAAAAAGAAAGGTCTTCAACCAGTGTGTATTGCCAGTCCTCTCTTATGGATCAGAGACATGGAGTCTAACAGTTGGAGCAATACGAAAGTTACAGACAACGCAAAGGAGCATGGAGAGGTGCATGCTTGGAATAACTAGGAGAGATCGAAAAAGAAACACTTGGGTGAGAGAGCAAACTAGAGTAGAGGACATCATTGTTAAAGTAAAAGGGCTGAAATGGCGATGGGCTGGGCATATTGCAAGAAGAACTGATCAACGATGGACAACAGAAATTCTGAACTGGATTCCAAGAGACCACCGAAGACCTAGAAAACGTCCTCAAACTAGATGGGTGGATGAAATAAGAAAACAGGTTGGGGTGACGTGGAAGCGAATTGCTCAGGATAGACTTGTGTGGAAAGCATTTGGAGAGACCTTCATCCAGCAGTGGATAGATAATGGTTGAATATGATGATGATGATGATGATATATATATATATATACAGTAGTGGACAAAATTGTGGAAACCCTTTGAAAAAAGATTATTTTAGAGGTTTGATGGCTAATAACACCACTTTTTTTTGTACCAATACTATAAAATTATATATCATTGGAAAGGTAATTTAATCAAGATTGTAATGCAATAACATTTATGAATCGTATTTTAATAGAACAGCATTCATAAAGAAGAAAGGTGATATACATAGAAAAAATGAGATATACAAAAATGTTCACCATACCAGTTAATACTTAGTTGGGTAACCTTTAGCCTTAATTACGGCCTTACAACGCTTTCCCATGGAGTGAACCAAGTTCTTTAGTTCTGCAGCTGTTATAATATGAAACCAAGATTGAATTATTGCTTCTGTTAATTGTGTTTTATTGCTGGGTTGCTTCCGACTAACAAGCTTCTTTAGCCGGCTCCATAGATTTTCGATGGGGTTAAGGTCTGGGCTATTTCCAGGCCATTCCAGCAGTTGAATATGATGATCTTGAAACCATTTTTTGCACACACGAGCAACATGACATGGAGCTGAATCCTGTTGAAATATAAATGCTTCATTATCTTGGAAAAGATCACATGCAGAAGGCTGCAGCTTGGGCTCAAGTATTTCATTTATGTATCTTTGGGCATTTATATTCCCATTGATCACGCAAATTCTGCCCACACCTCTTGATGTTATACAACCCCAAATCATAACACTAACTGGGTGTTTCACGGTAGGTGTAATGCACTCAGGATGGAAATCTTCTCCAATTCTTCTCCATACGTATTTTACGCCATCACTACCAAACAGTGAGATTTTGGTCTCATCACTCCAAATTACACTGTCCCATTGTTCCGTTGTCCAGTTAACATGGGTTTTAGCCCAGTTTAATCTTTTCAACCTCTGTTTGACAGACAAAAATGGCTTTTTTCGTGGAATTCTTGCATTTAGACCACATTCATGCAGTCTGCGCCGAACAGTCCTTGCACTTAACTTCACATTGCATTGCGCCATTTCACCTTGTATACACAGAGATGATTTTTTCCTGTCACCTAGGCACTGTCTTTTAATTCTTCTATCATCACTTGCTGTTGTGCACCTTTTTCTGCCTTTACCAGTCTGGTTTTGTAATGACTGAGTCTCCTTATACTTCTTCAAAAATTTAGAAATGCCACCTTTAGTTAAGTTTCCCCCAATATTTCTTCTAATTTCTTCATAACTGTAGCCTTGTTCACTTAATATTACTATTTTACATCGCTTCCTAGGTGACCAGTCAACTCTTTGCGCCATTTCTTTAATTTTATTACGTTTTACAAGCACACTAAATCAAAGAGCACAAAAAAAAAACAACCAACTTGATAGCAATTACAGAACACACTGATAAATGTCCTGTAACCTGTTGGCTCATTGCCAAAACAAGAGAAAACATGATTGGCTCATTGCCAAAACAAGATGACACCTGATTGGCTCTGTAAACACTCATGCTCATTGGCCACATTCAAATGAAGGAAAGCTACTTCATATAAATGTAAGCAAGCTGTGCTTCTTTTTTCTGGTTATTTGGCTATAACTTTTGATAGAATACAGATAATTGAACAAATGTTATTGCATTACAATCTTTATTAAATTACCTTTCTAATGATATATAATTTTATAGTATTGGTACAAAAAAAAGTGGTGTTATTAGCCATCAAACCTCTAAAATAAACTTTTTTCAAAAGGTTTCCACAATTTTGTCCACTACTGTACTTTATGCTCTTATATCGGCTAGTCTAAATGTTTCCGTAAGTTCCAGCTTAACGATCACAAAAAATATGTCGAAAAAGCCAAATTTAAAAAACCTTCCGTTGCTGGGAGAATGATCAAAATTTTATGGTTTTACGGTTTTCCATTATTTGCACCAAATATTTTATACCAAAGAAAGAAATTTTATAATTTCATTTTGATGGGTTTTTCAATTTTGATTTCATCCAGAGCAATTGTTTGCAATTTTTTTGACGAAACGTTTATACTTCATGCCGACCTATATCGCCAATTCTTCTAAACCATAGCCAAACGCGCCAAATATTGGTATTAAAAAGCTTAGTTTTTATACAATTTTTTAAAATACTCTGAATGACCTTTCGTGTAATTTTATAATTTTATCCCTTAAATACAATTACCCTCTTTATTCGAATTGAGTTAAAAAGTTCTTATCTTCATATACAGTGCGAATAAAAAATATCAAACTTCATCTAAAAAGTGCGATTTTTGGACTTTAAATATTAATAAAAAAATTTATATGCTATTCACAAAAAACTGATTTCATATTTTTAATAAGAAATTTAGGGACTATCATTTGTGATAAGTCTTGTCTCAGAGTACGAGCTTCCACAAAAGTGGTTCCCTTGTTAGAATTTCCGGCAAACATGGGTGTGATTTTTCTATAGTGCTCATGAATGTCCACAGGGCTTATCGAAATAAAGGTTTCTAACAATTCTTTAAAATTACCATGATTAGTGGAGGTTACATCTTTGTGATGACCATGAAATGCTAATTCTTGCTTCCCCAAGTAAAGAACAGCACGAATAGACAATTGAATGAAACGTCCATTAAGCTGCATATTTTCGTTGAAGCGTTTAATATATAGCCTAGAGTTTTCTTTTAAAGCATCCTCGGTACCACTTAAATTTTTCAAATAACATGTGATAGTAATTTTTATTTTATACAATAGTGCAAGAAGGAGTTGGAGAATTTCAATGCGGTTTGTTTTAAAAC
>QLNU02014802.1:28007115-28024606 GCA_006491805.2 Dysdera silvatica
GATTTAAATTTTTTTTCTTTGGCAAGTAACACCCCCCCTTCCCCCATATACACACGGAAATTTTTTTACCTCTAGAAACCTCTGTGGCAATCAAAAATCTCAATTTTTATTTCTGATCAAGCCATACCTCTGTTTTGGTAATTTTTATCCTTTTTCCATGCAAAACCTCTAGATTCAGAGGTAAAACCTCTGATCTGGCAATACTAGCTGACATGATGATGCAATAAAAATTTCTCTTCTGATAATTCTTGCTTTCGCCGTAAATATTCCATCGCCATGGTAACCATGTTCGCAAAACATTTCCGTTTTGAAGCGAAGCTCTGAATTTCTATTGTCGCTTCATACGGCCCTTTTTCTCGGCGAGCAATATTTCGTTGGTGCGTTTAACGCGTTTAAAGCGCTGACTTAAAAACGTAGCCTTCTGTTCCTGAATGTAATTCCAATTATATTAAAGGAATTAAATTCAAAAAAAAATAGTGGGCTCAAAATAAAATTCTAAATTTTATTTTTCTAATCAAATTTTAAATTCGACAAAAAAATAAAAATAATTTGGAGATTAAATTAAAAAAACTGTTCAACCGCCCAATTTCTTTAGGTGAAGCGCCGCTTCACTCGCGTCACCCGACAAGCCGCCACTGGTATACAATTTTAAACTTTATTTGCATCGAAGCTACAATAGCTAAAAACTTAATTCTTTTTGTAATTATGTCACCAACAGCCAAAGTTTTTTTTCCTGCATAGTTAGAATGTCTCCATGTGACAAATACCGAAAGCAACAGTGTTAGTATCGACACATAAGAAAGCTTCTTGTGCAAAATGGTTTATGGAGACGAAATACTAACACAAGTGCAACAAAATTTTATAAAAGTGTACCAGAAACACCTCTTTAACAAATCCAATAAAACTTCCCTTGATACGAATATACCGTCAATCGGTGTGACTTTATATCATTTTTCATCTGTTTCTTTCTTTAAAACCCTGAAACTGGGTGAAATTTCTATTTAAAAAATAAATGTATATTTCTCCCATATTCTTGGGTGTTTAGTAGACAATTGTATTTCTTACGCAAACTTATATACGCTTTTGAAATTTTGAGAATTTAGAAGTGCAGAATTTTTTTTCAAAAAAAGTGGGACGAAGTCACCCCGGGTGACTTTGCCCCACTTTTGTCCCACTTCCTATTGGGAGCAATGTATTTCCTATAATCGTATGCATTGACTCCCTCTACAGGCACAGCTTTTTAAACCGTTTTAGAATCTACCTAGAACCTTCTTTGAAGTGGGAACATGTTGAGACGTGTCTGCCCATTTCCTCACAATGTAAAAATGCGCCATCATGACCATAGGTCACAAAAGTATATATTAGACCTGTGGTTCCCAACTCAATTTAAGCCGCGGACCACTTTTCCACTTCAATTGCGGCCGCGGAGGATTTAGCTGCAAGACCTTAATAAAAAAGGGAACTGGGTCTTTTTTGGGGAAAATGTGTTTGTACAATCGTTCTTTGGTAAAAAAAAAAAAAGAAATAAACAGAAAAAGAAATAATAAAATCTAATAATAATACAGTCAAACCTCGGTAAGACGAACACGCTTAAAACGAATTACTTTTAATATGAACCGTTTGCTGAAGTTGCGCCCGATTGTAGAATATTACAAATGTGCTCTCAATTTTATTTTTATATTTAATTTTAATAATTTTTTAATTATTTTTTAAATATTGACCCATCTCGCCGACCACTTGAGACTCCTTCTCGGACCACCAATGGTCCACGGACCACCGGTTGGGAACCACTGTATTAAACCCACCGAAATTGATCCACCGCTTTTGGAGCAAGTTTCCTAGCGAGGAGCAAAGTAACCCCAAATTATGCTCCGTCAAAATACACTGCGGTTGAGATTAAGAGTCTATATTTATGTTTTAGTTGTGCAACCATTTTTATGGCCAAGATTATCGATCTACATTACGGTTGAGGTTAAATTTCTACATTACAGCTAAGGTTAGGTGTCTACATTACGTTCCTACATTAGTGTTAAAAGATGATGTCACTCTTCTATCTTCAGATACTGAATTATTCGAACAACAAGTTTTTACGTTCAACATATTAATAAATAACTCATGAGCTCAAAATTGAACCAAAATGTATTGCATTTTGCAGTAAATTGCTGTAAAGACATATTTATACAGTTCTATTCCTTTTTAAAGATATATATCAACAGAGACGTAGCCAGGCCGGGCCTAGAGGGGCTGAGCCCCTCCTGAAAATGTTATTACCTCCCCTTGGAAAATAGTTTTTTCAAAATAAATTAATTCAATATTTTATTTTACATTTTTTGTATAAAATTGTACATGACAATGGAAATTGTTCTTTAACGTTAAAAATATATTTAAAATAGATTTCTATAATAGATCTTGTATACGTCATGTATTTTACAAAGGGGTTTGAGTCTATCTATTATGTAATAGAGATAAAGGAAATTGCAAATTTTAGTATATCTCTATAAGTTTTCAATGCAAAATTTACATTAAGAAATTTATTCATTAATGTTAAATATATTAGTCTATTCAGATATTTATTAGTATTAATTAATGAACTATATCAAAACGTTAGCGGATTTTAAGGGCACCCTGTTGCTTTCTAAGCCCCCTTAACAAACGTCTCGCTACGAGCCGGTATATCAAAGTTAAAAAATAATAAATTTATATTTAATCATCATATAAATATATTAATAAACACAGAATATATAAACAAAATGTAAAAAAATAAATAAAGAGATAAACAAATCGAGTAAAGGCACGTAAAAAAACAAAAACAAATCTGTCGATTGTCGACTAGCGATAGTAGATTTGCCCGTTTTCACATGCTAGTTGACTCTGTCGTCACTAACTACATGATCGACTATTGGCATTGATCATTACACGTAGAAAACCGCTCTTATTTCGCATTTAAAATACAGGTTTCATTGCATCTTTTTCAGATTAAGACTTGGGAGGGAAAGTCAACAATTTCGTAGTGAAAATATACATTTTTAAAATTTCCACACTCTGCTGAGAAAAGGCACTTAAGTTTCAATTATTATTTTTAATATCCCTACAACATATGATTTAACCACTTACGCTCTCAAATAATTTAATATCGCAAAGTCAATTGCTAAAGGTGGTCCTCTTCAGGTTGTTCACTTTCATATCCTCATCGGATAATACATTTCTTACGGAAGAACGGAAATACTCAAGAATGGTTTACGTGACTTAGTAGGGATAAATATAAAAATTTAGACTAAAAGGTGCGTTGCATCTGTAGGAAGGAGGAAAAAACCCCAACAACCTGCGGGTTGTAATCAGGTAAGAGTCAAATATTCTATTTCATAAGCCCTGGAAATTACAACGTAAGCGGATACTACTCGATTCATAGTTATTCCATTTAGCAGGGAAAATAAGACTCAATATTTAATACAAAAAGATCTTATTTACATCTAAAAGGGTACTTAATTCAAATAGTTACTTCTACACATGGACTATTTGTTCTTGATCAAACTTCCGTACGCTGCTGCTTTTACTAATCTTTACAATTACCCGAGTATTTGACAATGTAGGAGCATTCATGCCAGCAGTTAGTCCAGAGATATAGCTATTTTGTGATCGTTTGTTGTGTATAATAATTTGTCTTTTAAATATATAGTAAGTTCATTTTCCTAATAAAAAAAAAAGACCGCGAAGTTCTAAAAGTGGGAGTAATTGACAATACTTACTGTTCAACCTTAATCTGAACTTCGTTTTCAGAAAATCCACAAGAACAGATTATTAGCGCCGGTGGGCATTTTAAGCCTAATACAATATCTAAGTCCACTTTCTTGATAATTCCACGGATGGGTACGACCAAAAAAGACTGCAGAACACCTATATAAAATGATTATCGTTTAAAACGAGCTGGAGATACTCATACGTATCGACATATAAAACATTCCCGCGGCTTACATAGTTTTCTTGGAAGAATGTTCATTGGATCACATTGATTAAATAACAAAGTTAGCAGACAGGACAGTTTTTATTATGATTGACGTATAAGCCTTTCAATCCCTAGGGGCGCCGAGAGCCACCGCGGGGCCCCCTGGCTCACTTCTACGCGCCCCCATCATCTTTTCCCTGGGTCGGGCCCCCCCTCCCACAGCATAGGTCCTTGCCAGCACGGGGTGCTTAAACTTCATCCGAGGCCCCCCGCGCTGCAGCCCCTGCTGATCCCGCCTCTGATTATCCCAGTATTTATCATCAGCCGGCTAAATATCAAAATAAGGCGTTTTACAATATGTTACAAGGGTAGGGTGTTTCTAAAACTATCTGCCATATCTTTCCAAGCCCAAAGAAAGGCTTGACCATCAAAATTGTGAACCACATTAACCATATCGCACCTTTGCAATAACGGTGGCACAATTTAAGGAATGTAAATGTTTACAGGACAAATGGAAGAAAGTTTCAGCAGGTCACAGTGATTTAGTGTAAGAGTAGCCGAGGACGGGGTGGGTGGGGCAAATGCCCAGGGGCCCGGTAAGGAATTTTAATAATAGGACAAAGATAATGTCTCATTAAGCATAAGTGATTAGGGGCCCAATCTACTAAACTCTCAAGAAGCCAGTAAACCCTGCTTCCAGTACCAAACGTCATGATACATGAAACTATCTAGTAATTTTTTTAACTATATATTTTAAAAGTTTTTTGTTGGGAATCTACCAGCCATTTAGCTACATGATTTGAAATTCAATATTTTTAATTGTGTCACTTTTCTTACCGAAGTAGAGTATGTAAAAAGAGGATTAGTTTAAAATATATCTCAAAGTTTTACATCTGTATCAGTCAATTTCAAAGTAATACAAAATTGTTCGCCAATGATGTTAATTTTGAATTTCTTTGACTCTAATTTTTTCTTGTAACATTCATGGAAAGAAAATGTTCTTTATGCTGACTTAATTTTCTTTCCTTTTGTTTTAAATTTTTTAACACTTTTATATCTAAATATTAGCTTCGTTTTTGCAATTTACAAGAGAAATACTTGAAAACCATCTCACTGATTTACTTGAACTTTACAAGGTAAGTTCAGTCCAGTCCAAATTCTGAAGCGTAACCTTGCCGGATTTTCATGGGAGGGGAGGCTCTCCAATAAAAGGAGGGACCCTGAGGTGACACCTTCGCTACACACCGTAATCCGGGGATTGGTTCTCTAGATCTTACGAGGTTCGGATTCCTCTGAAAACTGTAGGTCTCGGCATAGAATGACCACTGCTTGTAAAGTTGCATTGTAAAATTCACATACCCAAACATTTGAAGGAGTCGGACGGGTACTGTATTAGCTAATATATCTTAATACCTCCACGCCTATTATTGCTCCTTTATAATAATACTTTATTTATTCTTCTTGGAACAGTCGTTGTGACAATACATGACCACACAAAGAAAGGTCCTAAGTAAATATCTATGATGAATATAACCGTCTTGAGGACCTTAGATCGATTCAATATAACAATTCACCCAAACAATAAATTCGGCCATCAGGCTATTTCCACATATTTCAACACCCCTCACTCGTTACTAAAGGTCACGCATATGTAATGCACTTCTTATATGAGTTGTTTTTATAATTTGTCTTTAATTGATTGGTTTTTTTAATTATCGATAAATTGTTAGACATTACTGACTATCCAGTATCTTTTAAGCTTTTTTTTTAAATTTTACTATATTATTTAACCGCTTTAGTTTATCTGGTATTCCATTCTAATATTTAGGTCCTATGTAATTTATGTTGCATCTTCCCAATTCTGTTCTTATTTTGGGTAATATTAATTCGTTATAGTTTCGATATCTACTTCTTTTTCGTTTAATTGAATTTTTATAAGATCTGTATGTTTATTTCTCTCATCCTTTCAAACATTTTAATTAGTATACAGTATTTATGAATCTGTTCAATTTGCAATATATTAGAATTTATTAAAAAATTCTTTAAGTCTATTCTATTGTCTCTATTAATCAGTTTGATTGATTTATTTTGCAAATTTTTTGTAATATCATTGTTAACAATACCTAAATTACCCCAAACGCAGTAACAATATACTAGATGGCAATTAATCAGAGCATTATAGAGTGCATTATTTATTTTTGGGGATAGATTTTTACTCATCCGTCTTAGAATTCCTATACCTTTGCATATTTGTTTTTTGTTATTTTGTTTATATGACCATTCCAATTTAATTTATTTGTAAGTTGAACTCCTAAGAAATCAATTTTATCCATTTTATATAAATCGTGGGTTAATAGTCGTGGGTTCAGGTCCCACCGAAGGCAGAAATATTTATTTTCTTTCGAACGTTTCACCATCTAATCACGCCATACCATCGGCGTTGGTATCACTACGCCAATAAACGTTGATTGATTGACATTGTTGTTTGATTAAATCAATTTTATTTAAATATTTTATTAACTATTTCTATTTTCTCATTATTAAATATTGTAGATTTATCAATCATATCGTCATCTATTTTTTTATTTTTACGATAATGCGAATAAGGAAGGGAGACGAAGCCTAGCTGACCTCTGTGGTTGAAGGGTCATAATGGTCATCCTCAGGGACTCTGGTTCGAATCCAGGTTTCTTCACTTTCCCTTTCTTTTCTTGATTCTTATGAATTCAAAAAAGAAAACTATTGTTTGAGCTAAAATATCCTGTTTATAGAAAAATAATTCGTCCGATTCGATACCTCACACGCCCTCTCCATTGCAAAACATGACCGTTGATATCCTTGCATTATTGAAATTCAACCAACTTAATAACTGATACGCCCTCTTTTCTTTAATTGATGCTGCTGTCCATTTACAAAAAGAAGTCCGGTGGAACAGTTAGAAATAACGGGAGGTGACGTCACAAACGGGCTTTCCCATTACAGCAGAGTAGGACTCCAATCTCAGAACTTGTTTTTGGCAAACGTTTGTCGGTGCCAACAATTAGTATATATTTCATTTGTGAATACATTGTTGTAAGCGGCTGGCTGGTTTGTGACGTCACCTCCCGTTATTTCTAACTGTTCCATCGGACTTCTTTTCGTGAACGAGTACTCTTCTTTGGTAATTCATAATCTCGTTTCCTCACAACTACGAAAAAATTATGATATTTTTTAACAGTTCACTGGTGCACACAAGGGAGGGTTGATGCGAGTCACAACCCTCCATTTCTATGCAATTTTGTATATATGCATATAAATATATGGGGTTATAGCTCTGTAAATATCCTCCTCGTAAACCTGTAACCCCCAACCATGAACTTTCTGCGTACGTTAATATAACAATTATAAGAACAGAATTCGTAGCAAGCGAATTTCTAATCAAATTTTACGACACAGTCAATTTTAATTTTGCAAAGTGATGAAAGCATTTTCTTAAAATAACGATCGTGACAATGCTACTTAAAATCCTTAAATTTTTATTTCAATTCTAAAAAGAACTTTTACTCGTAAATGTTTCAACCTTTACCTTAAATACAGCTTAAAGCTTAGATTCTCGCATTCTGTCTTCCCGGAAATGTCAAAAATAGCTTCCTGTGTATTTAGCGATATCTAGTTCTATAATGGTTGTCAGGGCCGAGTCAAAGAGGGAGCAAAAGAAGCATAGGCCCATGGGTCTAGCACGCAACTTTAATAGTATAACAAACGTAATTTTTCCTGAAACGTAATTGGGGGTGGGGAGGTGATCTGCTAAACTACTTAGGGGCCCTTAAATCCTGGCCCTGGCCCTGATAGTTGTGTTAATTGAGATCTGCGAAACACTTTTTTCCGTGTGGGCGTATAACGGGGAAACGCCATTTTTGTGTAGTATTAAAAGTGAACGTAATATCTTATAAGCAATCAAAATAAAAGCATTTTTCGTTTATTTACTGACTAATTAATTTATAATAGTATGATTAGTGAATAATTTAATTATACAAGTGAGTACATACGCATTTTTGTTACTTATTAATTCTATTAATAATAATTTTGGACGTTAATCGATTTCTAAAAATAACTATATAGGCTTAAACCACATTAACTAATTTTAAAAATTCAATTAAAATAATGCCTCGTGAAACGAAAGTCATGTATAATATATTGTCTATTTAATTTTTTATTATTATATAATTTAATTAATATTTTATTTATTAATTCAACATTTATACACATGTAAAGTTTCTTTAATATTTTTATATTTTGCTATTCTTTTGATTTTATTTATTGTAGCATATATTATATTATCCATATCTCTAATTATTATTAAATGAATTAGAAATACCTTAATTATAATTAAAATGACTGTTTATAAAATTAACAGATTTAGGGAGTTTAAACATTGATGTCATGGGATTGTTTATTAGTTTCAATAAATCTTGATTTTTAAAATTAAAATTTTTTGGAATGACCATTTTTTCGGGTACAATATTTAGAAAACAGAAGACATTATAATAATTTATAAAATTAATGAAATATTAAAATTCTAACCATTGAATACATTTGTCTATGGGGGGTTTATGAAATTTCGTCTTACATTACAACAGGAGAAAAAATAAATATTATATTTGAATCTAAAATACAAATACATTGAAAAGTACATTTTTTAAAGTTCACTACACATTGAATTTTTATTAGTAATATACTAATAAATTATTCATGTCAGTTTAATCTAAACTTCTATAATAAAAATTACGATAAGCAAAAATATTTTGAGAAAATTTCGCTTCATCGATGTCTTTTTTACACACTACATATCGGCTAATTTGTGAAGGATTTCACCCAGAGATTGGATTTAAATCTTAAAAATACCATTTAATATAATAAATTTTCTATAAATAATGTTTTTATGACCAAACATTCTTTTAAAATGTAGACCTTAATGGGAGAAGCTAAACAGTCAAATAAAACGAACAAATTCTCATGAAAAATTTGCCTAAAATAATATATAGAATGGTTCAGGGCAATGATTATCTAATGAAAGAGTGTTGCCAGCTTCTTCTGTATCCAAAAATGGTTCTTTTGTTTCCTTTTGATACGCCATTCCCTTGAAACTAAGAACTTGTGAACTTATGGAGATACATTTTAATACCATTAATTTATTTTTATTGAAATTACCTAGAGACAATTGTTAAAAACTTTAAAATAAATTAATTTTACACACATTAAAGTTACATGTAGCTCTAAAAGGAATATGAATTACATGGTTTTTGAGCACGCTCATAAAGTTCTGGGTAAAACGAATACTTATTCACGAGTAACGAAAAACAAAGTGAGATTATGCCTCAGGCCGGATTCGAACTCATGAACTTGACGTTATTACCTTCCGAAGTTCTGAACGTTAAACTATAGAAATACGTAATGCATGGTCTTTGTTACTTATGTCGAAAGGGGCTTCCACATGGAACGACATCATATCATCACGATTTATTTTTTGGGGAGGGGGGTGGTGTCCCAATTGATTTTGGATCGAACTATAACATTTTCTTTTCACCATCTCTTTTGAATAAAGGAGATAACTAACTATAACTTTCAAGAATAAGTAAATATATCTTCACCGTAATCACAAAACCATAAAAGCTAATCGAATTATGCTGCTAAACTTATATAAAATAATAATAATAAACATTTTACTTGTCTCAGTGTTACAGATAAGTTTATAGCCTCAAAGGTATATAATACGATACTATTTATAACATTTTCCTTACACTGATATACACAGAAGAGCAACACACACACACAGATCCCGAGAAATAACCAAAGTGTGTCAATATCAAGGGGGAGTTCATTTTATTTGACAAAGTAAAAAATACAAGCGCTTTCAAGCATTATCTACGCCCAATCCCTGTGTATTTAATAACCATTTCGTCCTATTACCAAAGTCAAACGCACTTACTTACTTATTAGAAGAAGCAGTCTAATTGTGGTAGCAACCATTTTAATCCGTCTTGAAATAAATACACGCCGAACGTTTATTTAACTTCCTTCTGCGATCGAACTTCCCGGAACTGAGATACAAGATAAGTTTTCAGAAGTAACCAAATATAAAAAACGTAAGCAAAAATGATACTGGCTGACCTCGGGATTCCCAATATCTGACATCTGCAGCTCACAAACCATCCATCTTAGTGTGAAATCAATTATCGTGGATGGATTATCAAGAACTTGGTTTTCTAAGAATGTTTATACCTTCATTAGTATGTTGATCTGATACGATATCTTATGAGGCGTTGGAGATGGAGATATAGGACATTTCAATCAAAGGGCGACCCAAACAGATCACCAAAATATTTTGTGTGATCTCCTATTACTCGCTTTTCAACGATAGATTATTAAACGTGCTTTTGCATAAACTGAAGTGATCTAAAGAACACTCCGTATATATATTTGCAGAAAGAAGAATTTGTGTGGGTTTTAAACTTCTACGGACCGTGAAACATGCGTTTGAGGAACACGTTTAAGTTCGCACGTTTTCTGCCTACCCAAAGTACTTTTTTTAAGTAATGGTACTCAAGTTGAAGTAACGTGGAAGGTGAACTTTGATTCTCCTCTTGACATTCAAGAGTGTCTCTCGTAAAACCGGTAAAACCCCACTTAGGTCAGAGGAAAGAAAAAAGTCAAGGGCAATGCGAGTCACATTAGGTATTCTCTATACCCTTTTCCATTATATTTCACCTTTTAGAACATTTATGTTTAAGAACTACGCTCACATTAATTGCAATGCTGCCAATCAATTATCAAACAAACACGTTTATTGTTATCGAGTATGTTTTGTGGTTTATTATTAACCTTTGCTTCTGGGGAGCAAGTGTCAAAAATCTTTTTGCCTTTCTTACAAAAATAACACGAACTTTTAATGCTTATGCCACAAAATAGGAAGATATATTTCAAATAAAGGATATTGGCATTACCTGGTAATTACTGAATTGAAAGAGCAACTTTTGGGCATTTTGGCGTGAAATAAAGGGTTTTTTTTTACGAAACACAAAAGTAGGAATGGAGTGAAATATTCTTAGAATTTATTCCCTATTTTGCGTTTTGAATTGTAAACGTAATTTTGTTCAACAGAATTATTTTAAATTTATTTTCTAGATATTTATTTTAAAATTGCTTGCTAAAGTAATTTCTGTATCGTTCAAACAGTATGAGCTACTAAATAGAACAAAATTTCTACTTAAAAATTTAAAAAAAAAATTTGAAAAATGTCTTGTGATGTTTCTTAATTTTGGTTTTCATTTTAATTAGTTAAAGAAAACTGCATTCAGTTAACCTTCCATTACAGCATATATTAAAAATTTCTTAAAAACTAATTAATGCCGTAAAAAAATTTAGTAATCCAGATTATCTAGGCAGAGGTGATATGTTTTGTTATCTATAAAGGAAGGTTTTTCTTGAAAGATGCCTCATAGTTATTTTCAACTTAAATTTAATCTCTAGTCATTATCAAAATAGCACTCAAAATCCCTAAAAAAAAATTAGTGAATGCTTTATTTATAGTTCACCGGGTTAGTTCAGATGGTATCCATTCCTTTCATCCACTCGAACTTTTTCTATTTTTGCTGAAATCGTATATTTTAAACAATTTAGTAATCATTTTGTTATAATTGACTTACATAGTTAATTATTTTACTTTTTACTTTGAATTGGGATTTATTATTTACAATATTAAGGTGGGAGAAAGACGTGATAGACTACGCCTTCTCATTGTTAATTTTGAGTTAACTCGCACTTGTCAGGTTTCATTGTGTCAGGATACTCATACTTATTTGGTATAGTGAGATTTGGTGTAGTTTATTTTGTTGGAGCTTTTCTTCCAGTCTTTTTCCAATACGACCCTTTCGATATAGCGTCAATGAAACTAATATACTATGAGTGTTATTACTTATTTAATTATTTTTCGTAATATTTACAATAATAATTATACTTTGCCATAATTTATTGTACTATCGACTAAAGAAAAGGGATTATTGTTGTTACTGTTATTCTGAAAATTCACAGAGCAATTTGTATTTGATTGGTTTTATCTATTTAGTTAACAAGTTCTTTCGAAGGACCTTAGGTAATGTAAGGTATCATCGTATGATGTGAGCACGGCCCCACAATGCCGGCCATGCTCACATCGCCCGTCCACCAATGTTGGTATTAGGGTTCCATATCCCCCTCCAATTTCAAACAAAATGCCTTCTACTGGTATATTGTCCCCCCGCCCCCAATATTTTTATGCTGTCGGCGATCATGGATGTGTGCTGTCCCCAAAATGGCGACTTTTTGGATTTTGCGGCAGAATTTATTGTACGTTTTCAATATCTTGAGGTGACGATCTAAATTTTTTGGAGAGGCATTCAGTGCGTTACTACAACCATAGCCTTCCTCCTCCTCCTCGTTCAAAGCGTTTCCACTCCAATTTTTATGTGTATGTGGATTGTATGTTGTTATTGTGTTCGAAATTGTTACATCTGTAATGCATGCGATTTTGTCAGCTTTATTATTTAGGCTTGGGTGTGTCATGTAAGTTATGTAGTGCCATTTTGTTAGTTATTACTGCCTCATTCCTCGCACTGCTCACTGTAGTCCGGGGTTTGGTTCCCCAGGCCTTAAGAGGTTCGGATTCCTCGGAAAACAGTAGGTCCCGGCGCAGCATGACCACTGTAGTCTTTGAGCCGTAAAACCAAAAAACAAACAAAACAAACTGCCTCATTCCAGTAAAGCTTATGTGTTTCAGTATTACTATTATTCGATCAATGTGTGAATGACGATTAATTTCCAAGCGTCTGTGTATTTCTAGATTTGTCCATTTAAGTTAAGTTGGAAACAGAATGTGACTTTGGAGACTTAGACCCGGGGATATATATATACAGGGTGATTCAAAACTCATGGTACAAAGTTTAAAGGGTGATAGAACACGTCTAGACAAGTGTAAATCACCATACAAAGCATCGTTATAACTCAAGCGGCAAAGTGTTATGCAAAGCGGTAGTGTGTCTTGAAATGATGAAATACCAGAATGACAGAAAAGGAATGAATGAAAACCAATGAATTTAAGGAATATGTTTTATGGAACAAATTAGAAGAACTGCTCAGAAGTGCGGCCATCGACTTCAACGCAGGCTTCACACCATCGGCGCAGTGATACCTTGGTGAAAACGCCAGGCATTTCTTGTGCGGTAGGTGCAGCTAAAAATCCTGGCAACAAAGAATCCTCATCAGACTCAACGGGACTGTTATTGTAGATGAGGGTCTTTATATGTTCATTTTGTCAAAAAAAGTTCAGGCGTCAGAGATCGGGTGGCCACTCTGTCCAGGAGACGAGTTCACTTCGATCAATCCATCGTCCTGGATATTTTGCATCCAAGGTGTTACGTACTTCCCTACTATAATGAAGTGACGCTCCTTCGTGTTGGAACCGCATGTGTGTTTTAGTGTTCTCTGGAACAGGGCTCACTAATCCTGGCAAGACTTTTTCTGAAAAAAAAAAGATATACGCCCTCCTGTCCAGGCGTTCTGGCAGAACGTCCAGTCAAATGGTCGTGCACGATTCCAGCCAAAATATTTATCTGGAAACGTCTCTGTTACGAGTGTGGCCGTATGAAATGCGGATTAACGGTTGTGCTCACATGACAGTTGTGGATATTGAAAATCCCCCTCCTGTATGACGGTGCATCCGTTGATGAATAAAACGTGCAGAAAAATCCAACTGCATTGCTCTCTGATAAAGGAACCACTGTGAAAATTCGACACGAGGTCGATAATCTGCTGGTTTCAGGGTTTGAACCCTCTACACATGGTGGAAATGCAACCGTTCGTCTTGCAGCATTAGCCGCACTGTCGATTGGGGAACATCTATGGCATGGAAAATTGTCCACGTGCTGCATTCAGGGAGGATTCTGATCCTTTTTACAATGTCCCCCATGACACGTGGCATCTTCATATTCCTTGTACGCCCCGTATCCTGCATTCCACTATCAGAGAAGCTATACCTGTGCAATCGACGGAAAGTTCTAGGATCTGGGGCGGAAAGCGCTGGTGGTGCATTCTTTGGACTTCCCTTGCATTCCCGCCAGCAGCCTCATATATGTAATGCGTATCCGCCTTCTCTTAATTCGTAATAACGTTCATCTCTTCGGTAATCTACGGTAGAAATGGCGACTGCTGTTATGACCAGCGCTTTTATTGCGTTCACTGGGAAACGCCTTCTAGCATTTCACAACTTGAGTTACGGCCATGCATTGTACGGCGATTTGTGCTTGTTTAGATGTGTTTTATCACCCCTTAAAGTGTGCACCAAGAGTTTTGAATCACCCTGTATATTATCTGAAGGTGAAAAAATACGAAATTGGACTTACTGGGCAATTTTAATTTCGACGTTATTTTCTAAGGATCCACAAGGGCAATTAAAATAGGTAACTTCGCATAATCCTAGATCTAGTCCTATTTCGCAGGATTTCCAAACAAAACTAAGGATGAGTCCTAAAAAAAAACAAAAAAAAAAACACACTTATCCATCAAAATAATAATAATAATAATATAATAAAGAAATTTTATTCTTTATATTAGACTATAAATTGAAAATATGGGTAGCTTTTTTTAGTTCAGAAAATGTAATTAACTTTTGCAATTTCAAAGCATAAAAAGAGAAGATTTTCACACTGATTTTGATTGGGGAAAAAAGAAATAAGCAATTATTTTTTAAGAGATATTATTGCTTATCAAGGTAAATTCAGCTAAGAACATTTTTAGTAAATTTTGTTATTTTAGGAGGACGATTTCTTGAAAAATGGGCCCCGCAGTGTCTTAATATCGCATGTAAGCGAATTCTATTCAAACTCATGTACAAAATCTGGTGCACGAAATTTTGCGTATTTACAATTGAAGTTCCTTCCATTTGCCATTTTTTAAATCGACATTATTTTGTTCTTAGTGTATTTAGATTTGTGAAGCTATTTTAAAATAATTTTTTTTTGTTTGACGATGGCCATTTACATATCGTATAATCGGTTGTCTTATGTCATGATAGAATCTTGATTCCATTCGGAGAATAAGCTTTTACAGAAAAAGATCTTACATGATGGTAATGAAAAGAAGAAGCAGTGTGGCTCTCAGGCTCATGGTTCTAAAAAGGAGAAAGAACGTTTGCTTTGGAGCATGAATAAAAAACGACGGCAGAGACAGGTGTGCATTCCCTTCTTTTCGGAAAACAACACGGTTCGGTAACAATAGAACAGGAAAAGGAAAACAAAGCGGTTCGGTAACAATAGAGCAGGAAAAGAGGCTTAAGCCCCACCCCCTTGGATATCAAAACACATTATGTTTTCAAAGGCCGCATCACAATCTCTTCTTTAAAGCGACTTGCCCCCCCTCCCCTAGTAACCACTTGAGCCCCTCCGTGAGTTTTGAATTGCTAAGCAACTGGTTCGTAATGGAACTTTATTCTTGGTTAATGTTTAAAATATTTACAATATAGGCATATAATTACAATATGGTATTATAATATATATATATATATATATATATAGAGAGAGAGAGAGAGAGAGAGAGTGAATCGGGGGAAGATGCTTATTTTTTCATAGTTTCCAATTTTAATCAAAAATGGCAACATGGGCTTTTCCCATTGAAGACGATAGGCACCTTGTGAAATAATTTGTAAAAGGAAGGTCGCGATCTTATGTGTCCGGATTTATAGGAAAAATCATTTATAAGTTTAAGATTTGGACTGCCCAAATTATTTCAATGTGATATATTCAGTCATTATAGATTAAAAAGTATAATGTGAAGTTGTACTTTTCCATACTATTTGTATAGTAGAGGTTTTATTGTTAACGTACTGATATATAACAGCTTTAGTTTTCGCAATCGTCGTCACGTGACTAACATGGCGTCTTACCCCGACTCTAGGGAAAGATGCCTATTTTTTTTCGGGGTGAGATGGCAGATTTAAAAAAATATATATTTTTCATTATTTTAAGTAAATATGCCTCGTACACATGTCCGAACGTCAAATAGAGTACAATGGAGCAAAGAATATCTGCAATTTGCCATGAAGCATGTACGAAGATCCAGACATGCTGGAAATAGCTACAAACAATGATGTGATCATGTTTTGTTTACCTCCTCATTCTACTCATTATCTACAACCTCTTGACAGATATGTTTTTAAATCTTTGAAACATTTTTTTACAACGCTGTGACAACATGGATGAAAGCACATCCTAGTAGAAAATTATCCAAGGCTCAATTTGGCCCTTTGTTAAAAGAGGCATGGCAGAAGGGAGCAACGCAATATAAAGCTTCTAGTAGTTTTAAAACCTGTGGTATTTGGCCGTATGAGCCAGAAAGTATACCCGAGGAAGCATATTGCATTTCAGATTGTGCTCTTTCTTCAACTACATCAGAAGATCAAGAGGGTCACACAGGACATATTAGAAAATGCCGAAAGCAAAGTTCTTTCGAAAGCAGGGTGTTCGTTTGAGGACATATTTCCTATTCCTATTTTACATCCAAAGGAGAAGAAACGAAGAATGACGACAGTAGGTCTACTAACTGAACATGAACACATCGAGAAAGTGAAAATGAAAGTAGAAAAGAGGAAACAAAACGGAAAAGTTAGTGATTTGCAAATTCGAAAGAAGAAAGGCAAAGACAGCAAAAATAACTGTGTTGTTTGCAACGTAAATTATTACGATAAAAAAGGGCCTGAAGTACCTTGGTTAGAGTGTATCATTTGCAAGGAATGGCTTCACAAAACATGCACATCAGAAACAGATATGTGCAATAAATGTGCTGATCCACAGTAACGGTAGCCAGTGGTAAAGGCAATTCATGACTATTAATATCTGAAAAATACTTTACAAATTCATCAGCAATCGCTGAAAAATGTTGTTAATTTTCTTTTCAGTAGATACCCTGTGTTTTTCCTACTATGTTTTCAATAAATGATGTTTCATTCCTATTAATTTAACGTAAGTACACTTAATACAACTTTGCCATCTTACCCAGTTCTTCGGGGTAAGATGCCCAAAATGCCGTAGTATGAAAAAGTGCCACAAACCTAACATAAAACAATGAGGTTTGATATCAAAATCTTTCAGTAAGTATAAAAATATTCATAGTATTCATTTCCGATACCCACATTATTTTATTTGAAAACGCCTAAATATAATGTCGTTGAATAGTTAAACTTTCTTCCCCCGATTCACTATATATATATATATCATCATCATCATCATCATATTCAACCATTATCTATCCACTGCTGGATGAAGGTCTCTCCAAATGCTTTCCACACAAGTCTATCCTGGGCCATTCGTTTCACACACACACACACACACACACACACACACATATATATATATATAATCATTTTACAAATTAATATGTCGTTATGGTTTAAAATCATTGCTCATTTCTTTTATTGAGATGATTTTTAAGTGCTCGTTAAACGAAGAACCAATGCATTTCATTTTAGTATACTAACCTTCC
>QLNU02014802.1:28043222-28053387 GCA_006491805.2 Dysdera silvatica
CATAGAAGTATGAGTGTTATGTAAGATTAGTTTTTTAGGATCTGGTTAAATACTTTGCAATATAAAAGGAATGAAAAGGTGTTTTAAATATCTGTAAAATAAAGTGGAGGTATACCAAAATTAATGTTATCATCATCGTACTGTAAGTTTTGCTTTATTTCGAACAACGAAATTTCTTTGGCAGTTTATTATTGCTTATATTTTGAATTACAGACGGGGGATTTGAATTAGAGATAGGGGCAATAAAAACATATTATAATTGCTTAGGGTACTTGCTATACATTACGAAGTCATCCAAACAGTGTGATACTTTTTTGTTATTGGAAATTTTATTGAACTCTGTAATAATGCTTCTTTTAATTTAATTTTTTATGCATTTATATGCTCCTTACACTTCACCGGGTCTTGCAACAAATTACAATTTTTTACTTTCTTCTATTTTTAACCTACCGATTAAAAACGATTATTTGAATGCAATACAAATTTATTTAGGCAGAATCGTGTTACATTATGGCACTTCTATCTTCAACCTAAGTATTTTAATACACGCAAACTAATAACCATTCGCAATTACGTGCTATCCCACCAGGTTGAATAAACATAACCTTTATAATCACGGAATTACTATTTATGTGTCTTGAAATTATGATTTTAAAAGAATTCTATTTGCTCAGGATTTTGTGCCCTCCCGAATGTATGAATTACAATTCTAAAATCTGGGGGACATCCATATATCGTATCAGCTCTGCCGTTTGCCCTGCTGCTGTACATGCCGGCAAGATCACCAACAGTGGAGGTTTAGTAGCAATCATCAACAATGGAGAAGATACAAGTTTTGCTGGCAGTTATATCAACGGCATTCAGTCTAAGAGGTTTGTATACGCTTCCTTCTGTATATTTGCAAAGTTGGTATAATGATTCATTCTGAAAACCAAAGCGTCACCTCATGCAGGTTACCAAATCGTCATTTAGACCTATAAAATTACCGACTAAAAACTTCAATTGAATTATCCGAGATGCTAAAAACAATGAATTAATAGTGTTTAATAAAAGCGAATTGAATAACGGGATCCCTGCTCACATTGGTATCAAAGGGAATGAGGCTGCTGATGCAGCTGCGAAGGCAAAAAACTAGCCCCATGCTTTTGACCAGCTACTTCCATTCTTTGATCCGAAGTCAATTATCATGCCTTGTCTGAATCAAAAGTGGCAAGAATAATGGGATCATCAAACCAATAACAAATTGCATAATATTAAACACACAATTGGTGACTGACCCTCCTCATACCGTAAAAATCGTAAAAACCGTAAAAATTCTCCTTGCTAGACTTCGCATTGGGTATTCCCGTCTGACCCATGAACATATGTTGCAAAAAATCCAGCATCGATTTGTTAAGTGTGCAATGAACCCATCAGTGTTTTACACATTTTAACTCAATGCCCTTATTTTAGACTTGCCCGCACTCTTACTTTTAACTCTTCATCACTGTCTGACATTTTAAATGACCATGCTGACCATACGCACGTTTTAAAATTTTTAAAAAGAACTGGCTTTTACTACAGTTTTTGATTTTACCGTGTTTGGCGCAGTATAGCCCAGATGCTCTTGCGCCATAAAAATCCAAACAAACAGAATAAAATCAGTTATCAGTATGTGAATTACATTAAAAGAAACACCAATTCATTTGCAGCTAAATATATTAAAAATAGAAGGATGGTTCATGTTATAGTACGAAGTAAGTAGGCCTATATTATTTTTACAAAACAAAAGTACGAATTACGAGATGATTTACGTTTTGAATGTAATTCCACTGAATTTTGAGATCACAGATCGTCCTTGATTTATAATCATTTGTCTCACGATGATTCATAGTTATGACGGTTTTGAAACCAGAAAACGAAAATATTAAAATTTTAAAAGTCACGTGTTATTAATTGAAATCCTAAATACGATCACGTTTAGAATATTATTCTTCTCAAGTAAATTTATTGTTTTATATGTACAGTAAACCACGCTATAGCAAACCTGAAGGAACCTAACTTTAGGTTCGTTATATCCGATCCGATGACGGATAATTGGACGTTATAAAAAAAATACGTTCGTTATAAACCGGGTTTGTTATAGCGGGGTTTGACTGTATATAAATTGGGAAGTTTCCTACAAACATGGGAGCAAAGAAAAGAGAAAAACCTAATACCTTTCTGTTTTTCATTCTAGTTACGATGACATTGATCGAAGCTTTCGTTTTGATAAGCTTTCATCTGTCATGTACAGTAAAGAAGGAGGTCAGTAATATTATTCATGAATATAAATAAATTAATTTAAAATTCGCATATAGTTAAAATGGTTGTAATTATTATAAATAAACATATCCTTTTCTTTCTATATCTTGTTATTTAGTAGACGTTGCGATATTTTCATAGTTTCCCTATATATAGTTTCTGCTGCTTATGCCTTTTTCGAAGGGGAGGAATACGTCCAAATGAAGATATAAATACTTTCGAAATACAGAATCAATGGATTAATTTATAAATTAAATTTTGTCTTTTACAAGCAGTATATATATATTTAATTTTTATTATTTTCAATATAATCTTCCATACAAATTGCGTAGGAATTGTAAAAAATAAGACAAATACAATAATTTTCAACACTCACGTGTAAATAACCTTAAATAAGAGCTTTTTTTTTGTTTAGGAGAAAAAGAGATGCCGTCCTCATCTTGGATTCGAACCAGGGTCTCTCCGTTTCAGATTCGAATCCAGAATGGGGACGGCGTCTCTTTTTTTTCCTAAAACAAAAAAGCTCTAGTTTGAGCTATTTATACGTGGGTGCTGAAAATTATTGTGTAATAAATTCTCTCACGAAAACTCACAAAAATCTCGCCCCGGTGGCTTTGTGTGTTGACGATTATTTGGCAATTGTGTTATCCCTGAGAAGGGTAATAATATCTTGCATCGTCATAATACAAATGGGATTATATATTGTCCTTCGTAGCTCAGTGGGTAGAGCCTCCGCCCGGCAAGTGGAAGGTCGTGGGTTCAGGTCCCACCGAAGGCAGAAATATTTATTTTCTTTCGAACGTTTCACCATCTAATCACGCCATAACATCGGCGTTGGTATCACTACGCCAATAAACGTTGATTGATATTGTTTAATACAAATGCATATTGAGATAAATCCATTGACTAATTAAATTTTTTTTTATTAGTTATTTCTCATACTGAAATCAATTTATTTAAATTTCTGGTATATTTTAGTTTCAAAATCTTAGTAAAAAATACAACTTTACTTCAATTCACTCTCATACTTTAGTTTGTAAAGATTACGCAAGTTGAAGCAATTTACTTAGAAATATTTACCTTTTTCATTGCTCCAACCTGTAGCCGATTTATGTAATTTTTGTAATTTTTGGTCGAATGTAATTTTTGGAAAGAAACTGCACGCGTAAATTCTAGTTAAAATGTAAAAAATATCGCAACTAATGCACTTAAAAAAAAGATCTTGCCGAGTTAATAAAATTTAAGACCATTATCTCAAAAACTAGGTATTTTATATTGCTAGTTATATTTTGTTGCTAACCATGTACCTTAAAACGACAAGCACGTAAATTAAATATTAATTTTATTAATCTATATGGATTGTTTTGAACAGACGAATGTCCTGAAGGTTTAGTTGAACTCGAGGATATCTGTGTTATCATATCTACTCATCCGAGACCTAAAGTAGAAGCGGAAGCAGTTTGTCAAAATCTTGGGCTTACTTTGCTACGGCCTACACCAGAAGATAGTCAACAAAAATTACTTCCATTACTAGAAAATAAAGGTATGAGACTTTGTTGTTATTAGACTTCCACTTTCTGCTTTACCCTCATCTTTATTGGTGACACGCGATATTTTGTTTTTCATCCTTCGGCCTCATCAAAATTTAAAGAAGTAGCTCTGAAATTTCAGTCCATGCGTTTATTATTCAAGAAAATAGCTTGTTTATGCATGAATAGCCAGATCTTACAATATTTTTTAGTATATATATTTTGTGACTTCGGTAGTTATTAACGGGTTTCAATAGATATTGAACCCGCTATTGCTTTTGGTTTTACACCTGCTTGCCTACCTGCCAGTCTGTCTATCTGTATGTCTGTACAAAATAAAAAGAGTAAGGTAAAGGTCTTCGGTAATGCACTAATGATGGCTACTGTTAACGTTGAAACCAACCGAGTTACTTTCGAATTAGAGAGTTGCGAATTAATGTTAATTGAAACCCGCTAAATTTAAATATCGACCTTTGACGATTTTCCTTCACTTGCTTTTCCTTCCTGTTTATTTATTCCGAGTCATTGTTTACTAAACACATAAAGGGGAGGAGGGTAAGGAATAAGAAGGAAGTGAAGGAAGAAAGGGGGAGGGAGGGAGTGAGATAAGTGTGCAAAAGCAAAATGTTTATTTGTAAACTCATGAACTCGAAAGCAATTCTACGTGCATTTTTGAATTACTTTGACTTGCTAAGAAACTTCGCAATAAATGAGTAAATGAGTGCGTGCATGCGTGTGTACGTACTTACGTACGTGTGTATGTATGTAGGTGTATGAATGCATACTTTCTATAATTCCGTATTTCTCATTAAATGTATTATCAGGTACGCTCCTAAATTTTGCGGGCCACAGATTTGCCAGACATGTGCGAGGCCCTGCATGCTTTGCAATAAGGAACCTTATTTCTTATCACGCTAAACCAAATCCAATAAGACCATTATTTTCAATTTGATTAATTAGAGAATTAAGAATAGCCTGCATTTTGTAGGAATCAGCCAAGTATGGACGGGGGAAATTGCAACTCCGATGAAGATTAATTTAGTTGAATTGAACGACACATCATCAGAAATAACAAATTCAACGACTGTGAGGACGTCGCAATGCGAGACCATGCAAATTTCTGATTTGAACTTTGTACCTAAGGACGAAGGATGCGATCGCCATTTGCATTACGTCTGCAGTTACAATTCCTCAGCAATAATAGGTAAGCGAAATCAATACTGACACGGAGAACATAAAAAAAGTAAAGGTTTTCTGGTGTTTCCAAAAGTAAAGATCTGCCCCCTTAACTATCTCATTCATTCTGATAGCTTCATGTGCTGACCCTGGGGATCTAACAGATGGTGAAACGAAACATATTGGGAAAATACGAGATACTTTCTACGTTGGTTCTTCTATCGAATATGCATGCAACCCTTTACATTACATGATCGGAGATGCCACAATACGTTGCAGAAGTAATGGAACGTGGTCAAATGAGAAACCAAGTTGCGTAAAAGGTAAGAAAAAGAAACTATCATGTAACGCGAATAAAACAAGACTGGTTAAAGAATTATGCGTAATTTTTTAAAGTTCTTGAGCAATTATTACATTTCGTTTATTTTTACTCAAATTTTAGTTCTTACATGCGATGAGCAACCAGCTCCGTACGCTGGATATGTTAACTATCTGGAGCCACTGAATTCCTTAATTAATCAGAGGATAGCTGTATCACGTCTAGGCAATCCGGGACTGAGGTAATTAATTTCCATCTCTATACCCTGCGGTGGCCAAGTCGTACAGAGTTTGTCTATTGTGAAAGGTGGCCTCAATCAACCTATTAGATATTAAAACACATTATTTTCTCTGGAGTCCCTCTCTCATGGGCGTAGAGATATATATGAGCTCGTGAAGCTCGACCCCCTCTCCACGCCCAATAATTTGGAATAAATTGCAATTTTATATATATATATATTGTAATGTATGAATGTTCATAATATATGCTCTCACCCCAATAACTTCGAAATTTCTACGTTGATGCCCTCTTTAGAAATTCGCTAAAGCGTTTATTCTTCAGTTCATTTTAGTCGAAGAAGTGTAGCTGTATCTTCCTAAAAAGCCTCAGTGCATTTTCTTTAGAGCTTTACCTATTCATCATAATGTTATTACTGCAAACCATGAATTATGAAGGTGCTGTATCGATTTCTACACGCTTAGTTATAAGTATATTAGTCTCTTTCACAATATCCACTTTACTAAATAAGGCACTAAAGATTTTTAAACTGCTATAGTATTATTTTTTAGATATGATTACTGCCATTTACGATTTCTTCACTGCGCTTGAATGTTACTATGCGTTTCTAATTTGTGGTATCAAGCGTAACGTTACTTTTTAAACACTGTGTACATAACTCAAGTGTTAATGATATGGTAGATTAAGCTTGACCGTTTGTTCACAGTTTTAAGGCCCAAGATTGAGGTTCCTGGAATATTATGACCTTCCCCGTCCTTGCATCCAATTTAACTAAGATTTAGTTCATCAATCTTAAAATCGAGATTGGCCAATATTACGATAAGAGATTTCTGTTACTGATTTACGGGTTCCTATACCGTAAGTTAGTGTTTCTCAACGTGTAGTCAGCGGAACTCTGGGATACCGCAACGATCCTCTAGGGATTCCACAAGCAATTTGTAAAATATCACTGAAATTTTCAAGAAAATCTGTAAATTCTGCAATTTTTTCCCCGATGACAACCCTTTAGAGCAGCGATTCCAAACCAAAGATAAGTGATGTCTGTTATGTTTGTACGCGGCTTCCTATACCGTAAGTCAGTGTTTCTTAGAGCGTGGTCTGTGGAACCCTGGAATGCCGCGACGATCCTCCAAGGCTTCCAGAAGCAATTTGTAAAATATCGTTGAAATTTTCAAGTCTGTAAATCCTGCAATTTTCCCCGTTAACAACCTTTAGAGCAGCGGTTTTCAACGAATGACAAGAAATGTCTGTTATGCTTGATCTCGGGTTCCTATACCGAAAGTCAGTGTTTTTCAACGTGTGGTCAGTGGAACCCTGGGGTGCTGTGACGATTCTCCAGGAGTTCCGCAAGCAGTTTGTAAAATATCGCTGAAATTTTCAAGAAAATCTGTAAATTCTGAAATTTTTCCCCATGACAAACCTTTTCAGCAGCTATTTTCAACCAATAACGATAACAGATGTCTGTTGCGTTTATTCGCAGGTTCCTACACCATAAGTCAGTGTTTCTCAACGTGTGGTCCGTAGAAAGCTGGGGTGTCGCGATAATCCTCCAGGGGTTCCGCAAGCAATTTGCAAAATATTGTTGAAATTTTCAAGAAAATTTGTAAATTCTGCAGTTTTCTTCGATGACAATCCTTTAATGCAGCGATTCCCATCTTTTATTGCCTTGATCCTAAATAGAGATTTGTATATAACCCGCGTCCCTGCTCTAGGGTTGGAACATCGATATTTTTGAACGTGGATGTATCAACTATTTAATCGATATATCGATTAACTTTTTAATTGTTTTACATCGATATTTGCTCACCACAGCTTTGATGTGACATTGCCATTTAATCGAATTTCACACAAAACTTGTTACTAAATGAAAATATTATGAAAATTAAATGAAAATAATGTCAAAATTAAACGAAATATTTTTCATATACTGTTTTATAATTACATTAAAAAATATATACATTACATTATTAATATTTTTACAGCGAAGATTAAAATGGCAGGAAATATTAATTGGGAACGTAAAATATTATACCTTGATTTAAATATATAAATGCGCAATTCAGATATTTATTAATGGTTTCCTTGACGCTGTGATTCTGCAGTAAGCAACGTCTGGAACTATGCTCACTAATAGCATAGACGCCGACTTGAAAATTTTTTGGGGATTCCGAATATTTTAAATCAATTGACCGGCGCATTTTTCAAAGGATTTAAGTGTAATTTAAATTTCATTATCAGATTATCTGATATATACAATAAGACACCTGAAATATTTAAAATGAGGCAAATTATAGCAAATTATAGAAAAATATTTTTTCTCTAGATAATTATTTAATGTTCCCCTAAACATATACACCCTTTATAGTTTTACGATTGCTGCCAAAATACTCAGATGTAACCAGCCCCTCCCCCTCTATTTCTCTTTAAGAAGAAGTTAACTGAAATAAAAGCTACATTCCCTAGGTGTGCTCCAGGGGTGCTGCGGGGGAAAAACAAAGTAAAAAGTAAAGAAAAAGTAAAATGTGCATCCCCCCCAGCTGTTGAAAGATGGGGCGGGTCTGGACAATACTGGACAATATATTTTATATATACTGGACAATATATTTTCGCCCTTTATCAATATAACCCATAAAGATTCTCGTCTCTGTGTGTAGAGCTACAGACTAAACTTTTGTATTTTCTATGAACCCAGACAAAATGAAGAATTTTCTTTAATGAAAGGTGCAGTGAACAGGGTATAAATAATGAAAATATTGAAGACTTGATGACGAAAAACTTCGTGCATGTATTTCCGAACGTGTATTATCCTCACGAGTAAAAATATTAGAGTTTCGAAGAACCCACAACAAAATTATTAATAAACTATTTAAAATTATTGAGGGTGCAAAAAGTGTCTCGAACCCATGAAGTCGGCGCCACTGATTAATAGAGTGCATTGAAGATCATGTTGAGGATCCAAGCAATTTCCTAGATAGGAAAAATCGTTCTAGGGACGTCTTGAGGATGTCCAGAACGTCTCAGGACGATCTTTGTTATCTGGGTCCTGGTTTTTGTCTTAATAACTGAAATGCTGGAAAACCCTGCCTCCTACAAGCATGTTGTTCAATGTAGTGCCATTTCTGGTACTCACCAAGACAATAGAGGATCCATGACGTCGTCACGAGGCCTTCTCCGGGAAAATTTTTAGTTTTGGACTGTTAAATAGTTTAGGTAAATGTTGTTATATTACTAGCCTTCCTTTATCTTCACCAAAATATTTAATTTACAACAATGAATTAAAGTTGGGCTTTCCTTTAATTGAATTATATGGTTCAGGGTAGATTATAGTTAAGTATGACAGAAGGATAAGCTAGTAAAGAAGCCATATACAAAAACCAAAACGATAATTTACAATGTAATTAATAGAACAAGTTTAAATTTAAACTGCAAAAACTTCGTAATTATTTTACTTTTTTTATAACAAGCAGCTTTAAAAAAAATTAAGTTTAGTAAGTTAAGTAAAGTAGTTTAGTAATTTATGTTACTTATTTTTATTATATTTATACGTGAGTGTTGAAAATTATTGTGTAGTTTAGTAAGCTAAGTGCAAAGTCAAGCCATCTTGGTTTCTTTGAAAAATTTGTCAATCACTTTATTTACATCAATATGAATATTTTTGTGGGTGTGTATTAAAAGTTTCTCTTCTGTCATCCGCGTTCGAAGGCAAGTTTGAAGGCGCTTCAACTAACGCAACACTTGCTGAAAACATAGCTTTAAAGGGTGAGAAGCTCGTAAAGTCTTGTAAAAAGTCTTGCTCTCATTTCTTGAAGACTTAGAGAATTTGGACACCAGTGTAAGACTTTTGTTCATTACATTTGTAACAAACAACACATAAAATATCCTTCATCGTCTTTATTTTTTTCCTGTAAAATTGCATTTGAAAAAAATTGTAGAAAAAACGCTGACGGGGTGGGGGCGATCGCCCCTTCGATCCCTCGCTAGATCCTCAAAAACACCAAGATGGATTTACTTGCAAGTTCTATCCGAAATTTCCGCAAATTTTTCTCTCATGAGCTGATCATTTTGGAGATCGGTCAGTTCTTCCTGGAAGCCGTAAATATTATCCATAGCTGTTATGACATCAACGGTAAACAAATTTCTTACCCAGTTGTATTTACACAATTCTTCATTTTGAGGGATGCAGTGTTAATCGCTATGTCCCTCAAAATGTAAAGTGGAATTTTTCCTAATAATCACCAAGAAGTGATTTCAGGTCATCCAAAAAAACGTTATCAGCATCTCCTAAAAACTCATTTGACACAAAAGTCTCCATAAAAATCTAGTGAAAATTGCAAAAAAAAAATTTTAATTATAATTATTGGGTCATTTATAACCCTTTCGCGACCCTGCACCAACTGAGCCAACCCTCCGAGACTACAATTCGGGTCGCAACCTGAGATTGGGAAACCCTGCTTTAGAGCTAGCTAACTGTAACCCAATACACAAAAACAATAGAAAATTATTACTTGTCTTTTATCGTTTATTTTATGTTTTAACTAAACGATACTTCCTATGCATGATATTATTAACCCTTTAAGGAGGACAGGGTTTTAAAGCTTAAGAAACACCTTTTTAATATTTA
>QLNU02014802.1:28061010-28103586 GCA_006491805.2 Dysdera silvatica
TTGCAAATGGACATTCACCCTTTCCATATCTTCGTATCTTATCTCAGTATTATTATGTCTAATTGTTTTTCGGAGTGTCCTCAATTGGAACATCTTGGCCTCGTTGTTTGCCATTTCTTTTATGGGTAAGACTCCTGCAAGTACACAAAGAGCCTCGGTGCTAGTGGTTCTATAGCATTTCGTTATTCCCAGCATTGAAGGCCTCTGGATCTGTGAGAGAATAACTTGCTTTTTGGAGTTTTTTCCATCGCACTCCCACCAAATGCCTACAGCATATAGTGCTATCCTCTCAATTACGGCTTTATAAATCCTTTTCAAAATGAGCCCAGAGAGTCCCCACGTAGCCTTGCTCATATTTTTCAATCGCTGGTTAATCGCCTGGCACTTGTTCTTCTGTGCCCGCAAATGTTGTAGCCAGCTTAATTTGCTATCGATTATGACTCCAAGGTATTTTAATTCCCTGGTCATCTTGATTGTTTTCCCTCGAAAAATACACACACACACGCATGCACACACACACATACATACATACATACATACATACATACATACACACACACACATATATATAAGCTCAGAATTTACCATAAAAGGCGTTGAAATTATCTATAATTTATATTTCAAGGGATGAATACATCTCTCCTACCGGAGTTCTTACATACTTAAACAAGCCTGCCAAATCACATAAACCGAGGGTTATTTTGTTTACTTCTTTCCGTGGGAGAAGCGGGGTGAGGGGGAGATCAGTATGGCGGTGGCTAAGTAGTGCTTAATATTATTAACCATACGTTGGCAAACTTAATTTCAGGCAATATATTTTATGGTCGGGGGAGGAGAAATCCCGTCCCCAGTGGTCAGCGATAAATAAAAGAATGCTTAAAATGGTCCGTGAGCGACGGAAATTTGATAAATACTGACATGTATTTTTATCCTTGAAGCAGTATTCAAAGCTCTGGAACGCTGCTACAAGGATTACTGGTTTATGTTCAGCAGGAGTCTTTATCAAATTTTCTATTCTCCAGCTGTCAGAAGCCAAATAGTTTATAATATATATCTTTAAATGCGGTGGGCTGGGGCGCTGATGGCATACAAATATTGAGGGTGGGGGTCAGTATACCAATGGAATGCAGTGTGTTATTAAACAATTCCGTAGACAGCGGGTGGTCCCAAGGGCCCCGTCTTCCCCTTCCGTAATGTTTTTGCTACCAGTACTTACTCATTAGCGAGGTTGTCAGAATTTTTTTGCCTCCCTCGAAAAAATTTCTGGTTAAGGCCTTGTTGTTAACAACTCTTTACAGGGATAACAGACATCAACAAAGCAGTGTTTAATTTAAATGTGCTTCTGCTTGATAACGTTCACTTTACCATAAAATTAATATACTAGTTACATTTCCAGTCTCATTTTCGCATACAATGCTCCTTACTAAATTTCGTATTTATTACGCTGATTGTAGTCATGTAGACAGTCCCTTTAATTTATGTCGTTGATAATGAGCTTACTGGGCTAAAACGATCCTTGAGCTTGTGAAATTAAAATAGGGAAACTATAGTTGTAACGTTATTGAAAACGTTCCGTTTGAAAGTTGAAGCAATTGAAGCAATGAAAACGCTGCCATGCAGAAAAAAGCGCTATATAATACAATCCAACAAAAGGTATAATTACATCAAATAAATGACAAAGTGCATTTTTTTTATTTTACACTAAATATACTACACCAAAAAATATAACCGCATTCCTTAGATTAAAAAACAAAATTAAATCTTGAACGGCGTTACCTATTATAAAATTTTTGTTTGAAATTAGGGGGGACATAGAACCCTATCATCAACATTGAGAGAGACGGGTCGCCCTGTCCCTCGGCGGCGCCATTGGCGGAGGGCCACATTTGACTGCAATAAAAACTGTAATTATATGTAGAGAGAGTATTTATCAAATGTCAGTTATTATGAATTAATAACTACCGCTCTGCGCACTTTTTTATATACGATAACTTAATTACACATAATTTTTTACAAATTTCATATAGATATCAATGTCGGTTAATTTCGTAGTTGGAAGGAACGAAACAATACAGAGTTTCACCAGGAGATTCCATAACAAACAGTTATTTCGACACTGGCGTAAGGTTTAAAAACACGATTTTTCGGGAGCCAACTGATCCCTTTGTCAAGTGAAGGCAGAATGAAGAGTTCGTGAAAGTCCTAAGCTTATATACCCGCATGTTGGGAATCCCCATCTGACGTCATCTGGTGCGGGATAGCTCCGGCTGGGGAAACCCCAATCGGGGAAACCCTCGATGGGGAAACCCGGCACCTGACGACGTCAGATGATCAGCTCAGGTTGAGATTTGGCAAAAATCCTGTAAGGCTTTTTGCTAAATGTAATAGATGTAGAAGATGAGACTAGGAAGACATCAGTGGTTTTGCCATATGTGGCTGGTGTCTCAGAAAAGCTGTCTCGAATTCTCAGTTGTGTGAATGTTAAGACCTACTACAAACCTGTCTACACCCTGCGTGATCTATTACTTAAAGTTAAGGATCGCGTCCCTGAGGAGGAAAAATCTGGTGCTATTTACCAAATACCGTGTGGAGACTGTGACAAGGTGTATGTTGGACAGACGGGAAGATCGATACGTCTACGAGGGAAGGAGCATATGCGTGCGGTAGCTAGGGGAGACGATTCAAACCAGTTGGCTGAACATGTCTTCAGGGAGGGTCACGAACCAGATTGGCATTCGATGAAAATATTACATCAGAATGTGACGAATCTGGGGAGTAGACTTTTTCTGGAATCATGGGAAACCTACGGTTTGAGGAGTCGTGCAATAAACATCGCAAAACCTCTACCAGAACCTTACAGGATTTTTGCAAAGCCTCGAGTTAGGGGTAATCATCTAACGTCGTTAGGTGCCTGGTTTCCCTAGCCAGAGCTATCCCGCACCAGATGACGTCAGATGGGGATTCCCAACATGCGGGTATATAAGCTTAGGACTTTCACGAACTCTTCATTCTGCCTTCACTTGACAAAGGGAGCAGTTGGCTCCCGAAACGTCGTGTTTTTAAACCTTACGCCAGTGTCGAAATAACTGTCTGTTTTGAAAGGAACAGGGATATTTTCACAATACTCGAGGTAATATATCCCAAAATTGTCTACAAATTCACCATAGATGTGGCAAAATATGAAAAGGGGGAGAAAGCAATAAAAAGAATACGATCGGGAAAAAGGAAAAAGGGATTTTAGTATTCGTCGACAGTAAGACGATAAGAAAAGCGTTAAAGGAAAAGATATGTGAATAAAGTAGAATAAGATGACGGACAGATGACTGAAGGCGAATAGAATAAAATATTTATAAGCCTAAAAAAAAAAAGGGAATGTGATGAATAAAAGATTGTGACGTCATTCGGTCTTGAAATTCTGACTGGAAAAAAAATCCCTAAAGGTCAATTCCAAGCATTGATAAAATTATTTGCCTGTGGATTGAAAGATGTCATTTTATTATTACTGTATTCTGTTTGGATCAAAATATTATATATCCGTAATTTGGTTATTAAATAATACTTTAGAGATCTCATTTTCATTCTTTAATATTGCATTTCTCTAAAAATTTCCAATCTTATGAATATAATGTAAATAAGTTTATGTTTGAGAAGGAAGGAACGCAGATATTAATGGTGTCATTTCCAAAGTGGAAGAACTTAATGCTATTAGGGGGACCGAAAAGTAATGTCATTTTTACGCATGTCGATATTCATTAGTCATTTATCAGCTCATTGTGTACTTCAAAGTCGTGTAAAGACATTTTAAAGTTAGAGTGACTTGTTTACTCGTAAATAATAAATCTTAATTTTTTTTGCAGTTTATGGTGAAATGGCCGGCCAAATACCAGAAGAGGTACATATCCGGCATTGTATGCTTTTTGAGTTTCACAAGGGTAGTAACGCAACGGTTGCTACCAAAAACATTTGCGATGTTTATCCAAACGCATTAGACGTTCATAAAATCCAAAGGTGGTTTTCTAAGTTTAAATCCGGTAATTTCGATTTTTCCGACTCGTACCGATCAGGAAGACCAACAACTTTAGACAATGACATGCTAGGGAGGAAGTGGAAGCAAATCCACGTCAGACAATCGAGGAACTGTCAAACACTCTTAACCAACCTTGGTCGACCATCCAAGAACATTTGCAGCAGATTGGTAAAGTAAGCAGAGCAGGTGTTTGGGTCCCATATAATCTGTCCGAAGAAAACAAAGCTAACCGATCCATCACATGCAACTTATTGCTTCAGCGGCACAATACAGAAGCGTTTTTTGATCAATTGATCACTGGAGATGAAAAATGGGTCCTCTATGATAACCCAAAACGCAAAAGGCAGTGGCTCTCTCCAAATGAATCGCCACAAAGTACAGCTAAGACAGGTTTACACCACAAAAAGGCGCTTTTGTGTGTTTGGTGGAGTAATCGCGGGGTCGTTCATTTTGAAGTGCTGAAACCTGGACAAACTGTGAATGCAGACCTTTACTGTGAACAATTGGATCGAGTAAATCAATCTTTAATTGAAAAGTGCCCAGCAATTGTCAACAGAAAAGTTGTTATTCTGCAACAGGATAATGCAAGGCCACACTGCGCAAGATGAACCCTGGAAAAAATTAATGAATTGGGATGGAAGGTATTGCCTCAAGCATCATACTCTCCCGATATTGCGCCATCGAATTTCCATTTATTCCGATCGCTACAACATTTTCTAAGTGGCAAAAAATTTGAAAATTCAGATGATGTCCAAAATACCATCTCCAGATATTTTGCTACAAAACTAATTGAGTTTTATCGATCTGTCATTGAAAATTTGCACACTAGATGGCAAAAGGTTGTTGATAACGAGGGTGATTACATTATTGATTAAAAATAAAAACTTGGTAAAAATTTATCTGTTTGAATTTAATGTAGAAAAACGACATTACTTTCCGGTCCCCCAATATATACTCAGGTAAGCTCCCAAATTTCTCTGTTTTCTTGGGCTAGGTTTAAGCCCCAACCGGGGGGGTCCCCCATCCCCTTAATTTTATTAAAAGAAGCCTTCCAGAAACTTACGTAGACAACAAATAAAAAAAAAAATCATATTCTATTCAAGGGCGGATCCAGGATGTATTACGGAAGGGGGGGGGCGGTTTCGGGGCCCTCACCAGGAAAATTTTTAGTTTTGGACTATTAAATAGTTTAGGTAAATGTTGTTATATTACTAGCCTTCCTTTATATCAGGGTTGTCTAACATACCGCCCGAGGGCCATAGTCCGGCCTGCCTACAACTGTTTGAAATAAAAAAAATTCACAAACAAAAATTTTAGATTTTTTTCAGAAATAAGGAAAAATTTTGGGGACAGGAGAGGTGACCCCTTTCTATATCGCAAGAGCACAAATAACTGGAAAAAACTCTAAAGGGAGGCTGTTAAGTGTAAATTTTTTTTGCCTTTTTTTTAAGAAACCGCTGGCCCGCGAGATCCGTGAAAATTCTTTAAGTGGCCCGCTACCCAAAAAGGTTGGACAACCCTGCTTTATACTCACCAAAATATTTAATTTACGACAATGAATTAAAGCTGGGCTTTTCTTTAATTAAACTATATGGTTTAGGGCAGATTATAGTCAAGTATGACAGAAGGATAACCTAGTAAAGGAGACATACGCAATAACCAAAACGATAATTTACAATGTAATTAATAGAACAAGTTTAAATTTAAACTACAAAAACATCGTAATTATTTTACTTTTTTTTTTGTAATAAGCGACTTTTTAAAAAACTTGAAGTTTATAGTGCAAAGTCGAGCCATCTTGGTTTCTTTGAAAATTTGTCAATCACTTTATTTACATCAATATGAATGTCTCTATGGATGTGTATTAAAAGTCTCTTCTGTCATCCGCGTTCGAAGCCAAGTTTGACGGCGCTTCAACGATAAAAAACTACGTTTTGCTGAAGCAACACCTACTGAAAACGTAGTTTGAAAGACGAGTAGCTTGAAGATTCGTGGAAAAACGTCTGGATCGCATTTCTCCAAGACTTAGAGACTTTGGACGCCTGTGTAAGACTTTTATTTATTACAGTCGTAACAAACAACACATAAAATATCCTTTATTATCTTTATTTTTTTATCTAAACCTGATGGGGGGGCGATCGCCCCCTCCATCTTTCGCTGGATCCGCCAGTGATTTGCTACTTCCTAATAATTATACCAACACTGTGAAATTATATATAGGTGCCTGTTTTCTCCTAATTAACCAAACTAGCGCTTAAGGTACAGAGTACCTCTAGAGCAGTGGTTCCCAACTGGTTGTCCGCAAAGGAGTTCCAAGTGGTCCGCGAGACGGATCATTATTTAAAAAAAATATATTTGGAAAAAGAATATTTACAAAAATTATTATTATTAAATATAAAAATTGATGGTGTATTTGTAGTATTTCACAATTTAATAGAACTTCAGAAAACTGTTTGCATTAAAAGTAATTCGTCTTAAGCGTGTTCGTCTTAACGAGGTTCGACTATATTACCATTAGACTTTATTTTTTTCTGTTTATTATTTCTTTCTTTTTTTTCCGAAAAAACGAATTTACGAACACATTTCCTCCAAAAAAGACACAGCTCCCTTCATTATGAAGGTGTTGCAGTCAACTTCTAAGAATTTTTCAAAGTGGTCTGCGGGTAGAACTGAAGTACAAAAGTGATCCGCGGTTTACATTGAGTTAGGTACCGCTGCTCTAGACCGTAGCGGCAGACATCACGCGCTCGTTCGCGCCCGTGCTGAGCAACAGATCAATCGTTTTACGCATGTGCGTGGACTCGCACGTATTAGTAATGTCGAAATACGCTGTAAATTAGCTAGATTTATTACACCTAGCCGCTAGATAGTGGGGTCGCCAAGTATTCTTATATTAGCAACGTATTTTAAACATAATTAATCGTAACATGTGAGTATCATCATTTTTATTTTATTTAAATACACTGTGCATGAAGATACTGAATCAACATATACTGATTCAGGCAGCGCACATCAAATGTGATCGAAGCGGCGGGGGTGGACCGTCTCCCCCTAGTTCGGTCTCTGTGATTCAGGTAAGTACTGATTTATTTATAAAAGTACTAATTCATAATAAAATTATTATATTAGCGGGGATACAAATATGGAGTTGTACTAATGCTTGATATTTGATAGCTATTTTCTTCTATTTTTCTGGCCAAGCAAATGGAACCACTGATAGGAATTTTTGCGCAGTAATAGTCCACGCGCAAGCGCAGAAGGATTGATCTGTTGCTCGGCACTGGCGCGTACGGTCTGCCGCTACGGTCTAGTCAGAGTACCAGCGCAGTTTTCGCTACACCTCCGTGCGTTATAAAGACCTTGTTTATGAGAATGATAAAGAAGGGAGGATAGTGAGGGGAAAAAAATCAGATGTTGTGATAAGAGTGAAAGTTGGTTTGGAATGGTAAAGGTCTAAGATCTGGGTAAAGAAAATTCTAAAATGAGCGGTGGGCAGAAAAGTGTGGAAAAATTAATTAAAGAATTGAAAATGAAATGAAGAGATAAAAGGAATTTAAAATGGAAAAGTTGATAAGTTAAAAAAAAATAGAGAAATTCAACTGAATGTTCAAAGAATGGTCGGGAAAAAAAGGGGGGATGAAAGATCATTGATGAAAAGTGATGAAGATGATCATGCTAGAAAATATGCAGAATTTTGTGGTTGGTTAAGAATGATAATTGTGATATCTTGGGACATATAAAAAAAAATCAGAATTGAAACTAATTTTTGAGGTAGAAAGGCGATACGAGTGTCCTGGAATGGAAAAATAGCATGATAAATTACATTTGAAAGAAGAAAAATTTTTTTTTTCTCCTAACAAAATTCAATTGCATCTTTATAGAGGCAGAAAAAGCAGCAACGAAAAGATAACGAATACGATATTTTCTGTGTTATCTCTTTCACCATCTCGATCATGTTCTGTTTCTTTATTTTCCAACAAGCTTTAAGGGCCCGGCTCCAGAGATATAAAATCATTCCACCAAATAAGGCCATCCTAAGGTTTGAATCGCTGCTAAATGATGGTTAATGACCCGATCTTTTTCTATTTAAACACACTTCTAAATTAATCAAATCAAATCAAATTTATTGTTGGATACCATTGAAAAGTATATGTATACAAAGGATACAGGTCAAAATTGAAGATTTAGAAGCACCCGCAACCGTGGCGACTAATTTACTTGATGCTCCAATAAAAAAAATTTTGTGGTAGTTTTGAATTTATTTTTCAGTTTTATTTCTTTAATTTCAGTGGGTATTGTGTTCCAGAATTCGATTCCATAATGATTTATATTATTTTTAAATATGTTTGTTCTTATTTGCATACTTTTTAGTTCACTTTTATCTCTTGTATTATAATTATGTTTTGTTTTATTTATTGTAATTATATTTATATGTTTATTTTCATTTATTCGTTCGTAAATATATAATGCTATTTTTAAATTGCGTATATTTGTAATATTTAAGATTTTATTTTCATAAATGTCTTCTTTTAGTTTACCTTTTTGAATTGTTTTATCAAGTAATTTATTTACTCTTTTAAAATTAGTTTGTGATAAATTTCCCCATATAACATTACCATAGTTGGTGTAGCTATATACTAGCGCGTAATATAAGCTAACTTTTATATTTAATGGCAATGAATTATTTAGTTTTGCAAGAATGCCATTTGACCTTCGAATTTTCTTTTCTATTTCTAGTATTTGGTCATTCCAATTTAGTTGTTCTTGAATAAATATTCCCAAACATGTTATTGCAGTAACTCTTCCTATAATAACATAGTTAAATTTTGTTCTATTCGGCTGATTTGATATTTCTTTATTTTTAGTGTGCAAAATTATGCATTTTGCTTTGCTTGAATTTATTATTGGATTATTGTCATTAAACCATTGTTCAAATAATTTTAACTTTTCGCTTATATTGAAATTATTGGGTCGATTTTGGTTCCCTCTGTCATCCATATTATGTCGTCTGCAAACAAAAGCATTTCTTCATCAAGATTTATTAAATCATTTATTGCCAAAATAAAAAATAAAGGCCCCAGGATTGTTCCTTGAGGAACACCCAATTCGTTTAATAATAATTTGGAAAAAGTATTATCGATTTTAACTGTTTGAGATCTATTAGTTAAATAACTATCTATTAGATTGAAAATTGTCCCTTTATACCATAGTTCAATAATTTTGCTTTAAGGATATTTCTATCAATTAAATCAAATGCTTTACTTAAATAAAAAAAACAACAACAACCGTAAGTTATTTTTCTTAATTCAAGGTGTTTTGGATATTATTAGTGGCTCTTAAAAGTATTTCTTCTGTTGATTTATTTTTTTTTGAAAGCCGTATTGATTTGAATGAATCACATTATATTTATTTAAATAATCTATTAATCTATTGTACATTAATTTTTCGATTAGTTTCGAAAATAATGGTATAATTGCAATCGGTCTATAATTTTCTTGGAAATAGATTCATGGAGAATAGAACAATATAAAGTTTTGGGGGAAATTTTATTTTTTTATTAAAAGAATTGCGACCTTTTCACCGTACGCAGATTGGCTTTATTAGGAACAGGGGTTCCAAAATAGGCCAGCTCACAAAGAATATTTTTTATTAAAGAACTGCAAGGAAAACATTAGAATGTTATTGGAAACTAGCTTTACTTCAAGCTTAGCAACTTACAAAAAGTTGGAAATGAATCGGACTTTAATCATCGTCACATTCTGGATACTCAAATGTAAAAATTTGGCTGGTTCCGTGACACCAACGCAAAGTTCGTGAACGTACTTGTGACAAGTTTAACACAAAATCATGTCTTTGATTTTATCCTCCTTACAAATAAAACAGTACCAGCTTTCTTTTCAAACTTTTTGTGTACCACTAGGTTTGCTCAGATCAGCTTTCCCTTGAGCTGTTAATTTTGGCTTTTTAGAGGCTTCTTTTTGCTTCATTTTCTCCGACTTTCTGTTTTCGAACAGTGATCTAACAATTTTTGTACCTTTGTAATTTAAGGCCTCCTTCCTGTTGGTAGCTCGAGGCTTTTTAATCTTAGGTGAGCGTAGCAGATCTGTGAAAGAGTTTAAAGCAGCTGCCTAAGCGGGTGTTGAGGGAGCAGGCGTGTCAACTAAATTGGTATCGAAATCATCAGTGGATGGCAAATTTAAGCCCTCAGAAAAAGAGCTATCCGATAAGCCCTCAGATAAATATACTGCACGCCTCTTCTCTCTGCTACCAGTGGAGATAGATGCTTTGATTTTGGGTGCAGAACTTTCATTAAACACATCTTCACTTTCAGTTATTTCACTGGGAGCAATAGCTTCTAGAGCAATGACATTGGGGTCATATAGATAAATTCCTATTCCACGAAAGCTTGAAATGATGTTTAATGGTATTACTGCTCGCCAGACTTTTCCAAAATGTAAGCCGAAAGTTACCTTTGTGATTTTATGATCAGAATGTGTTTCCCAAAATCTCAGGACTCCCTTATCCCAAAAGGATTCAAATGGCTTGAAAACAGATATGTCCATTGGCTGTAGCCAATGTGTGGTGTTGCTAGGGAGACAGCACAGCGTTATGTTGTTCCTCTCAGCGACATCCACAAGGTTAGCATCTAAGCGAGAAGACGCGCCGTCAAAAATTAACGAAATCTTACCAGGAGTCTTGAACTTTGAAAAATGTTCAATCCATTTAATGAAAACAGTAGTCGTCATGGAAGCTTTTGCAGTCATACATATTTCTGATACTGCGGGCAAATGTGTGTACCAGTCTTGGTTAAGGCGTTGACCTTTAAAAATGATCATGAGAAGAATGGAATGTCCAATAGCATTAGCACAACACACGATTGAAATATTTTCAGCGTGCTCTGGAGCCAAAATGGGCACAGTATTACTCCTTTTTTTAGCTAAAACGACCTGTTGATATTGGATAGTTAATCTGCATCCCTTTTCATCAATATTGTAAATTGATTGTGATTTGTTCATTAATTGTAACTCGTTCAATACCTCATGGAGATTGTTAAAGTGGCTACTCATGATGAACTTGTTGAGTTTTATGGCTCGTGCAGGATTTAGGGTGCGAAAGGTTCTTTCGCACAGATATTTTCGGGTGACGTCTGGGGAACAAACGCAACCACTTCCTACGTGCTAAACATGTTTCCAAAGGAAAAGGGTGTTCAATGTTATTTAAGACACAATAATTAAAAACCGTGCGTCGTAACAGTTTTGGTGTAATAGGCATACCGACTTTAGCTAATTTTATGATCCGGGAACACAACTCACTTTCTTGTGATTCATTTAAGCAAGTTGAGCTACCCAGTTTCTTCAACATAGAACCAGCTATTAAGTGGTTTCTCAAAGTACGCATCGGAATTCCATACGCATTTGCTACACTCATGCCATCCCGAACTGCTTGTATAGCAATCCGTAAGCTCTCTTGTGTCCATAGACCTCTCTTTTTTGTCGCCATTTTTAGAATCTGAGAATACACAATAAAGAGAACAAAAATAAGTCCAAAATATTAATGCAAGCAATTTCATAAAACAAGTGGTCCTAATAAGGCCAACCCTTGGCCTTATATGGCTACACGATTTCTTTTCATTTTTTACCAATAAAAATCGTAATTCAAGTACTGTTTTAAAACAACTTTCCGATATTGAAAGTAGCTTAAATACCCCCTTTGCAAATATATAAAACATATTGTATTTGCATAAATAGATACAGAGTTATGAATAAAAATCCACTTACCGCGTGCTAATATTACGAAAATCAGACTTGATACTACTACTACAATCGTCCTCTCTTCTTCACTGTTTACTGAGAACTAAATAGTTTTGGATATATTATAATACTCAACAGGGCATGCCGGTTAAAAGGATACTTCCCTCCAGCGGATTTATCGATAAGTTCTTTTGACACCGTCCACTGGTCATTTATAGGTCCATATGGTCTTATTTGGTGGAACCACCTTATTTGGAGGGGGCGAAGGATCTGAACCCTTTAGAGTTAGTTATCGAATCTTCAATATCAATTAAAAAATATATCCGATTGATTACTACTTTTATCAACTTGTATCTAATTTAAGAAGATAAGAAACATGCTTATATCTACGTATATTAATGCAATCAACGCGTTTAAAATATTTACTTACGACTACTAAAATTTTATTTGATGCAAATATTACAACTTTCGAGTCTTCCACATTTTCTAACACAAAGTATCAATAAATACAACACTTATATACCAAGATTGAGGAAACAACCTCACCAAAATATTTTGCATATTTTGTCTTAGGTGCTTACGTAGGTGCGATAAAAATTTTCGCTGGAGAAACTTCCAAAGCTCGTATTCTGTTTCCTTGTAGCAGTTCACCGTAACACTGAGCACTATGAAATCATTTGTTTGAGATTGATGTCCAAAGAGCACTGGTCCGGCTATATGTAGCCAGACAGGCGCCTTGCTGTCGCCTTTGAACCATGACAGATTCGCTATCATTCAAGCTCACTAGGTTTCAAATCCTGTTTAATAGGAAAACGGAGGATATAACAGGACAGCGTATTTTAAAATACTCGATGGAATTCACCGTGAAGAGTTTCTTGCTTTTCTGTTCTGTAAAACAGCGCAAGTGCCTTATCGGATGGGACCAATGACTTAGTGTGACATGATACGTTTATACATGACCAATATTACTATTAAACCGAATTGTGGCTGGACTTAATTTAAATTTAAGACAACACAAGCGCTTTGCAGCAAGCTTATCGTAATAGTCCTGGATCTCCTTCGTAGGATAACATTAAACTTTTTTGTAGTGTTCTACTTATTTCTAAATTCATACGATAATGCTCTACCTCACGGTTTGTTTGTTTTTTGCATTCGATTGCATTGCCCTTTGTATGTAATCTTTGCTTACATATTTATTTTTTATTCAAAATAGTTTGAAAACATTTGTAAGATTTGAGGTGGCAACACTGGGATTCGCTTTCCCACCATTGAATAAAACCAAATTAATGGATAAAGGAAGTTTCCTTTTCGAGAAGGTATCCTTCGGAACAAAGAGGTTCGTTTTGTTCATGTTCAGGAACCGGTTTCAGTGGAACCAGGCTGTGTTTCTTCCGGTTCGAGCTACTGATCGCTGAACCGTTTACGTGTTCATTGCTCTGAGAAAGGGACGTGGTATTTGTGAAAGAGCTCAAGAACTTGGAGCGGGTGGTAAACGAACGGTTCGGATGCCTCTTCATTGATGATCTGAGATAGAAATTCATTACAGCTGATTGAACCTAGAAAAGAAAGAATATAGAAATCTTTAAATCGAGAAGATTTATATCCTTCTATCAATATTCTGCATACAGGGTCGTCTTAAAGCGTTAGGAGACCACTAGGATTCGCCATTTTTGAGACCCCTGTTTTACTAACTTTTAATTTCCAAATTATTGCAGTGTAAAAAATATATTATTTTAATGAACGATAATCTATCGATACAAAAAACGTAAATTAGCACAAAAATTAATAACTTGAATAGGCAAATTTTGCTAAAAAGAGGTCTTTGTTTGAATCGGCGGGGGGGGGCTAGTTATCAGGCCAGTTATTATAGGTCCAGTTATCAAAGCGACCCTCTTTACATATATTATTTTCATGAAATGTTTTATTGATGTTCGTTAGTAAAACTACTATTCTCAAGATTTGCATATCGCAATTTTTTTTCCTTTCAACTTTTGACGTTTCGTTCCGAACTATGACTATTATCTTTAATGGACTAGCTAGCCGGGTTTCTCCCACGTAACTATAATGAAGAAGTTCGTCCGATTACTCACCAGTAAAATGGCGAAGGAAAATTATATGGGAAAAAAGTGACAAAATTTTAAATAACAATTCATTTTCTCCTCAAATTTATTTTTATCCTGCCATATTTTCTATCTTAATGTGGTTTAAATATAAATTTTTGGTAATTATACTTGTAACCACGAACTTGCGGTGGCTTTAGCCTTGGATTCCCACCCGTTTCTCCCGGGACAGCCCTGAGTTTTGATAAAACCTTCCAATATGTCCCGAATTTATCCCAAAGGTGCCGCTTTTTTAACTATACTTTCTGAAACAAACCCTTGTATAAACTATTTTTTATATATAACCATGTGGCACTCCAAGAGTGACTGATTTATGACATATTTTGATCAATTTCTATTATGATGTTATTGATACGTATGGCGATATTCTTTTTTTCATCACATTTGTATTGAAAGTACATTATTTTATCATTCCCCTGTTATATTTTTGATATAGTGATTGCCAGAACATCTTCATTGTTATAATTTTATCGTTTTTAATCCGCATAATGCCAAAATACATAAATATTTAAAGGAAAATCCTTCATTAAAGATTTAAAAGAGAATATGAATGGTACTTTATGTAACTCTACATTTTTCATCTCATATAGCAGCTAATCAGGCGTCGCCAGCCACGTGAAATCGAAAAATACGAAAGTACATTTCAAAGTATTCTAACAAAGGAATTCCAACATCAATGTAAGTAATTTCTTAAACGCGAAAATACAGGGTGAAATGGAAAAACAATTACTGCTGGAAAGCGAGGACACAGTGGGTGTCACAAGGCTCATGACCCCCAAAATATATTTTTTCACTGTAAAAAATTCCAACTTTCATGATAAATGAAGGGTGTTATTCCAAGACCATGGCAAATTCTGTCCTTGACCCCCCAAATGAAAGTCTGTATCCGCCCTTGTCCGCGCCTGTGTCCGCTGGCAGCATGGTAAGCTACCTTCGCTTCTCGGCTAAGATTCGAACCGAGGAAGACGGTATCGCTTTTTCTTCTTTATAAAAACTCCAGTTTGAGCTTAAACGTGGGTGTCAATATAACTCGTTATTATTTATCATCATTGTTATCTTTATTTATCATTATTATTATCGTTATTTATCATCATTGTCATCGTTATTCATCATCACTATCATCGTTATTTAGCGTCATTATCAGCGTTGCTGATCATCGTTTTCACTCCACGAAAACCATGAAAACAAATTGGCCCGGTGGCGACATTCGTCAACCGATATTCGGCAAATTATACTAACCCAGTAAAGGGTAATAATATGCTATATAAAATAAACTAATTCCCAAATAAATTGAAAGATATTTAAAATACAATAAAACCTCTCTACAACAATATTATACGGACCGAGAAATATTATCTTTGTAGAGGGAGTCATTGTTATAGGGAGGGTTCATTATACAGTAAAACCTATCTGCAACACTATTATACGGACCAAGAAAAATTATCGTTGTAGAGGGATTTATCGTTATATCGGATATCGTTGTAGAGGGATTTATCGTTATATCGGATATCGTTGTAGAGGGATTTATCGTTATATCGGATATCGTTGTAGAGGGATTTATCGTTATATCGGATATCGTTGTAGGGAGGTTTTACTGTATAATAAGGCACTATCATCATCCCAGCATGAGTTATTGAAATTATATTGGAGTAATATAATAATCACATACTTTAATACAAACGTTAAAAAAGACGCAAAAAATTTTTTTTAACAAATTTATAAGCAGAAGTAAATGTTATAAACGTTTTTTTTTTTTTTAGGCTTACAACTTTGACTTTTACTTACAAATCTAACCTGCGTATTGTGACGTCAAATCATCTTGCATTAGGCCTGCAGCTAGACATTTATTACGGGGAACTCAGAAAGCTAAAGGAGGGGCTTAAAATTCATAAATATTTTGATGTACTTTATTGCTATATTTAATAATGCTTAATTTACATATAAGCAGACTAGTACATCTAAGATTAACAAATACATTTCTTAAATTTTGAATTGAAACCTTGTAAATTTTAGAGTACCTCCCAATAACTTCACTTATCATAAAGTAGATGGAGACTCAAACCTCTGTAAAAAACATTATGTAAACCAGATCTACCGTAGAAAGCTATTTTGAGTACATTTTTATCGTCAAAGAACAATTTGCATTATCATGTACAATTTAATACAAAACAAAAAATTTAAAATAAAAGTCTGCAATATTTTATTTTGAGAAAAAATATTTTCCGGGGGCTGACCAGATTTCTAAGGGGGCTCAGCCCCTACTATCTACGGCTCTGTCTTACATACATTTTAAAAAATTATGCCCAAAAGAGTCTATGGATTTATTATACATTACCTCTGAATTAAGAAAACAGTAGAGTATTGCAACAAACAGTCCCTATAAAAAAAATATACAGTTAATTTTAAATTTAAACAGTCACTCTATAATCACAGTTGGCGCAGTATAGCCCAGATGCTCTTGCGCCATAAAAAAGCCAAACAATCAATCAATATAATCACAGCGCAACAGCAAATACATTAGTAAATTCCACTCAACCAATGTGTTATTGTGTCAACGGCCGAGTTAAATACTGATTTTATATATTATACTCTATTTCGAACAATGAACGATAAAAGTCTGGCGGATAAAAGTTAAATGAAAGGCGAAAACTCAATAATTGAATATTTATTATACATTTTGTTAACTCTGCCTCTTACTTAAAAGCGTGTATGTAATTGTTCGGTTACTTCTCCAAGCTTTGTAATGTGATAAAATCATTTTTTTCTTCTGAGCAGCACATAAAAATTTAAGTTAAAGAACTAGGGCACATCGAGATTTTTCAGTGGCTCAAGCTTCGAAAAACTTCCCAAAATGTAAAATTGACTCATATTCAATGCCATATAGATAACTAATAGTAGCAAAATTTTAAAATTAAATTCCAAGAATTGACATTTACATCAATGGTAGTCAGCTTGATGGACACGAGCCATTCAGTGGCGTGCGTAAATGGTTTACATGATATGCTGAAACGTGATTTTGTTTTTTTTTTGAAAATAGGTTTCTTTCTATGTGGTACCTGATTTGTTAGGCGAAAAGGCGACTTGTGTAGCGCTTGGCGTGTACAAAAACATGATGGTAGACCATACTAAAGAAATACATGAAGGTAGTACGTACTAATAAAAAACATATAGGTAGCACATACTAAAGAAAAACGTAAGGGTAGCACATACTAAAGAAATACATGAAGGTAGCACGTACTAATAAAAAACATAAAAGTAGCACATACTAAAGAAGAACATAAAGGTAACACATACTAAAGAAAAACATAAAGGTAGCATACACTAAAGAAAAACATAAAGGTAGCACATATTAAAGAAAAAAGTAAAGGTAGCACATACTAAAGAAAAACAAAATTGGCCGCCGTTGACTTATATAATACATAAAAACAATTCGGTGCCTGATTTGTTATGCGAAAGGCGACTTGCGTAGCGCTTGGCGTGTACAAAAACATAAAGCTAGAACATTCTAAAGAAATACATGAAGGTGGAACATACTAACGAAAAACATAAAGGTGGCACATACTAAAGAAAAAATAAAGGTAGCACATACTAAAGAAAAACAAAATTGGCCGCTGTTGACTTATATAATACATAAAAACAATTCGGAGCAAAGATGGCAATTTCTTTCAGTGCATAGTCATAGTTTTCAGTTTACATGTGCTATAAGGAATTTGCATTAAAATAAACTTGCGTTAAAATAAACTAGCGTTAAAATAAACTGGCGTTAAAATAAACTATTATTAGACAAAGGAGGAGGCCTGTAGCCAAGCAGGATCCAGCAAGGGCGCGGCCCCAATTGCCCCATGCTTGTGCCCAGTTGCCGCATCGAGTTATTTGTATATACAGAACAACCCCCAGGGCTTTGTGACCCATATGCCTATTGCCTTGCCCCAATTGCCCCTTCTTTCTGGCTACAGGCCTGCAAAGGAGGGAAAATCTCCTTTTAGTTTCTTGCTTATTTCTATAAATTGTAGTCTGCTCTGATCGGCGTTGGATGAAAAGCTTCTTGATAGTTAAGGATTCGTCTTTGGAAGTTAGAGAAATTGTTCTTTAAATATAATGACGCAAATTACTTGTGAGGATTGGAGTATGGCGTTGGTGATCATATAAGCATGCTCCAAATGGGAGTCGTCTCTTGGATTGATACAGAACAGTAGATGTGTAATACCCAGAAGAGGAAAAAGTAAAGCAGTTGCCTTAATAGCCTTCCTAAAATAGAAAAAAATCCCAAAGATGGTGACTTGAAAAATAAAGAAGAAACAATAAAATAAGGGCTTTTTATATGAGCAAAAATACATTCCATTAACGGACGAGGTATGAGATTGCTTATTAATAATGAAGTGTTAACTTTATATTATATGATGAATATGAAGGTGAATATGAAGGATATGAATATGAAGAGCTAACTTTATATTATATGACACTTGGGCGATATTAAATTTACGCTCTTTAATAAAGTTTTATACGTACTTCTGTATAATGGTGCTGCAATTACAATCCACGTTGCATTATTGTGTATGTTAGCGACAAAGTGTAAAATGCAGGCATTGTATAGAATGCCTAGACCAGTAGTCTGCAAAGGTGTTTAAAGATGTAAAGGTTTAAAGGTGTTGTGTCAAAGTAATCCTGCAATCTCTTTCCGCGTGCCCGCCAGTTTTCGCCCAAATTTTTAAAGTTTAGGTTACTATCGAACTATTAATGAAAATTAATAGTTCGTTAATTAATAGAGTAGTTAATTAAGAGAATAAAATATAATATTGGTAATTTAAGAAAGGGCCGTTCAAGTATTGTATAAGCGCATTTCTGGCTATTTTATACTCCCCCCCTCCCCCGTGTAAGAAAAAATAACGAAATACCTGACCCCTCTTCCCGTTCATGCTTATGTAAGATTTTGGTTCTCTAAATTTTTGGTTACTATTATTACAAAACTATATATATTATACATATATTACAAAACTATATATATTATACATATATTACAAAACTATATATATTATACATATATTATTAAATTATATATATTATATATTATATATATATTAATATTATATATATTATATATGCATATATTATTAAATTATATATATATTATGCATATATTAAATTATATATATATGCATATATATATGCATTAAATTATACATATATCAAACTATATATATGTATTATACTTCACAGGCGTACGCAGAAATTTCATAAGAGGGATTATAGGCTCAATGGGGGTTACAGAGCTACAACTCGTATATTCCTATGTTAAATATACAAAATTTCATTGCACTGGTGGTTACAACCCAATCAACACCCCCTGCGTACGCCAGTGTGACAGAAAAAAAGATAACATTTGATTATAAAGTATTTTGTCGCATTTTTATTACAGTCGAACCTCGTTAAGATGAATACCAAGGGGAACAGAAAAATATCAACGGCAATGCTTATTACTTATCTACTTATTATATATCCTTTAAGGCTAATAAATCAGCGTTAATGAGAACGAATTTTCTGCCCCACCAGGTTTCTGAAAATTCCCTTTCTTCCTGCGAGTTGTTGTATCATAATTTTCATACATTCATGATTAGGATAAAAAGAAACATGGTTTCTAAAACAATCATCTTTAGTTTTAAACCCTTAATCCTTAGCGTTAAGCCATAAATCCTTAACTTTAAACCATTCATCTTTAGCTTTAAACCATTAATTCTTATAAACTATTCATCTTTAGCTTTAAGCCATTAATCCTTAGCGTTAAGCCACAAATTCTTAGCTTTAAATCATTCACCTTTAGTTTAAGCCAGAACTTGTTTGCCAAATATATTTCCCCCCCGCCAACATCTTGCAATATTCCACTTTAAAAGATATGGAAAAATGTGTTTTTTTTTCCAATTACTTCGAGGAGTGCCGTTGAAAATTGTTCCACGTGTTATTTTTGCAGCACGCACACCGTAGGCATTGGCGTACGCAGGGGGTGGGTGTTGATGGGGTTGTAACTCCCCATTGTAATGGAATTTTGTATGTTTAACATAAAAATTCGTAAGTCGTAGCTATATAACCCCCTCATTGTATAACCCCCCCTTATGAACTTTCTGCTTACGCTCATGACCGAAAGTGGCAGTTCCCTGCTTTGGAACATTCATTATCAATTTTAGTCCATTCATCCTTAGCTTTAGATTATGATACAATTATAAAATGAGCTATAGAATTGCTAACTTACCTAACTTGCTTAGTTTCTAGAGACAAGCTTGTTCTAAGTTTGGTGATCAGGATTCGTATTATGTTAATCAAAAATACTGTATTCACCTTTAGATGAATAAGACACAAATAAATGTAAAATACAATATAATTAACAGTATCAAATGCGTAGGAAACATACTAAGATATAGATCTAAAAGATCAATATACACGTATTACAATTTGGCTAACTGTTTCATCTTATGTAAACAATCATAAACGCGATAGAGTTTTTTGTTAATAATACAATACTTTTTAATAATACACACATATTGTTAGAAAAGTAATTAAGCAAAAGTAGTGCCACGTACCAATAGAGCTAGCATCATGGGTGCTGTTATGAGCCAAATGAATGCTGATTTTCCATAGCCCTTCCAGCAAGGCGTATCAAATAGCACAGACATTGTAACAACCCAAGAACAAACGAAAATTAAAGGAATACCTGAAAAAAAACCTCTTCATAGATGTTAACTTTTCATGACATTAAATCTCCCTCATATAACAGTTCATAATATTTTATTATCTCACGTATCCTCATACCAGTTCATAATATTTTATTATCTTATGTATCCTGATACTAGTTCATAATATTTTATTATCTCACGTATCCTCATGCCAGTTCAAAATAACTCGTTATATTAACTCTGTAAAAATGTGTTATTTTAACCCTTCATAGCAATTAATGACATTAATGCTCCGTAACAATTAATGATATTAATGCTCCATAACAGCTAATAATATTAATGCTCCATAACAGCTCATAATATTAATGCTTCGTAACAGCTAATTCTTCATAATGTGCCTTAAACGTCTTAGTCTTCCATTTTAGCGTTTCTCAGCTAATATGCGTTCTGCTTCCATTCATATGGGGATTGCTTCAACTGGCAGATCTAACTTAAAAAAAAAAGACATTCCTAAAACCAGGAATCGAACTCAGAACCTTATATAGTGACGTACAATTACTTGCATTATTAATTATCATTAAACTTCCAGTTATTAAACGCCCCCTCCATATTTTGGTTTTTCCCATTTAATCCGTACTCCACTTTCTTATATTTGGAGAAGGATTGATTTCATTTGTCAGCACTGAACTGGTTTAAAAAAAAAGATCCGCAATCATGGAGTCGAAGTCAGCAGTCACCCTTCACGGTGGTGTAAAACGATTTTTAAGACCATTAGCCACCTATTACACGATTTATTTACTTATTTTAGTTTTTCTGAGTTAACACATTTCTACCTACATATATATGGGGAACAACTTCGTTTAGCAGAGAAAACTTGTTAAAACAAACAAGAGAACACAATGTTTGCAACCATAGAATTAAACGCTCAGGTTCCTATATATTAATATTAATGGCTTTTAATAATATTAATATTTATTAATATTAATGGCTATGTTAAATGGAGTGTAATATATATATATATATATACAGTAGGGGTGTGCAATGTGTGAGAATGTTTATAATATGTGCTTCAAACATTTTTGTATATATCGACACACAAATATACAAAAATGTTCAAAGCACATACACAAAAATGTTTAAAGTACATACACAAAAATGTTTAAAGCACATACACAAATATTTAAAGCATAGCATGCCGTTGACAATTTATGAAAGGTGAAAAGGGCCATTAGTCAAGTTTGAAAACCCATGGGTCGATCTTCATCACGGTACTTATACACGTCAACTACATATGCATCTAATTTTATGAAATAATGGTCTGTCCAAGTCAGTAAAATAAGCTTGCTTAGTATAACAAACTGCAACTTAACATAACAAACTATTACTTAGTATGGTGCATAATATAGTTTTAAATTAAAAACAAAACAAAAACAAAGATAGCTTAGACAAGAGTTGATGGCATAGTTAATTACAGTATGTTTTTAATAGTAAGATTTCTGCGTTTATATATATACCATCGAATAGATTTGCGAAAGACAAAACTCACCCCATCCTACAACATAATACACTCTGAATGGCGCTTCACTCTGGAAGACGGACACTGTGATACTACTGTGAAGTAAATGTCCTTCTACAAACATCCAATAGATACACGTCATTGCAGCATACATCTTGATCGCCAATATCGTCTTACAAAGCCAATACTGAAAATGCAGACATACACACTTTATAGGTACAGATATTTTGACAGCTAGATCGAAAAGAATCGTTTATTAGCCGAAATCGGATATTCTTTTGGATATAAGAATATCTATGGGACAACCGGAATATCTTGTTTGGTATTAGCTGCGGAGAGTACCCTCTATGACAATGATTCTCAACAGGTAGTCTACGAACAGTGAAAATTGGCCTAGCTACAAGAGACAACAAACTTACATTTTTTGATGGGGGAGGGGCTAATTTTTTTCCAGATGGGGTTAAAGCTCTTACCTCAATGCTATTTCATTGAATCAGAAAATTTGTAGGGATAATCCTCCGTAACTCCCATTGTCTATATAGTGTATAAAATAATTTCGTTTTCATATCTTCTGACCCGCCGACTGAAAAAAATGATGAGCCAAGGTGATTCGCGATGAAAACTATTCGAAAACCACTGCTCTACCGTAAGTCGAGCAGAAACTTTGCAAGATATGTTGTGGAAAGTATTCTTAGATAGCTTTCTTCAATCATTATGGTCAAAGGTGGGATGAAGATGTACAAATTTCAGTAACTCACAAACTACTGATTTCTGTTACCCTATTTCGGGATGCTTTCTACATAGTGTATGTAAATACTAAAGATGTAGTGTACATAAAGGCTAGAGGTATTAAGATCCAAGTTGATCGTTTCAACTTGCACATACAGTAGGGTCGTTTATATACAGTATAATAGTGCTAAAAATTAAAATATATTCGTCAAAGCTATGTGTAATTAACGTTATGTGAAAGGAAGTGCAACTAAATGTAATTATTATGTAAATGCTACCGTATCTCGGGGCTACTTAGGCCGCTGGGGTAACTTAAGCCATTAAGCTGGGTAAATTTCCGACATTGATTCTGGCAACACTGTTTTGAGTTTGATTGTTAACTTTCATGCCATCAATTCCATATTTTGACGAAGCTTTGGGCCACATATTTTAATAGTGTGTATGTTTTAAAATTAAGTTTATAAACCTTTATTTGTATTTAGGATAATTTCGTCATAAATTTATACAGTCCATAACTTTCATCGCCAAAATCACATTTTTAAGTTAAATTCACTAAAATCATTTTTAAACATAACCTCAAACAATACTCTTACGGTTGTTATACTTCTTAGATTATATTTCCATTTTGTTTTGTTTTTTTCAATATTTTTAAATTCGTCGTTGCTCCCTGTACGGAGTAACAAATGCCACCGAACAGGAGTGGCTTTTGCCGTCCTCATCTAGCATGAGGACGGTGTCTCTTTTTCTCCTAAACAAAAACAGCTCTAGTTTGAGCTTGTTTCTACCACAGAGGTTTTTAGAGGTAAAAAAAATTCTGTGGGGGGCTGTTACTGGTAAAAGAAAAAAAATTTAAATGAAAGGACTGAATCCAACTTTGATTCAAACTACAAACAGTTTAGTGTTATATCTGTTAAAATTATTTAATTACCCTGAAGTATTTCGAGGCACGTTGAGTGGTAACAGTAGAAGCGTGTAATTTCGTTGTGTTTTTGTTTCTTAAGGGGACACAGGACCTTTAAATCTTTAAAAAATCGATTTTTTATTTATTAGTTTAAAAAATAATATGGATTTTTGGCAGTGTTTTAAAACAAACCGCATCAAAATTCTTCAATTACTTCTTGCACTATTGTATAAAATAAAAATAACTATTACATGTTACCTTGTTACCAAATTCCAACTTGAACACTCTTCTTCTCAAAATCACTTTTTCTATATTGCGCAGAGATTATCTTCAGATCTATGCGCACTAGAGTTCTGAAATTTTTAATATGCTTTTATATCATAAATACCTATATTTTAAAACCAACTGACAAAGTAAAAATATATTTTCAATAATTTAAAAGAAATATGATATTTAAAATATGTCGATTTTTTATATAATTGCTATATATTGTTTTTTATACATTTTAATGACTTATTTCTTCCATATTTTCTGGTTTTAGGTTAAAGCTGGTACCTTTCTTGGTAATTTGTGTGTGTGTATGTGTGAATGAAATGTTTATGCGTGATAATGGGAACCGTATCATTTACAATGTGAACAGAAGATATATACACATTAATAAACCTGTGAAATGAGTAAATTCCGCCTTTCTTCCCCACCCCTTTCCTTGCAATTATATGCTACACTGTACCGCACCATGATCGTTTTAACACACTAGAAGAATAGCGAGAAGCTTGCTAGGAAGGATAAGACGTCTTTTCTATTTTCTTCACGTCGCCAATGAATTACGTTTAACGTCACGTGATGTGGAGCCGCTCGAAGAGCAGTCGTTAAATTGGGGACACTGCTGTGTCCATCTTTTATATGGTCTAACGTTCAGATATGCGCACTATGCTACAAGTTCTCAAACCGCCTAGGAAATCGCCATTTCCGTTACTTGATTCGTTAGGTTAAACTTAAGAGGTTCCTTTACAATATGACGTTTCCCTTAAATGACCAAGTATGTATTTTTATTAGAAACCCCATTTTCCATGTGGAATAACGATGAGAAAAAAAAATTTACGTATATAATCGGCATTTTAAGATTTCGTGGTATTCGGAGTTTGAATGGCTGTGTGGGAGTTATTATTTAAATAAACTTGTTGCCATGTTTAATCATTGGTGTTAAATCAAATGTGTGGAATAAGAGTGGTTTCGAATGATTTTGGTAACGTTACCCGTGCTCTTCACAAACATAAAGGTTTTTTTACCATGTGGATTGTACATTATGTTTTTCAAATCTAAAGAAAAATTTAAGTGGTATTGAGGATGCTTTAAAAGAATACTTTAGGCAATATATATTAAACCCTTCAACGAGAATGTGCAGCTTAATAGACGTTTCATTCAATTGCCCGCCCATTCGTGCTGTTCTTTACTTGGGGAAGCAAGAATTAGCATTTCGTGGTCATCACGAAGACGTAACCTCCAATAATCGTGGGAATTTTAAAGAATTGTTAGAAAACTGCATTTCGATAAGCCCTGTGGACATTCATGAGCACTTTTGAAAAATCACACCCATGTTTGCCGGCAATTCTAAGACTATTCAGAATGAAATAATTGACTGCATTTGGCAATATATCAATGAACATATCGAAAAAGAAATAAAGGATTGCATTTTTTTCTATACAAGTAGACGATTCCACAGATATTGTCCAAAAATCTCAATGTAGTATCATAATTAGGTATGTTATTGCTTGTGGAAAGTTAGTGGAAAGATTTTTGGGATTTTATGACGTCAGTTCCAATCGGACTGCCGAAGCATTGTTTAACCTTGTATCAAGATGCCTCGAAAAATTTAACTATAAATCAAAACTTATAGGAGAATGTTTTGATGGGGCAAGCGTAATGTCAGGGCACTTAAATTGTCTTCAGTCCAAAATTAAAGAAGTAACGCCACATACAGTTTTTATTCACTGTTTGGCACATCGTCTGAATTTAGTGCTACAACAAAGCTGCAACAGCATTTCACAGTGTCGCATATTTTTTGCAACTGTAAGCGGCATACCTGCATTTTTTCATCATTCTGCCAAACGAACTCACGTGGTCGATACAGTCGTCGGAAGACGAATTCCTACTTCTGTTATTACGCGATGGACATCAAACTCTAAAATGTTGAGTGTTATAAATAAAGAATGGGATTCTTTAAAAGAAGTATTTACTGAGATTATGAACGATCCAACCTCCGATCAAACTTCGCTTAGGCAGAGTGTCGGCTATTTAAATATATTTAACGACTTTGAATTTTCACTTTTGGTTGTTGTTTTTAACCATATTTTTGGACTTACGGATGTTCTCTTCAATGTACTACAAAATAAGTCATTTGACATTAATTTTTGCATCTCACAAATTAAAAATACGCAGATTCTTTTAAACAGCAAACGAAAGGAGGATACGTTCGTGGAAATTTTCGAATTAGTGACTATGAAAACAACAGTTACAACTGAACACCGAGAGGGACAAAAAAAAAGTGACGCTCGCACGAGATCAAATTTTTGAAAAATATAAAATTTTATTCTATGAAATATTAGATACTATTTCTTTACAAATTACTACACGTTTTCAAGATATGGAAAAGCTTCATTTTATTACATTAATGGATACTTCAAAATTTGCGGAGTATTCCTATAAATTTCCTACGGAAGTAATAAATAATTTAAATGTGTACTACCCCAATATATTTACTGACTTCCAAAGATTGAAAAATGAATTAAAACACATATATCTGGATAAGCAGTATAGAGATATGAAATTACAAACATTCATGGAAATTTTAACAGAAAACAAATATATTTTTAAAGAAGCTTATAAACTTTTTTGCTTAATAGTGACTATTCCGTCCACTAGTGTTTCCGTAGAACGGAGTTTTTCTTGCTTAAACAGAATCAAAATCAGTCTACGTAATACGATGTTAGAAGACAGACTTAGAAACTTGTTAAAAATTTCAATTGAAAAGGAACTACTAAATGAGTTAATAGAAACTCAACCATTTTTTGACGACATCATAGACGATTTCACAAGTGTAAAAGATAGAAAAATCGAAGAATTGATTTTATATTAATCTTTTCTCTTATTTTAATTCTATCAAACCTAATTTATTTAACTCTCTTCAACACTTTTTTATTTTTTTTATATGCATTATTCGTCTTATATATGCACTAACTATTTTTGCACTATATATATATATATGCGATTTTATTCTACCTCGATAACTCAAAACGCTCGCATAACTTAGATAATTAATATAAAACAGATATTAAACTGACAAAGGGAAAATTACATAAAGAAAAACACTTATAAATCGGTTGGAATACAATACGTAGTGTATAACACTGTGGCCGAAAATTCACTTCGTCCATGTTATACGAAATATCGGAAAACCCGCTCGTTATTACAAAAGTTTACTCCGTCACGAACTTGGCAAGTGCATTACAAATTTGGCGACGGTTGGCACGAAGACAAACACGCAAACCCGGAAAATTATTTTATTTAATTTTATTAGTTTTCCTCTTTTGAAAAAACACAATAGTGGTATTGAAAGTGTCGCCTCCGGCATAAGTTGCATATTAGTTGGGTGGCTATACTGGCACGATTTCAGCTTGGTCGCTCGCTAGCGGCAAGGCACCGCTAAAAAAACTCCTCAAGCTGCAAAGCAAAGAAACCATGTTTAAACTCGTTTTTTTCCCTTTCTTCCAGATAATACGCCAAATAAAACTTCATTTAAAACCTTTGTAAGTTGCGTGAAATAAATATTTTTACGGTTAACATCAGGAAACTGTATTTAGTTTTAAACAATGACATACTTTTTCTGTTATAACTATATACCTAGGATAAAAATATGTGATTGTCATTAAGTGGTGTCGGACCTCCGAATTGATGAAATTTCGATTATCTGAAGATTTCAATATATCGATATAAGCTCGATCCCAATCGATTTGGATAATAAAGGCTTTAACCCTCTTCATTCCAGAGGTACACACACGGGTACCTTGGGTTACAATGCTTTTTCTATTACACTAATATAAACTGCGAACTCAGACCGAAGGGTGTCATTTGTGGTCACTTTTTAAGCTTTCTTTTAGCGTCACTAGATGGCGCTGCAAGGTCCAGAAAATCGCGGGACGAGAATTTTTTTTTTACGAAGTTGCATCATGACGACCAACGCTCGGGTCCTACGAGGTTAATGCATCTGAAAAATCTATGTAAAACCCATAAAAAATTACAAATTTCTGTACGTTGGATGGTAAAATAAAACATTTTTATAACAAAAACTGTTGATGCTCTCTATCGACTCACTTTAAGAAAAAGTATCAAATTATTACGATTTATTGTATTCCATGTTAAATACAAATACAATACAGTTGCCACTTAAAATAAAAATAAAAACCATGAATAGGTACCGCATTTTTGAATTTGTCTATGAACGTTTCGAAGATTCCAGGTAATGAAATAATCAACATCATCAGAGAATGTAAAATGAGAGAAATAACTAAATTTCTGTGCACTCGAATTCTGGAACACTGCAAAGCTCTAAAAAAGAGAAAAACATATAATTATTCTGAACACATTATTTCCCATCATCCATTTTTCATCTCAATTATTCAATTTTAAGGAGTTTATGCTTGTATTAATTTCTCATAAAAAGCAGAGCGCTAGTAATTTATATAAAGGTTACATATAAGGTACTCAACCAGTGGCGGCTCGTCGGGTGAAGCGCCACTTCACCTAAAAAAATTGAGCGGTCGAACAGTTTTTTTGTTGTTTTTTTTAATTTAAATTCCAAATCCTTTTTATTTTTTATCAAATTTAAAAGTTGATTAGAAAAATAAAATTCAAAATTTTATTTTGAGCCCACTATTTTTTTTTTTTTTTTAATTTAATTACTTTAATATATTTGAAATTACATTCAGGAACAGAAGGCTACGTTTTTAAGTCAGCGCTTTAAACACGTTATGAACAGAGCGTTCCATCACTGCTTAATTTACGATATACTCTTGGTTGGAACATCTGGCATACAGCATGCAAATACACACCATTATGTACATGCTTGAAATTAGGCGTCACATTGCGTAATTATATTATATATAAACTATTTCTTGAACGCCACAGTTTGCACATTTAAAAAATTTCCTAAAACGAGATCAGAATGATGATGAGATTGCATATAATATGGAAACAGTGCCGTAAACGTTTTAAAAACCTTTAAAACTTGAGTATACCAATGTACTAAATATCAGACAAATGCTTAAATCAGAACTTATTTACACGAACACTTTCCATAAAGCCTATCAATTATGGTTTCTTCAGTGACAACAATTAAAAGAATATATCCAGTGGAACCTGGTAAAGTGACCACCTGTCTTGGTGACCAGTCCAGTCCCAAGGGTGGACAATCAGGCGGGTTTTACTGTATTAAGCATTTATCGCATATCGGCTGAGACAATATTGTTTAATAGCCCGTTAGGTGGAGCTTAGTCCTTTAAGCGTATTTTTCGATTTCTTTTGGCGCGGTTTGCTGGAACAGGATTCAACTTTTAAAAATATAAATCAACAGTTTATACGAAAAGTAAATGATAACAGAGTCTATATAAAACTGAGACTGGGAAATGGCGATATTATAACATCTCTCTTAATATAATCTTCTATTTTTATAACTTTGGGATTAATATTGCAACTCTCAAATAACGAGACTAATCCGAAAGCAGAAGGTCAGAAGTTTAACAATTTCTAAGCGTTAAAAGACATCATAAATAACTCAAAAGCTCAATTTCAGGAAGAAGGGCATTTCGACAATCCAATTTTTTTAGCATACCTAAATTAAAACAAATAACTATGAAGAAAAGATTTTGCAATAAAATTTACTTCTGAAGGCATCATGTTGAACTACTATACATATATATATATATATATATATATATATATATATATATATATATATTGTGAAACCAATATCTGAAAACTGATTGCTGTTTCGATTTTTTTAATATGTACTGATAGGTCAATACACTGGCAAAATAAATGACATTTCATTGCAATATTAGAAATTCAATCCCAATATCGAAATCGCTTCCGCAGTTATTTTGGTCCAAAATGAGTATCTCTGGACTTCGTATGTTGTAAAATGTGTATATTGCTTTAATTGTTTAAAGGATAAGATAGTTTTCAAATATTAACCGGGCAGAGACAGATGCGTAAAATTACATATCTGCCTGCAGATGTAATAATTACAGAGTTATTATTATATTTTATATTTGTAGTAAGTGATAATCATGTTAACTTCATAAAAAATAGTCCAAAATTCTTGAAATGTTCAGCCAACGGACAGATCAAAACACATTTGTGATTGACGATGCGTTCAAAAACCAATTTGGAAAGAATAGGAATAAATACTGGATTACAATTTTATCCTAAATGGAGTTAAATGATGTCATCACTGATTGCTAATTTATTTATCACGCATGTGGAAATAATCTTTAAAAATTGTAGCACATCCTTTTTCTCACCATGATATGACAAAACTTATATATTTAATCTACAGCGATGCATACCATGGTACAAACATGCGATGACCATAATAAATATATCACAGATAATACTAACTTAGCATTAGCATTTTATAATTTTATAAAAACGGAAGGCAGAAAAAATAAGAATAGTAAAACTAACATATTGATTTCGACCTACTTATAACCTTTATTTGTTCAAATCAGGAGTGTAGCAATTCAAAAATTATGGGAATTCAAGTAACTTTAAAACAGGTCATGTGATATAGTGTTAAACAAAACAATATGGCTTACTGTCTAATGCGGGGGGGGGGCTTGTTTCCCCCACCTCGTCTCAACCAGTGACGTAGAAAAACGGGTTTGGGTAGGCATGCTTGGGTATCAGAATGGAAAGTAATACTTTTTTATCGTTTCTGGTATTGGTTATTTGTTAACCCTCTGTTTTTTTATTATAGTTAACTCTAACTGGTTGTCAGGTGGAAAAAATTACAGAATTTACAGATGTTCTTGGAATTGTCGGCCATGTTTTACAGATTGCTCGCGGAACCCCTGGAGGATCTTTGCGGTACCCTGGGGTTCTGTGGAACATACTTTGAGAAACAGTGGCCTATTCTATCCAATCGGCGAATGTTGGAGAGGGATGGGATTACAGAATTTATAGATTTTTTCGGAATTGTCGGCGATGTTTCGCAAATTGCTTGCGGAACCCCTGGAGGGTTGTCGCGGTATTCTGGGGTTCTGTGAAACCCACTTGAGAAACACTGATCTATTCTTTTACAACCAGCGAATGGTGGAAGTGGGGTTACAGAATTTACAGATTTTCTCGGAATTGTCGGAGATCTTTCACAGATTGCTTGCAGAACCCCTGGGGTATCGTCGCGGTACCTTGGGGTTTCGCGAAGAGCGCTTTGAGGAACACTGGTTTAGAGGCAAAATTTTTGCTCTGTTCGAACACTTGAAATACTCTCAAGTGTCTAAAAAGCAGTGGTTCCAAACCTTTCATTGTCGCGACCCTAAATGATAATTAGTGTGTAACCAGCGACCCTACCTTAGGATTGTAACATCGATGTTTTCAGGACATAAAGGTTCCAAGATACAATTGATATATCGATTAAATGTTTAAACTTTTATATCGATGTTTGTTCATTACTTAAGAGATAATGCTTCTTTGATGTGACATTCCAATTTGATCAAATTTTTCACACAAAATTTACTATTAAGTGGAATCATAAGCTTACAAATTGCTTATTCATAAAGCCACAATTAATAGTATAACTTCTTTCCTGTACTGTATTTTAATATAATTAAAAGCATGTTAAAATGCGTATTATAATAAGAACATACATATTTCAATAAAAATAATTTCATAACATAAAATAGAATTTCTGAACTTCAAAGTCACCATATTAAAGATTTTAAGGGATTTAAAAATTTAAATTGGTACACTAAATTGAAAACTGTTTTTCTACTGAAAATTTATTTTCGACACTCTAATATAGTTTTAGTATCCGAGAAAAACAGTCCGACGAAAAAGATGCCACCACCTCAAAAAACATATGACCGAGAATAGTCTATGTTTGTATAAATATGTTTCTTCTAGTATACATCGTATTCATACACAATTATCCCTACTCATACACAGTACAGTATGATTCGTCAGTCTATAAGAAACTGTACCATTATTTTCGACACTAAGATTGAACGTCTTTGCACACAGAACTGGGTGCCGAGCAGAATTCTGTGTAATGATGCAGCTTGCTACTACTCAGAGGCGGACTGGCCCAACCGGCCAGCCGGCCCTTAGGCCTGTGCGCCCTCGTGGACGATAGGACACGTGCCTCCGAATAGGTAAAAACTCGCGCCTACCGATAGTCCAAGGTATGCGCCCTTTCAGAGTATCAAGTTCGTCCCTCCTACTACTACCACTACTATTAGGCAAAGTGGAAGGGTTTGGGAAAATTGGCCGCCAAAGGCGGCGCTGTCATCCCAGACAGGACTGATGCAGCTTGCAGACACCACTGTAAGCAAGGTTAGACCAATCCTGTCGCCCCGGTGACTACATTTTTTGCATTTGCGAGTAGGAAATCATCTTTTCCAACTAGGTTCTTAGGTTTTATTATTGAAGCGAGTGGGTACCTTTCTTGCCCGGCGAGATCAGGTCGCCACGATTTATCAGGCCCTTGCTATGAACCTGGAAACCCCGTAGTATACAGTACATTTTGAATAGTGTGGAAAAAATGGAAGTACCGGTCATAGGCGTAGAGCTATATGGGCCGGTGGTGCCCGAGCCCCCCAATAATCTGAAATAAATTGCGATTTTACATGTACTGTAATGTATAAACGTACATAAAATGTGCTTAGCCCCCCAACTCCCCCAATAATTTTTAGAAATCTACGGTAATGGTACTAGTAAACTTTCAAGTTTAAGTTAAACTTTTTATCAAACAACGCTGATACGATGGCCCAGCTCTCATCTGACAGACTTTGACGAATATTTCCTTATGAACCTTTTAAACAAGCCGCCTTTTACTTGTTCTTATATATTTAGAGATACTGGAATCAATGAAACCTTTTCATATTATTTTGTTTCATCAGAAAAACGTAAACTTACTTAAAATATGAGAAGACGAAGAGACTGATGATAAGGGAGATGAACGAGATAATGGATCCGAGGAAGATGATGTAACTAACAGTAATTGGTGAAAATGGCCTCTGAAAATTGAAAATTCCTTTAAAAAGTAATACAAATAATTTTATTAACACAAAATTCAGAAATTTCAAAATTGCCGGTATGTTTTTTTAATATTATTATTATTTTAAAAATAGTCTGTATAATTTTCTGAATTAAATTCAAACCAAACCCCCTCTAATACCCCTAAAATATGTAATTTTTTAAGTATTTTACAATCCCAACCAAGATATTACAAATTTCAACGAAAAAATTGAAAAGTAAAGAGAAAATTGTGTATGGAAAATTTAAAAATTCTCAACGCAACATAACACAACAAAATAACACAGCATCTTTTCAATCCAAATGAAGAGTTGTTGCTAAAACGTCCGAAAGTTTGAGTTACATTCTGGTTTGCTCATGTACCAGTGTTTCAGCTTGCAAATTTCTTCACTGGTAGTTTATTTCAAATTAAAAATTCTACTTTAAGCTTAAAACTCCAATACGAAAACGAAATATTGAGAACGAAAATAAGGAAATTATTTTAATGGCTTTTATTTTGAAATTTTTCGTTATAAAACTTCAAATTATAATAAGCTATATTAATTATTGTAACAAACAAAGGATTCTTTGTTATAAACAAAACTGAAAGCAAGTTTTATCACATTACACTGGAATTATAAATACGAAAATCAAAGTATTACTTTTTGAAAGATAATTATATTTTATTTTTCTGTACTTTTAACTTCGTTTATACGAGGAAGAAGGCGTATGTCATTTGGAGTGGTTGTTGATGCTATTTACTCTTAAATGATAGTGTGTTTAGAAAGTCAGTTTTAAGTTTGCGTCAATTTTGCAGGTGCTATTCACAAATTATACGACGCAAAGCAACTCACTTCACAGTTATAAATATGCTAGCACGGAGTTTCCAACTGGCATGGAATTTATAAACATATGTCTGCATTCAGAATGGAAGTTTAGACAAACATACATTTACTGGCTTGGCATACTGTATTATCGTAATCATACGCTGTGAGATGGACGTGTTTACATTAACCTGTTCTATACTTGGTTTTTAAAATTTTAGGTTTTGTAAACATACTCTGTGAAATTAAAATTGCAACACTCAGAAAGAGAAGTACAATTCGCGGGAAATTTATGATCAAGGGCATTAACTTATAAAAGCAACAGGACGAAAGTTCCAATCCAAAAGTGACCAATTATTGTACATTACTCTGTAATTAGTGTTATGCGTTTTACTCTAATTTTGTGATCCAAAATAGAAATGCTTGACTTGATAAATTAGTATTAACTTCAATAATGAAATATATCCAGCTTAAATTCAATTTATGACCATTTGTGACTAGTAATAACTACAGTGAAGGAGAGGTGGGAGGAGAAGCTTTTCACAATAACAAATTTACGATACATCCTCAAATATTTATTAAAAATAAATCGAAATTCTCAACGTATTTATTGCGTATAATACAAATAAAAGCTCAAGAAAGAACTTAATAGCATTTCAACCAGTCGAACGCTGGCCTTTATCAGGAGATAAACAACATTGTAAATACGAGGCCTGTTGCCATCCCTAAGAACCGTTATTTTAAAACGTTGCTGCGGTCGCTGTTCTAGGGCTCTGTTGTTGGTGCCGTCTCTGGTAGCAAGGTGGTTCAAGGACAGCTGAAAAAAGGCGTGGATTTTATGGTCATTTACTATATTGGAAAAGATGACTTTAATATAATGCGCTTCTGAAAAGTCTAGTTCGAGTGGAGACCTTAGTTGACAAAGTAAAGTGGGTTCGTCAAAGTTGAATTTGTGGTTATTTTCCCAATAGTGGACCGCGATGGAAGACTTTTGGAATTCGATCTTTTTTACGTAGTTTTGTTCTTTTAACCTATGTTTCAAGGCACGTTTAGTCTAGCCGATGTATGAAACCGTGACCGCAGCAACGTTTTAAAATAACTGTTCCAAAGGATGGCAACACGGCTTGTGTTTACAGCGTTGTTTATCTCCTGATGAAGACTAGCGGGTAACTTGTTGAAATGCGATTGTGTTCTTTTTTGAGATTTTATTAGTATTATACGGAATAAATACGTTGAAAATTGCAATTTATTTTTAATTTCGAATTTTGCGTAGTATGTCAACAAACATATTTTCATCCTCAAATATGTTTAACGAATTAGTCATAAAATGCATTAGAGAAAAATCAATTTAGCCGTCCAAGTTCCACATTTTTCAATTATTTAATTTAATTAATCAATATTACAAAATTAATTGCTTATTTCAGATTAGCCACTGTCTTGATATGGCGCAATAGCCCATGAAAAACTAGGCCTACTTAAAGTTCATCTCCCACTCTCCTCTGTGTCGATAGCTTTCCGTCACCATTCTGGAGTTGGGAAGGGTGGCCGCCGGAGGCGGCGCTGTAATCCCAGACAGGACGCTTAAACAGCGTAATTACGCCCATTCTTTTGAAGTCATTCTCCATTCCATCCAATCATCTTTTCCTGAGGCGTTGCACTTGTTTCTTTCCTTTGTGGTTGGTTCTCATGCTCTTAACTGTTCTTACGCCTTCCTTTCTGTCTATGCATCTGAGCTATCGAAGTCTTATTTTTCTTTGCTTCTGTCACCAGTTCCATGTCTTTAGATAGAAGGTGTATTTTCTAGGGGGTTTTTTTTTTTAACAAAAATAGTTCTAACTGTGACGTTAAAGTATACTGGAAGAGGGTTGGAATTACAAATATGTAAGATTCCTTAACAAACAGTTATTTTTGACACTGGCGTAAGGTTTAAAAACACAACCCAGTGTCAAAATAACTGTTTGTTATGGAATCTCCTGGTGAAACTCTGTATTGTTTCGTAAGATTCCTCTGTGAAAGAGAGTCCAAGGGAAGTAATCAGGATGGCATGTTGGATGACTATAACTTATCACATAGTGTCAACTTTGACACTATGTGATATTTATGTGAAACACATGTTGAACGGGAAGAATGGTCACTCTGCCCAATCAGAAGTGACCACGTGAGTGCTTTCGACCGATTAAATCATTATGGAGAGGGAGTTCGAAATGGCTAGAGAGTAAGAGAGAGATGGGATGCTAAGAAAAAATAGGAGGGACGTTCGGTTGCGATATTCCCATACCTCGGAGTATTAATAGAAACGTAGGCACCACGTCTATTGATTTCCCATTGTATATACCAATGTACCTTCCAACAAGACTTCAGTAAATGTATTAGTGTCGTGTGTACTTCATCGTATCGCTAATGACTCTTCATCGTCATCAATTCATCTATCTACATTAGAAACGCCTCCAACAGGAAAATCTTCGCTCAGCTTACGAGCCAAACTGGTGGCAGCGTTATCAGAACATTCTGCGTCAACGCTACTACAACGACGAACGCTAATTGACCAGCTTATAATGAAGCATCACACTAACAAACAAGAAAAATAAGTTTTTCTAACAAAAAATAGAATAAAATTTAAATTGAAAATATATTTAAAAATTAGGAGTTAAGTATTCAAACGCCACATCGGATAATAAGAACAATGATACTTATATAATTATGTATCAAATTAATCTGGTGTCCCTTCGTAGTGCATCCAGTATTATATTCCAACCCTTTTTTCATAATTTATATCAGTTATTTATACTATTTATTATATCATTTTATAATTTCATAAAGTTTTTCATTTTATACATAATTTGATGTATTTGAAAGGTTTGGCATGGAAGTCAAAGGAAGGTCGACTGAAAGGATTTTATGAAGCTTGTGGTGACATTAACGAGAGGCTGTGGAATTAGCAGAGTGTGAATGGATCGAAGTTAGCGTCCCTTTTTATCCCTCTTCCTTGATTTATGAGGTCCACAGGATTGCCTTGGGCTTTTAGGAACTTCTCTGGCTAGCCATCTGAGGTAAAAGAGAAATACGATTTTCTATATATATCTCCCACTCCAAGTGGAGAAGTTTTTCCATTTGCATGTGAATACAGCGTTCAACCTCACTTTGCTCCACAAATTGATTTTTTGCATCATTTTTAACGTTCCCGACGGCACTTGGTAACAGTAAATAATGTTTTATTCCACATTTCTGTAAAAAATCAGGAACCGATATAACGCATTTTTCATAAGAAGGTGATTGATCTAATTATTTTTTGACTAATAAAATGAAAAGGATCAATTACATAGATATTAATAACTTCATTATAATGTTCCAAATATCATAAGCAAATGATTAACTTTCAATTTAAATACCAATATATTTTATTATTATTATTTCGATACAAAACTTGTTTCTGTATCTACATATCCTATACTTTTTGACGTTTGTCCAATCAATTTGATTCAAAAGTCAGTGATATTTTTTTTTTTCAATAAACGTTTCGTTCAGGTTACTCCTGTATCTTTAACCCCAAGTTTAGACAAGAATATCAGTTTAAGTGAAAGACATGAAAACTTTGGATACGTACTTCCAATGGCCACATATCTATACATGCGGAGTAATTTGTCCAGTTTTCTGGAACCCATTTTCCTGATTCATTACACTCGCGGAAAGCGTACCCTAAAATGAAGTTCAATCGTCAATATCAATTCCTGAATATCCTTAAACATTCCTTGACATAATTAAAAAGGCAACAAATTAACACAGTTGAATAATAAATTTAATCGTTCACAGCTGTTTCAATAGCCCTGGACTATTTTCGTCAGAACAGCCAACGATACAAGACAACGTGTAATGCCAGACCCGTGTTACAAACTGTTTCTTTAATGATTCCTTTAAACTTAAGTTCCATCAGCAGAGACGTTTCCTCTAACCCATGTGCTTGAATTATTTTTACCGTTCACTTGCTTATATCTGTAACCACCGTTTGTAACACGGGTTTGGCATTACACGTTGTGTTGTATTGTTGTTGTATCGTATATTATTTACCTTGTGAAGATTCACCTTCCAAGAAGGGAAATATTTCTATACAAGGCTTTGTAATATTCGTTCCTCCAGGTACCGGAGGCCAGCAGTATAAACTGTCCCACGCTTCATGGCAAAATACGTCTGAAAGATATTTAGAATAAGTTCATTATTGGATGATAAATTACTCGCAAAGGAAAAAACGATTGATCGATCCCTGGAAGGGCTCAAACCTACGATCTCTTGTTGCAAGGTATTATTACCCTTCGCAGGGATAACACAATTGCCAAATAATGGTCAACACAGAAAAGCCTCCGGGGCGAGATTTTTGTGAGTTTTCGTGGGGGAATTTATTATACAATAATTTCTGCCACCCACGTATAGATTATAGCTCAAACTAGAGCTTTATTCGTTTTGGAGAAAAAGAGACGCTTTCCCCATCCTGGATTCGAACCAGGGTCCCTCCGTTTAGCCCGGAGTGTCTTGGACCGCTAGACGAATGAGGACAGGAAACAACGCTCTCTTTCTCCGTATATAAGGATGTAAGATATTATTACCCTTCACAGGGATAACACAATTGCCAAATATGGTCAACAACACTCCGGGCTAAACGGAGGGACCCTGGTTCGAATCCAGGATGGGGAAAGCGTCTCTTTTTCTCCAAAATTACACAAGCTCTAGTTTGAGCTGTAATTAATACGTGGGTGGCAAAAATTATAGTATAATAAATTCCCCCACGAAAACTCACAAAATTCTCGCCCCGGAGGCTTTCTTGTGTTGACCATATTTGGCAATTGTGTTATCCCTGCGGAGGGTAATAATACCTTAACACCTTTACATACGGAGAAAGAGAGCGTTATTACCTGTCCTCATTCGTCTAGCGGTCCAAGACACTCCGGGCTAAACGGAGGGACCCTGGTTCGAATCCAGGATGGGGAAAGCGTCTCTTTTTCTCCAAAATTACACAAGCTCTAGTTTGAGCTGTAATTAAAACGTGGGTGGCAAAAATTATAGTATAACTGATGATCTTCTGATTGCCGGCCGGCCACACAATCGTCATACATCTTTCGTTATTATATATACACTCTACTAGACAGTTCGCAATTATCGGGGCAGTGCTTGACTGGTTTTCGAGGCCCGCCGACAAATCAAAGAACTAATTAAGTGAGTTTGTCCATAGCAACGCCTTATATGTTATCTGACGTAATGGTTACGTAATATGTTATCTGCGTAATGGTAAAGCACTTGACAGGCAATCGAAAGAGTGTGGGTTCGTATCCCACACGGGTCGAAAACACGGTCATTCTTTACTAAGCGAATAATTCATCATCTAATGCTATTACATCATCGACTACGATGGGAGTTTCTCCTCTTTAATAAATTTCTCTATTTTTGATGAATTGATTTTTAATGATTGCAAATCATATAAAAAAATTGAAATTTTGAACAGTGGTAAGCTCAGTAATCATAATATTTATATAACAAAACAACACGGCATTTTTATGTTTGTACAAATACATAATTAAAAATTAAAATGGCAAGACATATAATGTTCAATTATTAAGCAAATTTATTTACTAAAGTAGCCAAAGAGAGTCTGTCTTGTATGCAAAAGATGATTTGGAAAAGTTGTCTACAATGGTGGTACTGTATTTCCATGAGAGGTATTGCGAAACCATAGTGATGAAACACCATTCCTACCCTCCAATGCAATGAGGTGTGAAGGATGATTTGACGCATGGCGGAGTTCTATGCATCGAGAAAAGGCAGGGAAAACCAGATGAAGTTTGATGAAGAAGGGCAAGAACCGGTGAACGATGAGGATGAAAATAGTCAAAGAACTACGAGGTCGAACATGCAGGGCACCAAAGCATACAGCGGCAAGAACTAGCGGACGCGAAGAGAGCGGCAAGGGGTCGGAAATGCACCGCATGGCAGGCGAAGGACATCAACAGCCGAAATAGCAGAGGAACCAGAGACGGCGAGGACGAACACGAAACAGAGGAGGCGAAGAGAGGCAACCACGTACTCTGGAATGAAAAACACTTCCGAAACTCTGATGCATTTTTTGGAAGCAGACACACGGCCGTTGCAAGAAAAATAGCGTTGAGGAAGAAAGTGGAAGAGAGGAGAATAGAAAAAGGAAATTAAGCCGATTAAATCGGATCCATCGATGCGAGACAAAACAAAGGGATGTAAGAACCTTAAAGAAAAGACAAAGAAGGGGGCAAAAAATAAAAAATATGAGTGAAAAGAAAAGGAAAAGAAAGAGCAATGTGCCGAGCGTCCTCTCCATCCGAGAACCAGGGCAGGAATCGTAGCCAAAGGTAAGTGTAAATATTTAATTATAACATAATGAAACACTCGCAAAGGCAGCTGTAATTACCACCTGTTAATTACATTAAACAGAATATTAAACAAATTATTCATTTAATAATGAAGACAAAGTAAGGTAAATATTATATTAATTACGTCGCGAACCTACGCAAATTGCAACTGGACTTCCCAAATGCAAATTGTAAATTAATCGACAATTTTTATCAACGTTTTTTAGGCGTAGTAATATTAACACCGATGTTATGGTGCAGTTACATCGCAAAACGTTCGCAAAAAAACAAGCGTTCGATGGGGCACGATCCCACGACCTCCACCACTGAAAGCAAAAAAAACACTTCTTTGCTTTGCGAACGTTTCACCAACTAACCATGCCATAACATCGGCGTTAATACTTCAATGCTTAAAAAACGATAAAAATTGTTGCTTAATTTAATCTACGTAGTGTTCGACTTATATAAATAAATTAGATAAATTTGAAAATAACATGTAAATAAGAGAATAAAGTATATGGGGCAATCAGACCACCATCGGAAGGTTCTAGGATCCTCGAATTTATGGATTTTTCGTAGTAAAAGTATTTAGTGGAATATTTAAAGAAGAAAAATAAATGTTTAGGTTATAATAATCCCCGTTTAGAACGTACGGAAAAAAACTTTGCATACTGAAAAGAATCTTGAAGTACAGTTAACTTTTACATAACTTTTACGTCTGACATAAAATACTTCCACCATAACTCAAAACCAAGAAGTACCAGGGCATTCGTTTTCGCCAAAAACTAACCACGTTTTCCCCAAAATGAAATGTTACGTTTACCGTAGCTTTCTTCAATGGGGATATAAACCATTTAAAACTATAATAGCAAACGTATTTTGTCTTCAATTATTTTAATATCATTGTATATAACCATCTCAAGATATTATATTCCTTGAGAACCTTGTTTCTCCCTCCAATTTTTCTCATAAGCTCTATTATTATTACAACGCCAATTTCCACGAGCCGTAGCTTTTGGAAGATAGACTGCGTCACAGGAGAAATAATCTCTCCATTAATATAAGCGTCAAATCAATCAAATGTAAATGAATGTGGGCTGTTTTTTATCATAAGAAATAAATATTTATTTTGTTTATATTATCTCCGAAAATCTAATCTCCGCATTTCTTTTTTTTTTGTAGAATAACAATAAAGTGTATAAATGATAGAGACACAAAGAATATAGAAACATAAAAAGTCTATAAAGGATGTAAAATACATAAAGAAATAAACATTTAATATTAAGATTTGAATATTTAACCATTTCAATACTCGTCATTTTGTTTAGTTTAAATTCTTTAACATGTGTATAAAGGTGGGCTTTATTTTTCAATTTTGTTTTTTTAAAGTCTCAAACTTAAGTTTTTCTAACTTGCCTAAAACTAATGCCAGAAAAAATCTTGGCCATTCGCATAATTCTGAATTCTTTCCCAGAGTCTACGAATATCGCCATTGATATACAAGTAACTATTTTTCTATAAATTTAAATAAAAAAAGTAGTAAATCACATTTAATGGACATTTATGAACGAAATAATATCAAATATGCACTAAAATATAGCTTTAAATAACGTCAGCACGTGGAAGTCATGATGGGGGTGGGGGATGGCTTTACGCGCGTGGTCGGGAACACGAACCGCGGCGCTTAGTTATAATCAGTATTGAGTTGTCTTTTATACGAAGTGGTAGCACATGGTTTGTAAAAAATTGCGCTAAAAGGTAAACTTCGCACTAATATATATATATATATATATCATCATCATCATATTCAACCATTATCTATCCACTGCTGGATGAAGGTCTCTCCAAATGCTTTCCACACAAGTCTATCCTGAGCAATTCGCTTCCACGTCACCCCAACCTGTTTTCTTATTTCATCCACCCATCTAGTTTGAGGACGTTTTCTAGGTCTTCGGTGGTCTCTTGGAATCCAGTTCAGAATTTCTGTTGTCCATCGTTGATCAGTTCTTCTTGCAATATGCCCAGCCCATCGCCATTTCAGCCCTTTTACTTTAACAATGATGTCCTCTACTCTAGTTTGCTCTCTCACCCAAGTGTTTCTTTTTCGATCTCTCCTAGTTATTCCAAGCATGCACCTCTCCATGCTCCTTTGCGTTGTCTGTAACTTTCGTATTGCTCCAACTGTTAGACTCCATGTCTCTGATCCATAAGAGAGGACTGGCAATACACACTGGTTGAAGACCTTTCTTTTTAGACACAAAGGCAATTTCCCCTTCAGGATAAAACTGTTTCTTCCAAATGCACTCCAGCCAAGTTTAATACGTCTGTTGAGTTCTTTCATAATGTTGCCATCCATTGAAATCAGCTGGCCAAGGTAAATATATGAA
>QLNU02014802.1:28108903-28120444 GCA_006491805.2 Dysdera silvatica
CCCATTATCTACTGATGGATGAAAGTCTTTCCAAATGTAAGTCTTTTCAAATAGGAAAAGTCTTTCCAAATTTCCATACAAGTCCATCCGGAGAAATTCGCTTCCCCGTCACCCCAACCTTTATTCTTATTTCATCCACCCATATAGTTTGAGGACGTTTTCTGTCCTCGGTGGTCTCTTGGAATAGGGTTGAGAAGAAAATCAGGTTGCATGTACGTTAACTTTTTGTTTTAGCATGCAAGTATGTATACACAAATTGTACACATATGTATGAAAATAAATTCATTTGTATTGTATTGTATTAATTTCTGTTGTCCATCGTTGATCAGTTCTTCTTGCAATATGCCCAGCCCATCGCCATTTCAGCCTTTTCACTTTAACAATGATGTCCTCTACTCTAGTTTGCTCTCTCACCCAAGTGTTTCTTTTTCGATCTCTCCTAGTTATTCCAAGCATGCACCTCTCCATGCTCCTTTGGGTTGTCTGTAACTTTCGTATTGCTGCAATTGTTAGACTCCATGTCTCTGATCCATAAGAGAGGACTGGCAATACACACTGGTTGAAGACCTTTCTTTTTAGACACAAAGGCAATTTTCCCTTCAGGATAAAACTGTTTCTTCCAAATGCACTCCAGCCAAGTTTAATACGTCTGTTGAGTTCTTTCATAATGTTGCCTTCCATTGAAATCAGTTGGCCAAGGTAAATATATGAATCATCAATTTCTAGCTCAGTGTTGTCAACTTGTATTTTTGTTTTCTCTACGAAATTATTGAACATGATTTTAGTTTGTTGTAGGTTCATCTTGAAATCCAAATTCTCTACTCAGTTTTTAACTAACATTATATATATATATATATATATATATATATATATATATATATATTATTCTAAGATTTCCTTTCAGAATTTCATGGAGCAAAGTCCTACAACACTAATTCAAAGACTTGTTTTATGGATGCTCTCCTTTGTTTGGGGTCAAACTGCAATGGTGTAATTCAGGATGTCACTATGGATGTTTGCACCATGATTGAAGGGTGCTTTTCTCACATTATCTTTATCGAAGAAGGGTTTTATGTCATGATGTATCGGCTATCGATTGTCATTTTCCTGCTTAGAACAAGTCCCGAGGACTGTCGTGTAGTGAACGGATTACTAACATCCAGACTCTTGAAAAATATTGATTGTGTGTCACATTTTGTTCTTTGCTTCAGAAATACTGATTTTGCTGTTGCATTCAAAGATTTATTAACTTAATCATTGCTGTAGTTTTGTTTTTAATAAGTTATTAAACATGCATATTTTTAAGCGAAACATAGACGAAAAATATGGTTTTGTATTGGAAAATCTTAATTCAATGTGGTGTGTGCGCATAAAAAACGATGCGGTGAAATCCCCTTAAAAGTTTATTTTATAAAGAATTTTTATTATTAATTATTTCCCACATTTATAAAGGCATTAAAAATAATTATAAATTGCAGATATTTTGGTTTTGGAATTAAAAACATTCATTGACTTAAGTCACTCATGTACTTTATGAGTTACGTGTTTATACGAAGATGTTTACGGGAAGTTTTCTTTACAATTGGATTCATATCTTATTCAGTAAAATCCAGATAATCCGAAATAAATTGGGCGGGCCTAATATTAAACAACCGAAATTTCGATAATTCGGAAAGTAAATTTTAGTGTAAAAGTGCAAAGGAACTGTAATATTTAACTGAAAACATGTTTAATTAAAAATAATTAACTACTGCATTAATAGCGAAAAACGTCACAAAATGTATGTTTTAATTAAAATATTTTTCTTTGGAAATAATTCAATATCTTTGTATATATTCGATATATGCAAGGCATAAATATATATTTGTCAAGCGCGGATCCAGAAACCTTCCAGTGGGCGGGGGTGATTTGTTTCCGATTCTTATTTTTAGCCAAGTATCCAATACTTTTCCCTTCATTTTCCATGATATGGCTCCTATATATCCTATGATCCTATGATATATCCTATGATCCTATGATATATCCTATGATCCTATGATATATCCTATGATCCGGCTCAAGGGAGTGCGATTGCCTTATCGCGCCCCCTTGGATCCACCAGTAATATTGCTCATGTTCGATATCTATAATTTGCCCTGGTTTCTGTCTTAAAGCCGAAATACACTAAAAAATAAATATGATATATTTTGAAAACATTAAATGAGAGTTAATTAAGACAAAATAACATTAGGAAAACAATTTCAGCAAGCCATTTTGGACAACCCGGGTTTTGATTAACCGAAATTTGGATAATCGTACTTCTATAGTTTCATCATAATCATCTTACTTGATTTTTCTAATGATGATGGTCATGATGATTACAGCTAGTCATATTAAATCTGAAAACAGGATATTTTTAATTCTCGAATACAGTTGCAAAAAGGGAAGGTTATAAGGGTCAAGCATGCAAACTGCTATAATTTTTTTGTGATTAAATTATCTTATCATTATTTTTACGTGATGATAATTACAAATTTTAATTATCAAAAATGTACTAATACTTAATTAAAATTGATTTACAAGAGTTTATTAAAACCTTTTATTAACGTTTATACTGTTTGTCCAGTTACTAAAATTTTGACATTATAAATATAAAAGAATTTAATGATATATATACTTTGAACTTTAACTAATCATACTAATAATCCTTTTTTTCTGGCGCCTGGTGGGACCCGAACCCACGACCTCTTAATTGCCGGTCAGGTGATCTTCTTGAGCACCTGACCGGCAATCGGGAGGTCTGGGTTCGGGTCCCACCAATCCGGAAAAATCATTCTTTTCTTTACGAGTAATTTAACATCTATTGTTGCCACATCATCGGCTAATGTGAAAAAACTGTTACCTTAATTAATACTAATAATCCGCCATTGAGGATCCAGATACAGATTCACTGTTATTTACAGATGCAGTTTTACTGATATATCGCTTAAATCGGCAGTCTTATCGTAACTGCTTCTGTAGGAAGACATAAACTAACAAACCATAATAATAACCAAATCACATCAAGTTAAGATATCAAGGCTGTGCTCACGGTGTTAGCGGCCCTGGGTAAAGCAAATTCTATCGGCCCCTAAAAATTCTTTGACATAACTATGAAAAAAATTGAAACTAGGGTTAAGCATTACAAAATAAAGTTCTTCAATCTGGTCTAAACGTTGTGGGTAAAGATAAAGAGAATATAATGAAGTTAAATTAAAAATAGGAGATAAAATTAATTAAAAAATCATTATAATTTATTATTACTATAATTATTAAATTATAACGAATTAATGAAAAGCTAACTCAATGAACAAAGCCGCTTTTATTATATTATACTACGACGTATTAAAGTAATTTTCTAGCCTTTTGTGCAGCCAAGTGTCAGAAACCAGGGGTCTCTGCAGTGGTCATATGGCCACCACAATAAACATGATAACTCTCATTACAGATTTAGGCTACAGATGATAACACATTCGACTTATAACATATGTATTTATTTTGACCACCATTTAGAAGTTGCATTATGGGAAGTATGACGTCACACACACAAAAGGTGAGTTGACCAAATACTCTGTCGAAAGTATATGGGGCCGCTAAAAACTGATTTCTTGGTACTTGGTAAATTTTAGCGGCCCTGGGCGGCCGCCCAGCTCACACACACACCCCCAGCATGGTCCTGCAATTATACATATTGTGTCAGTTTGGAAAACCAAATAGAGCTAGTTAAGACTAGATCATATATATATATATATTGCCGGGAAAAAAAAACAAAGGTCGTAGTGTGAGTTTAAATATGTCAGTACTGAAGAGGGGAAAATCGGTAAAGCGTTTCGAAAATGTGAATAATTCTTTGCACGATACAACCTTTAAATGCAATTAGACAAACACCCAGCTGATAATTTTAAAACGATCCTGTAACACCATGGCATCTTTTCCACGACCATTTATGAGGTCTTCAGCCATGATCATTTTATTTGTTTGTTTGGATTTTTATGGCGCAAGAGCATCTGGGCTATACTGCGCCATCGGCGCACACTGGCGCAGTATAGCCCAGATGCTCTTGCGCCATAAAAATCCAAACAAACAAATAAAATGATCATGGCTGAAGACCTCATAAGTGGTCGTGGAAAAGACGCCATAGTGTTACAGGATCGTTACAGTGTTACAGACATAGGCGTAATCTGGCAGGGGCAAGGGGGACACATGCCCACGATTTTTTTTTTTTTTAAAAAAGCGGCAAGACCGTATTTTTTCCACGTAATTTCTTTTCTCACCAGTTTACGCTATATTTAACCTTCAAGTTACACCCGTGTTTACAAGGTCGGAGAAAAAGACGTTACAGGGGAGAAAAAAGGACAAATTGGCAAGTCCATTTTCTCACTCGTTTTTCTGGTATTTACCTTGCTTGTTGAGAAATCATTCTGATCTAGCAAAGATAATAGATTTATGGAATTCACACTTTCGGCCAGGTCCTAATGAACTCATTTATTACTGAACTCTTAATTCCTACTTCATGAACCCCGAATAAAGTCTCTTACAATTAGTAATTAGCCCTTTTGTATGAAGTCATTATGTCGTAAAGAAAAATTGCATTTTAATTGAAGTTTATGTGGATTTTTAGACATAAAAACATGCTGGAGATTAAATATATATGTAATTAACAAATCTACCCATGCCTTAATAATATTTAATGATTTTTAATTAAACGTGGTTTGTAGCTTTACACCAGAATTTTGATTATATTTTATTGTGAATATCTTTCTGGCTGAGACTATATTTTTCAAACGAACTGATAACATCGGATTGTGCTTTGGAAAATCAAAATATCCACGCAAGTTTTTCGAATCCTTACAATATTTTCGGTTATAATATAACGGGTCATAATATAATGGTGTAATCAGTCAAGTTAATTTTTTATATCAGCATTTCTTTCTGGTCATCGCACACGTATTTAATTGAATTGATCATTTTTAATAAGGGTCAAGTCCATAGGAAAACAATGAGACATAACTTCTTCCAAAATGACCGATTCAATTATATTAATGCACAGTGGTCAAAAAAAATCCGACCACCCGACTTTTTTCGACAACAAAAATTTCAACGCCACTTTATCTAGAATGACTAATTCTATAAAAATATGGTAATAAAAAAATATTTGGGGGCCGTCTTCATATTTAATTTAACGTCAACTTTATAATTTCCAATAGCAATACCCACTTTTTAACTCATTTTTAAATTTTATGCATAAAATTATGTGAATATACCAAATTTTTTAACTTTTGAATGAATGATTTCTGTGATATATATATATATATATTTGAATTTCGCATCTCCTAATGTTAAATTTACTATCCACTTTTTAAGCGATATCTTTTGAAACAAGTAACGAATGATTCTAATTATTTTTGCACGTCATAGAGCTCAATTATCCAAAGGGATTTTGTATTAACTTTCTGATTGGTCAAAGTTATAAATATTAATTACTAATTATGAAATTAATATTTCAAACAAATGTGAATTGAAAGAGGGGTAATATTTTACGCCATTCGATTCAGCGGCACTATAAACGTAAATATGAAAATTGGAGTGCAATTGCGTTATTAATTTCGTTATTAAAGGTTCTTTAAAAAATTAACAATTAGTGGGCTGTCTCCACATACAAAATGTTTTGACTGAAGTGACTTTTTTTTTAAAGAATGGCCCTACATTTATTTAATTTATGCAAAAATATTAAAGAAATTTTCGTTGTTTAATTTTAGTTGTGAAAAAAATTTATCTGGAATATATAAGCAAGAAAGTAATAAGCTTATAAACGTAGCATCATTTGCATATATATATATTTATGATGTTACAAGTTTACTTAAAATTAGTTGTAGTTCTTGAAACGCTAAAACCATGGTCCAACGATTTAAACTACTCATAATCAAATAACACTATATGCAAAATGTAATGATGGGGAAAAATAAATGTGCATGCAAATTAGTAATGACGTAATGGTAGTAGCTATTGCATAAAACGGGAATGTTTTGGAAAATATATTACATCGCAGAAGAAATGCCTAATCATTTAACTGACAACGAAAAAGGAAAAATTATTGGAACGTTTGAAAGTAGGAAAAGTATGGGAGCAATTTCTAGGGCTCTTTGATTTAGCTGTACAACTATTTCTTTATAGATAAATAGGTATAATTATTTTTATTGTATACTAATATAAAAATTTACTATTTATTCAATCCAACAACTCAAAAAGGTAACTCAACAAAATTCAATTAACGGAAACTAAGTCTAAAAAATCAAAACACTACAATATGAAATATATAGATAATCCCCTAACACACATCATCGATTATCTTTGTTATTTATTACCCAAATTCCATGAAATTTGAAATTTAGCATAAATTGGTTACAGAGAAGTTTTCTATGAAATAAAAAAGTGGGTGTTGCCAATAAAAATTTTAAAGTTGACGTTAAATTAAATGCGAAGACTTTCCCCAAAATATTTTTCATTACGGTATTTTTATAGAATTAGCCATTCTAGATAAAGTGGTGTTGAAATTTTTGTTCTACGTTCAATAGTTCTCGAGGAAAGTCGGATCGTCGGATTTTTTTTTTTTACCACTGTACATTATTTATATATAATCTCTTTTCAATTTTTCTTCCTCTTCTTCCTCTGCCTCTTCTTCTTCTTCTTCTTCTTTTTCTTCTTCCTCTTTTTCCTTTTCTTCCCCCTTCTTCTTCTTCTTCCTCTTTTTCCTTTTCTTCCCCCTTCTTCTTCTTCTTCCTCCTCCTCCTTCTTCTTATTATCATCATCATCATCATCACCACCACCACCATCATCATCATATGCCCTTCTTAACTTTTTGCACAGCCTTAGGAATTCAGGTTGGCAGGCTAAAAGATGTTGACATATTATCTTCAAACGCTTTTCTCTAATTATAATTTTTATTTGTGTCGACTTTACTAAAACTTCCCATCTAACCATCTGAAGTCTAGTGTTTCGCCTATTAAAACCCCATCAATTACAGCTCAAACTATCACTCACTGCCACTGCAACTTTATACTTAACACGAATTAATTTCCACCAAAGAACTCCTTGAAATTGTAGTGAAACCATAGCCGAATATATTCACTGACAACGAATGTCTTTGGCTATATTTTGTGCAGTTCCTACTGTGCGCTGGGGTATCACAGAATTACATTGTTTCGATTCTAAGGTTGGCCACTGTGTTGTTAAACAATGAACATTCACTTAACTAGGCAAAGCATTCATTCGAAAATAAGAAGAAAGCTGTCGGATCAAATATCTTATTTGGACTCAAAGAAAGGGTTCAAAAGAAGGAGTTCATTGCCTAATCAGAGTCCCAAGTGCTTCCTCTCGTCTGAAAAACATTTCGTCGTTAGTTTTTTAGTTGAATTTGAATGGTATTTATTTACTCTGGCACTATTATTAAGAATTGAGAAATACATAAGAGCAACCTTTTAACTTACATACAGGGATTACCAATAACACGTTGTCATGTTTTAGCTATTTGAAATATTGCCGTCACTAACATTTCAATTGACCCTTATATGTTCATTTTAATTACATTTGCAATAATACTTGGATTTATCACATTTTCTTCTGTCCTCCAAGGGGCCTTCCTAATATCTTCATAGGTCAGAATAGACACCTTTTCAATTTTGTAGGACAAAGGTGCACTTGTCCTTTCTGAATTTCATTTATGAATGCATGGCATAGAGCATACTATAATATATAATATTTGTAGGACCAGTCCTTTGTGACGTAGAATTTGTCTGAGTTACGATACACTTTTCTTTTCTCGATATTTTTAGAAGCTTTCCCTTTTCACTTATAAAATCTTAGTTTGCTTTCTTTTCCATCCACGTTATTTTCTCCATTCTCAGGGTAACACTCATTTCTAAGTTGTGTTTCTAAGTTGTACTTGTTCCCTTTTTCTTTATTGAAAGCCTATTGGGTCCATAAAGTGCTATTGATTCAGCATGAACATTTAAAAAGCTGCATTTCCAAACCCAGAATAGTTTTCTCTCATTATATAATTCCCTCCTAAACTAAAAATCAACGCAATATTACATTTTAAAACGTGATTTATAAATGGTCTTTTGGTATCTGTGAGCTATATTTTGATCTTTACCTAAATAATTATGATTGAAAGTGATCCTTTGTTATATTATATATATAAATATAAGAAAGTGTTTCAATATGTTTCGAAAAATACTATTTTCGCACTCGCTTCCACGTGTTATTGTTAGTGTTGCTATGGCAAACGAATAATCTAGACTGTAAACAGACTACTCGAACAAATCAAAAAAGATATCATATACTTAAAAAATCGATTTTATCAATACGCTCGAACTTTGTCAACCTGATCAATCACGGTGACATAAAATTTCCTCATACTAAAAGTAGTTCACGTTATCCACTAAAGATACTTCATGTTATCCATTAAAGATACTTCATGTTATCTACAAAAGATAGTGTTATCTACTAAAGATAGTTCATGTTATCGCACTAAAAGTAGTTCGTGTTATCTACTAAAGGTACTTCATGATATCTACTAAGGATGCTTTGTGTTATCTACTAAAGGTACTTCATGATATCTACTAAGGATGCTTTGTGTTATCTATTAAAGATACTTCGTGCTATCTACTAAAGGTAGTTCATGTTATCTGCTAAAGATAATTCATGTTATTTACTAAAAGTAGTTCGTGTTATCTACTAAAAGTAGTTCGTGTTATCTACTAAAAGTAGTTCCTGTTATCTACTAAAATGGTTCGTGTTATCTACTAAAATGGTTCGTGTTATCTGCTAAAGATAGTTCATGTTACCTACTAAAAATAGTTCATGTTATCTACTAAAGATAGTTCATATTATCATGCTAAAGATAGTTCATGTTATCATGCTAAAAGTAGTTCATGTTATCATGCTAAAAGTAGTTCATGTTATTATGCTAAAAGTAGCTCGTGTTATTATGCTAAAAGTAGTTCATATTATCATACTAAAAGCATTCCATGTTATCTGGAGAAGTGGGGGGTCGTGTTACTGTTACATATAATTTATTGAGGATTCAGAGAACAGTTCGTGTTAAAATCAATTCATGTCAGGCGTGTTAAAAAAAAGTTATATACGTTAAACATATTTTGCCAGTTATCAAAACGTCACATTGTCAGCCATGGCAACTAATAAGTTGAATCTTGAGAAGGAAAGTAGTGAAAACCAAAGGCAATATTATTTATCCTTAAAAAAACATAAAGGCAAAATTTTAAAACATCATATTACGAGATATTAAACATTGGATTCTTACATGGGGAAACTTATCTTCTGTTTTGTTAAGAAGAAAACATCATTACTATAGCAACAACAATAAACGACCAGTTTCACTGCTGTCTCTAGCTTTGTAAAATAAAGAAATAAGTGACAACGATGTGCCAACAATGTAGCGAAACCTTATGTACAAAATACATTTATCTATTAACACAGGTGGGTGACAAAACTTCCATGTTGACACATGTCCACATGCAGAGCATATATATGCATACACTCATTACCTTTGTGTACAATGTTAACCACAGGTTGATGGTAGTTTATAGTCTTTTTCATATATCTATACATTCAAACCTTGTTAATGCGAACATTCACCGGAAAAAATCGTTCACGTTAGAAATTAGTCCAGTTATCCGAAAAAATCGTATAGTGCTACTACGTTATTCATTTTGGAGGAGATTAAGGAAATAATTCGTGTTAAAAGAAATTGGAGTAAAGCTTGTTCGCATTAACCAGGTTCGAGTGTAGTAGCTTTAATAGTTTATAGTTGCGACATAGTGACAGAGTCTGCCGTATATATATTTCAACAATCTTCTTATAGTCATAGTAGCTTTTCATGTGGAAAGTAGGGTTATACAAGAAAAAGAAATATGACTATGATGAATTTCACTAACGCGAATCACTTTTAATACGAGCTGTTTCCTGAATCCCCGCCAACGATGAATAACTTAGTAAAGCCAGATCCTACCCCCTCCTTTCCGGATAAGGTGAACTACTTTTAACGCGCTGTTTCCTGTATCCTTGACAACGATGAATAGATTTAGTAATGAGCGATCCTCCTCCTCCTCCTTTCCGGATAAAGTGAAATAATTTTAACGTGAATAACTTTTAATACGAACTATTTCCTGAATCTCCGTCAACGATGAATAACTTAGTAAAGCCCGACCCCCCCTTCCCTTTCCAGGATAGTGAGAACTCCTTTTAACACGAACAAATTTATCGTCACAGTGAATGTTCGCATTAATGAGGTTCGACTGTATAGAGCTTGTGGTTTATGGCGCAAGGACAATAAATTGAGGTTGTTCTGCAGAAAGATCTACAATATTCTGAGGAATCCGAACCTCTATGTCTTCGAGAATCAAATCCCGGACTACGAGTCACAAAAAGAACAAGTACAGTCGAATCTTGTTAAAACGAACACCAAGGGGGAAAAGAAAATCTGTATTAACAGTAATTCGTCTTATCCGGAGAGGATAATGTACTATACAATCTGATGGGACTTCAGAAAACGGTTCGTATTAAAAGTAATTCGTCTTAAGCGTGTTCGTCTTAACGAGGTTTGACTGTATTTATTACTATTTAGATTCAAAATTGAGTTTTGTTTTCCGTGATACAAAAACCATCGGTCTTATGACTAGAAAGTGCAAATGCTGCTCTGCAGTACTACTTAGCATGTGACATTAGTTGTATTTGCGGCCTTAATAACTTCACTTGTAGCGACTAATTTTGTTTACTGTTGTAAGAATTGTGACTGACTTCAAAGAAGGATTTTTCCAAATTAAAAAAAAAGTCGCTTTATTTGGAACGACCTACATTCTACAAAAATAGCTATGATAGCTCAGACCAGGGGTAATCACAGTCATCCAATTCAAGATAGACCGTGCTATTATATAAAAATAACAGTTTCATTCTACGCAATTTGAGATACATATTTTATGGTAAATATTGTAAACAGTACGTTTGTCACAGTAATTGGTTTGTACAGTAATTGGTCACAGTTTGTACAGTAATTGGTCAGACCTGCAATGTTATGCGGGGCGGAGACTTGGCCAATTACAAGAGCGCATGAAAGGAAGATGGAAGTGGCTGAGATGAGAATGTTGAGGTGGATGAATGGTGTTACAAGGAGGGATAAAATAAGGAATAACCTAATTAGAGGTACGGTCAAGGTTGGACCCATAGGAAGAAAAATACAAGAACATAGGTTAAGATGGCTTGGGCATATGGAGCGGAGAAATGAGGAATATGTGGGAAAGGTATTGGATAGACGGGTGGTAATTGGTGAGAGGAAGAGGGGGAAGACCACGGCTGAGATGGAAGGATAAAGTGACGGAAGATCTGGAAGAGTATGGATGGAGTAGAGAAGAGGCATTGGATAGAAGATTGTGGAAGAGAAGATTAAAGGACCATAACGCCGACCCCATATAACATGGGAAATGGCAAAGCGAAAGAAGAAGAAGA
>QLNU02014802.1:28120544-28130599 GCA_006491805.2 Dysdera silvatica
AAAACCTGAATTTTTTATTTATTTTTCAGTTGATTACAAATACCATGCCCTTTAAAGATGCAATACAATGATATACTATTATGATATTAATTTAAATTTCAAATTTGTTAACATATTGTTGATCGGTTACGAGTTAACTCGTGTTTGTACTTGCGTACAAGTTGCACATGTTTGTGGTACCATACGGGAGAACTGTGGCTTGCCAAAGGTACTAATAAAAAAGTCAAAGAATCTTCAGAGAGGGGGAAATGACTTTTGTGCGGAAAGGACCCATTCTTCTTATCACATGGAAAGATAAGAGGTTTGTGAGGATGATATCAACTATTCATGATGCGTCTATGAAATCAACTAGAAAGCGAGAGAGAAATCCTACGGATGATATAGTTAAACTTACGTTCATGATACAATACAACAAGCACATGAAAGGAGTCGATCGTGCAGACCAGTACTTGGCGAACAGCAGTATCTTTCGAAACAGTGTAAAGTGGTCTAAAAAAGTAGCATTCTTTCTGATCAATCGTGGTTTATTCAATGCATTCAAAATTTACTATAATTACAAATCACAAAATAAACTAAGATACAAAAAATTTCCACTAGAAGTAGCTAGGGAATGGATAATTATAGATTCCAATGAATGCAGCACAGTACCTGGCACTTCTTCTCATACTTCTAAAAGGGCCTCTTACAATGATTTACCTTTCAGGATTTTAGGACAACTAAAAAACCGCGTTTTAGAAAAAATAGTCACTGGCGTAAAAAAAATACAACTAAAACTTGTGGAGTACGCTCTTTAAAAGGAAAGTGCAGCGAAACGAGATGCATTTGAAAAACCAGTTGTGGACCATTACACGTAGGTGATGGCTATGCAGTTTATCATACGAAAAATAAAAAATATTAAAAGTTACATAAAAGGTATGTTCAAAATTTCATCTTAATTCATTATGTATAAATAAAGTTTATTGAAGTTTGTTTAGATCGTTCTACTTCCACATTCAATTACGAAATAATAGCCGGTGACATGAAATAACCTCTGTGTAAAATTGCTGGTCAACAATGTGTTAACATTAATTTTGCATTCAAATTTCTATCCACATTTCATAATCAGTTGTGAAGATTATGAGATATAGGGATTATGAGACTAATTTTTGGAAATGTTATACGAATAGATAGGACTGAAAATTTAACAAAAAAAAATCATAAATTTTTTAAGAGTTTCAACCGTTATTTTGTTTAGTCTACACAATAGCATATATTAAAATGACGTACGCAGATTTTGTGCATGATATTAATGAATATAAAGTGCACGATGCTGCTGACGCTTATGCATATAATGTTAATGAAGATCATGCGTCTGAGGCTAATGAGATATATATTATTTCAGTAATGACCCTATGCATGAGGTTAAAATTAAATGTATATTATATTACTGAAGACGTTGTGCATATGAAGTTAAAGAAACATAAATGATATGTTGATGAAAACGTGTGAATGAACATAATACTCATGATATTACTGGAGTCCATGCTACTGAGAGTAATGTAGATCATGTGTTTGATATTAATGTAGATCAGGTGCTTGATATTAACATAGATCATATGTTTGATATTAATGTAGATCATGCATTTGATATTAATGTAGATCATGTGTTTGATATTAATGCAGACCATGTATTTGATATTAACATAAATCATGTGTTTGATATTAATGTAGATCACGCGTTTGATATTAATGTAGATCACGTGTTTGATATTAATGTAGATCATGTATTTGATATTAACATAAATCATGTGAGTAGGGGAGAAAACGGGTGTTCTACGGAAGGTGGCAGGCGAGGCAAGGTGGTGGCAGGTCAATGATGGCTCTCCTGGTGGTGGTTTTGAAATTTTTAGGAAATTTTCGTTTCCAGGGATATTTCTCTTTATCTTCGTAGGGGGCGCCATATACGCATCTGATGGTCACGTGTTCCCTTTTATATCGATCTAAGCTACCCTGGCGATGGCTTTTGGAATTTTATTTTTTCTTTTAGAATGGATATTTCTCTTGGTTGTTGTAGAGGGCGCTATATACGCATCTGATGGTCACGTGTTCCCTTTATCAGCGATCCAAGCTCCCCTAGTGGTGGATTTTGGAACTTCCTGTAGATTTTTTGTTTCCGGGGATATTTCTCTTGGTTGTAGAGGGCGCTATATACGTATCTGATGGTCACGTGTTACATTTATCAGCGACGCTAGCGCCGCTGGTGGTGGTGGTTTTTGGAATTTTATTCAAATTTTTCTTTTAGAGTGGATATTTCTCTTGATTGTTATAAGGGGAGCGTTGGCATCTATAATTAAAAACTATACAGAGAGAGCGCTGCTAACTATAGTGAAAAAGTATATGGGAGCTGCCAATTATAGTGGAAATTTATATGTGTCGCTGCCAACTACAGTGAAAAACAGAGCGAGCTGTAGAAAAGGATGTAGGGGGCGCTGAATATTATTATATATTTTATGATCTCTGGTTTGGTATCCTGAAAGTTTGTGTTTTATAATTTGGCAACGGGTATAATCATCATCTTTTTTGCTAGTTTTTGGAGCGAGAGGACTGTTTTTTTTTTTCTTTGCGTTCTTTGTCTGTCCGAACCTGCTGAAGCGTGAAATGGCGAACAAACGGACTAGTAATGGTGTTTTACCCACAGCAAAAAAGGTCAAGAATAATTTAAGTATTCTTTTAATTAGCTATAGATTAAATTTGTAATTGATTAATTGGTAAGAGTCTGTTTAAAATTTGCCACGTGTTAGAATTTTTTCGTGGCTCTAGGCCTAAGATTTATTCCCACCGCTTTTCAGCTAGTCTGTATTTGTAAGAAAAAATACTAGAATCATTCCCCTTTTGTTTACTTAACGTTCTAATCTTATATAGTGATCTCTATTTTCGCTAAGGTGCTTCTTACTTGCGTTAAATGAATGGTCTATCCTCATCCTAATTTTTTTTCCCGACCCCAAACCATTTAGTAACCTGCCAACCTCCGTATCGTACATGTATAACTCCATAGTTATCGATTTTGAAGCGTTCCAAGTCTCGAATGGGCGATTCGTAGTAAAAGAATTCGCCTATTTCACTGTGCAGAAGGGAAATCATGGGAACTTTACGTTCAAGCCTCCCTACGAATGGTCGAGACTATTTCATAAAGGAAAAACGGCGAATGTGTGGGTGATGATGAACTGTCATCAAATGTCGTGGTCCGCTGGCGAACTGCAGTGCGAACAACTAAAGTCTTTACTTTGTTTTTTGTCATCGAACTATGATATCGTGTATTGCAAGTGGGGAAGAGAAATGCCGCTTCATCGAGACTATTACTGGAAAATCATGTGACAAATTAAAAGATTATCCCAAAGTCACTACCCTACCTGCTTGTCGGGAGAAATGTACCAAGCACGGAGTTAATTATCCTTACTGTGCATTAACGAAAGCTGTAAAACTAGGTATATGTCTCCGTAAGCAAATGGCGATTTCTCATTAGTGGATAAGATGTCACGTTGGACACATCGACATTTTGAGTGTCTCAAGACTAATTTAAACGGCAGGAAAGCCAAAAGGAAAGAAATATTCAAATCTTGTTCAAACGGTGTTATTAAAGCTGTTTGTGAGTGCTCATTAAACCTATTAAAAGGGATAATACCTGTTTCCGTCTATCAAAAGAGGAGGCTTTATAAACACAAGAGGACGTTGCGACAGTTGGAAAAGAAAATATTCCCCCTCTATAGGAAGAGGCAATGCATCGTTCAGGAAGAAAGGAAACGGATTCTTGGTATCTTAATACCTGCAGCCATATCTCTAATATCGTCGCTTATCCATGGAACACGCTAGAAAATACGTTCTTGTTCCCCAAAACGATATAAACCAGAAGTTGGGAGAAATGGATCAAGAAATGAGTATTATTTTGAAGAAAAAAGGGTTAAGTGATTCGGAGAAGGCTCAGCAGTATTTGCACGTCCTACAAAAATACCTACAGATCTCCAAAACCGTCAGCACCGAAATAACTGTTAAAGAAGATCAAAATGCTACAATTCCCCCGCTACCTCAAAATTTTGAAGAGGAGATCATACAATCTGCCCCCGTGAAGAGAAAACGCGTTGCACGAAATATAACGCAAGCGATGAAAGATAATCACCGTCAAGTGTTTTGGAACGAGAAAGGAGAACTTGTCCGGAATGGGGAAGCAATTCCTGGGACTGATATTTTGGCACTAGCCAATACTGCACTTAGAAAGAAAGAAAAAGAGCATCACCTAAAGGAAAGCGCGAATTTCATGGTAGTCTGAAAGCAATTCAGCCACCAATTAATTCTTGGCTGACGTTGTAATGTTGTAGTGTCTTGGCTGACCCGATAATAGAACTTTTTACTTGCTATAAACTCTGTTTCTACTTTATTTTTGCCTTCAGTAGTCATTTAGTACGTAAAATATGACCTCTGTTTTTGCCTTATCACATACTTATTAATACATTTTAAAAATTCCAACTATTTAATAAGTAAATTCACATACATACACCAAAGAAATATACATAAATACTTTATTTTTTACGATGTACATGTAGTTTAGTTAGTCTTTCCGTAGGGAGAGTGAACAATGTTTCAAAAAGTTAAATTTATCCTTGGCTCTTTTAAATGACATTCCTTTGGAACATGATGTTGCCAATCTTTTTGCATAACACCCCCCATCACAATCAGACTTCCATTGTGAAGATAAACAACATGTTCGTTGGTAGGAGCGTCCTTCTTCAGCAATGAGATTCCAGAGCGCGATGTTGTTTCATCAATTTAGGATAAGGTTACATACCCGGAAGCCGCTGGCAGTTAACGATGCTCAATTCCGTTGATGAGTAACATTTTGTCGGCCCAGTTGACGTTAGATCGCAATAGCTTAAAATAATGATCTGCGGATTCGATGGAGTTAGGTTTGTAAAATATGGTCGATAGCTCTCGAGCTGTTTTACTGAGCTTATGCGTTCCGGTATTTAACACCATACTTGGGAAAAACAGGCGCCCCGGAACTTTGACTAACTCTTCTTGCTAAAGAAATGAAACGAGAAATATAAGATACATCTGTCCATAAAAGTTGGTGAAACTATTCCAAAGTATAGCGCCCGCAAGAAATCTTTCTTATCCTAAAACATTTGTACCTAATTCGTTTATCATTTCTAAAACATCGACAGTGTTTAAAAAGTCTGTAGATACAACAACATCTTTCAAAAAAGATCGCTTTCAGAAACATGTGAGAAATGCAAACAGTTAAAAAAATCGAAAGCCAAAAACTCAATACTTAAATACAGAACGCTTTCATTAAACGAGTCCTCCGATATATTTCCCAAGTTCAATGCATCGAAGTCCAGAGCATTAAATTGAAAAACTGTCTTATAAAAGTTTGTTTCAATAAGTTTAATAACTCTTTTTCGATCTGAGGTTTATACGAAGATTTTATGATAGGACAAGCATAAGTCTGTTCATAGAAAGGTCTAAATTTGATTTCACTAAAATAGAGCTTAATAATAATACTATGGTAGACACTGTGCCTTAATTCGTATAAACTTTTCCACTGGACCGAAGAGAGGACAGCATCGTTTTTCTTAGCTCTCATTATTCGGATCCGAGCGACGTACGAACACGAATCTTAGAAAGTTTACCTTGTTTTTGAAAACCACTGTCTATCAGATCGTATTCGGCACTTGAATCTATAACCCCTTTCTTCGCCATGAGTTCTAAGAACTGTAAGGGAGACAAACGGATATCCTTTCGTGGAAGTCTATAGCGGGAAGCTTCAAGAACATCACACTGTTTCAAACTCATGAAGACTTGATCCCGAACAAAGTTCATTGCGATAAATAGTCCAAACCTCATATGATGCACGTGCTCGGATACATCACCTAACATCAAGATTTCTTGCAAGAGTTAAAGAGAAGATACGTTTGAGTATCAATCAAGACATTGAAACATACAAGCTTCTAAAATAAATCACGGACTTAGGGGGATCTTTATTTAAAAAAATGGTAAAGTGCTAATCAAAAACTAAATGCATCTTATAAAAAAAATCGCGGTTCACCTTAGCACAAGTAAGGAGCACCTTAGCAAAAGTAAGGTGCACTTTAGCACATGTATGATATATTTTAGGACATGTAAGATAATTCTTAGCACATGTTAAGATATATTTTAACACAAGTACCATTCATTTAACACAAGTACCATTCATTTAACACAAGTAAGGAGTACCTTAGCGAAAATAGAGATCATTATATAAAGTAAGCAAGTTAAGTAAACCAAAGGGGAATGATTCCAGTATTTTTTCTTACAAATACAGACTAGCTGAAAAGTGGTGGGAATAAATCCTAGGCCTAGAGCCACGAAAAAATTCTAACACGTGGCAAATTTTAAACAGACTCATACCAATTAATTAATTACAAATTTAATCTATAGCTAATTAAAAGAGTACTTACATTATTCTTGACTTTCTTTGCTGCGGGTAAAACATCATTACAAGTCCTTTTGTTCGCCATTTCATGTTTCAACAGGTTCGGACAGACAAAGAACGCAAAGAAAAAAAAAAAATCCTCTCGCTCCAAAAACTAACAGGAAAAGTGATTTCCCCTCTACCCGTTGCCAAATTAAAAAATACAAACTTTCAGGATGCCAAACCAGAGATCATAAACTATATAATAATATTCAGTGCCCCCTACATCCTTTTCTATATCGCTCTGTTTTTCACTGTAGTTGGCAGCGCCACCTATAAATTTCCACTATAGTTGGCAGCGTCCCTATAATTTTCACTATGGTTGACAGCTCCCACTATAGTTTTTAATTATAGATGGCAGCGCCCCCTTATAACAATCAAGAGAAATATCTATTCTAAAAGAAAAAATTGAATAAAGTTCCAACCACCACCAGAGGAGCTAGGATCGCTGATAAAGGGAACACGTGACCATCAGATGCGAATATTGCGCCCTCTACGACCAAGAGAAATATCCCCGGAAACAAAAATCTACAGAAAGTTCCCAAATCCACCACAAGGAGAGCTTGGATTGCGGATAAAGGGAACACATGGCCATCAGATACGTATATAACGCCCTGTACAACAACCAAGAGAAATATCCATTCTGAAAGAAAAAATAAAATAAAGTTAAAAAAAACACCACTAGAGGAGCTTGGATCGATAAAAAAGGGAACAAGTGACCATCAGATGCGTATATGGCGCCCCCTACAACGATCAAAAGAAATATCCCTGGAAACGAAAATTTCCTAAAAGTTAGAAAAACCACCACCAGGATGAGCCAAAATTGACCTGACACCACCTGGCCCCACCTACCACTGCCTACCACCGTCTGCCATCTGCCGTAGAACACCCATTTTCCCCCCTACTCATGTGTTTGATATTAATGTAGATCACGTGTTTTATGTTAATGTAGATAATGTGTTTTATATTAATATAAATCATGTGTTTCATATTAATGTAGATCATGTGTTTGATACTAATATAGATCACGTATTTGATATTAACATAGATCATGTGTTTGATATTAATGTAGATCATGTATTTGATGTTAATGTAGGTAGTGTTTGATATTGATGCAGATTATGTGTTTGATGTTAATGAAATGTTTATGATGTTGATGATAGCATATGACGTGGCAAGAACGTGTGATGGTAATAAAAATTATGCATGTGGTGGTTAGGAAAAATTACAGTATTAATAGTACGGGAAAAGCCATAATTAAAGCTGTAATTTATATCTCTTGGCATTGTTTAAGATGACGTTTATCCAGGATGAAAGGGCATATGGAACGCAGGGCAGCGGGGCATTGCCCTATGTATATAAATAGTTTAATGGGGCAACTGGAGTTGCACCCCTGCAGGCCCCGGTTTGGCTACAGGCCTGCATCAGAATAATATTGTGGGACCTAGCACTAACTTAATTAAAGAATGCCATTTATTAAACGGACATTGATAGAAAAAGCGTCTCAAATTGTTCTGAGCGATTCACCAACTAAATTTCATTCAGTGAGTTAATATGCCCTTGAAAAAAAAGTTTTATAAACTAACTATACCGAAAATGGAAGTATGAGTATGGGAGTACGATATTTGTAAAAGAAATTATGCTGATGACATACTATTTTAACTTAGAAATAACACTCTGGTAGTTCAAAGTCTGCAATAATATTTCAATAACAGGATTAAATTAAAAATATTGCTTTCACTTTGGGATCAACGAAAGAAATGGTACTGTCTTTATATTAAAGAAAAATATCGCATCAATAAATTCTTCAGATGAATTCGTTGAAATATTGGCTCGAGGAGGGTGAATGCTTTGCCACCATTTTCCCATTATCTTCAAGATGTTTCGTTTTCGCTTTTTCTAGCTTTCTTGTGAAAGGAAGCCGCTAAAAATATCTTCCTGAATCAACATGGACATAAAAATCGTTCTGACATTACGCAGGTTTTTTCTTCTATTATAATCTTGTCGGAGCTCTTACGTTTTTGAAAAATGTCTACAACTTTGCCATTTTGAAAGGTTGTTGAAAGTAACTTTCAAATTACAAATAAACTTTGCTAAAAGAAGAGAACTCTGGTTGAGTTTGTGTTATTAAACTACCATGAAGTTTAAAACAATTCATCGGGTGTCTTAATTCTCAATCTTTTTTTTTTTAACAGCATTTTATACAAGTGTAGGCTCCCACAATAGAAACACTTCGTTTGCTTAGCAGGCTATCTTAACTGTTGCCACTCTGAATAGCAAGAAAATAAATCTTAATAAGTTCGATTACTAAAATTGGCAAAATGTCAAATTGTTGTCTTTTATATGACGTTTACCATATGTACATAATTTGACTTCCCGTATCTGGCAACGTATATCGTATAATTATATTTTTACCTTTTATATTTGGCAACAGTATGTGTAATTGTTTTCCGAATTCTAAAATCAAATCAGTCTTCCGTTTACCATTGAAGTGTGCACACGTTCCACGAAGGCTCTGCCAAAAAAAACAAAAGGCGTAATAAATTTCTTTAACTATGAATTCGAATTAAATTTATTTATTGGCCTTTATGAATTAACCTAAACATTCAAAACTTAAATAATTTTTTTTTTCAACTTTATAAAACCACTATATTTTTCAAAACTTATTACTGAACAAGTAAAAATGTTTTTAATAAATAATTTTCACTAATTGCTGTTTTTATATTTACACAATTCATTTCGGTTTTATTGAGAAAATGAAATTTCCACGTATGAATAAAATTACTAAATAGAAACGCGTTTAATTATTTAAAAAAAAGGGAGATTATACATATTTATAAAAAATATTACGACGATACATTTTTATTCACTTAGTGTGCAGTGTATTTGTTATTTTCACATTTAAAAGGGCCATGCAGAATAATTAAATGTGATTCTATATTAGAAATATTTCTGAGGAAAGTAAGCTTCACTTGTGATTTTGTTAACTTAATTTAAAGTCAGTTGTCTAAAGTTGGAAATTGAAAGGACATTTTAGTTGCCAATATATATTGTTTATATTATATATAATATAGTTTTATACTATATATATTATATAGTTTATATTATATGTATTATATAGTTTACATTACATATAAATATAGTTTACATTACATATACATAGTTTCATTACATATAACATAGTTTACATTAAGTATAGGATGGGTTTATATTATATAGACATAATTTATGTTACAAAGGACATAATTTATGTTACAAAGGATATAATTTATGTTACATAGGATATATTTTATATTCTATAGGATATATTTTATATTCTATAGGATATAATTTATATTATATAGAATGTAGTTTATATTATATATAGGAGAAATAACGTGAAAATGGATTGTTCTACAGCTTTTAAATATTTTCTAAGATGAGAAATTAATTAATAATAATATCTTTATTTTAGGCAGGCATTAAATAACATTTATATATTTTGCATATGGATTGCATACATTTCAATTGTTATAAATAAAAGTACGGCATTCATAAAAATTAACCAATGCGTGAAGTGAACTATAGCGCA
>QLNU02014802.1:28130699-28140950 GCA_006491805.2 Dysdera silvatica
TCCGAATAATGAGGACTAAGAAAAACGATGTTGTCCTCTTTTTCGTTCAGTGGAAAAGTTTATGAGTTAAGGCACAGTATCTGCCATAGTATTATTAAGCTCTATTTTTGCGAAATCAAATTTAGACCTTTATATGAACAGACTTATGCTTGTCCTATCATAAAATCTTCGTATAATCTTCAGATCGATAAAGAGTTATTAAGCTTATTGAAACAAACTTTTATAAGACAGTTTTTTAAATTTGATTCTCTGAACTTTGATGTATTGAACCTGGGAGATATATCCTGACCTGTCAACCGAAAGCGGTTCTTTGTATTTAAGTATTGAGTTTTGGGCTTTCAATTTTTGTAACTGTTTGCATTTCTCACGTGTTTCTGATAGCGATCTCTTTTTGGAAGATGTTGTAACTATAGACTTTTTTGACATTGTTGATATTCTAGAAATGATAAACGAATTACGAGTAAATGTTTTAGGATAACAAAGATTTCTTGCGGGCGCTATACTTTGGAATAGTTTTACCAACTTTTATGGACAGATGTGTCTTATATTTCTCGTTTCATTTTTTTAGCAATAAGAGTTAGTCAAAGTTCCGGGGCACCTGTTTTCCCCAAGTATAGTGCTGAATCCCGGAACGCCTACGTTCAGTAAAACAGATCGGGAGCTATCAACCATATTTTACAAACCTGACTCCATCGAATCTGCAGATCATTATTTTAAGCTATTGCGATCTAATGTCAACTGGACCGACAAAAAATTACTCATCAATGGAATTGGGTATCGCCAACCAAAGCTAGTGGCTTGGTATGGACCTTTATCCTATACCTACTCTGGGATGACGCTGGCAGCCAAAGAGATCCCACCTATCATTTTAGACATTAAAAAATCCGTGGAACAAGTTTGTTCGACAGTCTTTAATTCCGTTCTTCTGAACCTCTACCGGGATGGTAAAGATAGTGTTGCATGGCATAGTGATGATGAACGAGAGATACAGCCTCCAATTGCATTGGTATCTTTGGGACAAACACGGCGTTTCGAATTGCTGAAGAAGGACGCTCCTACCAACGAACATGTTGTTTATCTTCACAATGGAAGTCTAATTGTGATGGAGGGTGTTATGCAAAAAGATTGGCAACATCATGTTCCAAAGGAATGTCATTTAAAAGAGCCAAGGATAAATTTAACTTTTTGAAACATTGTTCACTCTCCCTAATCAAAGACTAACTAAACTGCATGTACATTGTGAAAAATAAAGTATTTATGTATATTTCTTTGGTGTATGTATGTGAACTTACTTATTAAGTAGTTGGAATTTTTAAAATGTATTAATAAGTATGTGATAAGGTAAAAACAGAGGTCATATTTTACGTACTAAATGAATACTGAAGGCAAAAATAAAGTAGAAACAGAGTTTATAGCAAGTAAAAAGTTCTATTATCGGGTCAGCCAAGACACTACAACATTACAACCTCAGCCAATAATTAATTGGTGGCTGAATTGCTTTCAGACTATCATGAAATTCGCGCTTTCCTTTAGGTGATGCTTTTTTTCTTTCTTTCTAAGTGCAGTATTGGCTAGTGCCAAAATATCAGTCCTAGGAATTGCTTCCCCATTCCGGACAAGTTCTCCTTTCTCGTTCCAAAACACTTGACGGTGATTATCTTTCATCGCTTGCTCTATATTTCGAGCAACGCGTTTTCTCTTCACGGGGGCAGATTGTATGATCTCCTCTTCAAAATCTTGAGGTAGCGGAGGAGTTGTAGCATTTTGATCTTCTTTAACAGTTATTTCGGTGCTGACGGTTTTGGAGATCTGTAGGTATTTTTGTAGGACGTGCAAATACTGCTGAGCCTTCTCCGAATCACTTAACCCTTTTTTCTTCAAAATAATACTCATTTCTTGATCCATTTCTCCCAACTTCTGGTCTATATCGTTTTGGGGAACAAGAACGTATTTTCTAGCGTGTTCCATGGATAAGCAACGATATTAGAGATATGGCTACAGGTATTAAGATACCAAGAATCCGTTTCCTTCCTTCCTGAACGATGCATTGCCTCTTCCTATAGAGGGGGGATCTTTTCTTTTCCAACTGTCGCAACGTCCTCTTGTGTTTATAAAGCCTCCTCTTTTGATAGACGGAAACAGGTATCATCCCTTTTAATAGGTTTAATGAGCACTCACAAACAGCTTTAATAACACCGTTTGAACAAGATTTAAATATTTCTTTCCTTTTGGCTTTCCTGCCGTTTAAATTAGTCTTGAGACACTCAAAATGTCGATGTGCCCAACGTGACATCTTATCCACTAATGAGAAATCGCCATTTGCTTACAAAGACATATACTTAGTTTTACAGCTTTCGTTAATGCACAGTAAGGATAATTAATTCCGTGCTTGGTACATCTCTCCCGACAAGCAGGTAGGGTAGTGGCTTTGGGACAACCTTTTAATTCGTCATATGATTTTCCAGTAATAGTCTAGTACACGATATCATAGTTTGATGACAAAAAACAAAGTAAAGACTTTAGTTGTTCGCACTGCAGTTCGCCAGCGGACCACGACATTCGATGACAGTTCATCATCACCCACACATTCGCCGTTTTTCCTTTATGAAATAGTCTCGACCATTCGTAGGGAGGCTTGAACGTAAAGTTCCCATGATTTCCCTCCTCCACAGTGAAATAGGCGAATTCTTTTACTACGAATCGCCCATTCGAGACTTGGAACGCTTCAAAATCGATAACTATGGAGTTATACATGTACGATACGGAGGTTGGCAGGTTACTAAATGGTTTGGGGTCAGGAAAAAAAAAATTAGGATGACGATAGACCATTCATTTAACGCAAGTAAGAAGCATCTTAGCGAAAATAGAGATCACTATATAAGATTAGCACGTTAAGTAAACCAAAGGGGAATGATTCTAGTATTTTTTCTTACAAATACAGACTAGCTAAAAATCGGTGGGAATAAATCTTAGGCCTAGAGCCACGAAAAAATTCTAACACGTGGCAAATTTTAAAGAGACTCTTACCAATTAATTAATTACAAATTTAATCTATAGCTAATTAAAAGAATACTTAAATTATTCTTGACTTTTTTTTGCTGTGGGTAAAACACCATTACTAGTCCGTTTATTCGCCATTTCACGCTTCAGCAGGTTCGGACAGACAAAGAACGCAAAGAAAAAAAAAACCAGTCCTCTCGCTCCAAAAACTAGCAAAAAAGATGATGATTATACCCGTTGCCAAATTATAAAACACAAACTTTCAGGATACCAAACCAGAGATCATAAAATATATAATAATATTCAGCACCCTCTACATCCTTTTCTATATCTCACTGTTTTTCACTGTAGTTGGAAGCGACACCTATAAATTTCCACTATAATTGGCAGCTCCCCTATACTTTTTCACTATAGTTAGCAGCGCTCTCTCTCTATAGTTTTTAATTATAGATGCCAACGCTCCCCTTATAACAATCAAGAGAAATATCCACTCTAAAAGAGAAATTTGAATAAAATTCCAAAAACCATCACCACCACCACCAGCGGCGCTAGCGTCGCTGATAAATGTAACACGTGACCATCAGATGCGTATATAGCGCCCTCTACAACCAAGAGAAATATCCCCGGAAACAAAAAATCTACAGGAAGTTCCAAAATCCACCACTAATAGAGCTTGGATCGCTGATAAAGGGAACACATGACCATCAGATACGTATATAGTGCCCTCTACAACAACCAAGAGAAATATCCATTCTAAATGAAAAAATAAAGATCGATATAAAAGGGAACACGTGACCATCAGATGCGTATATGGCGCCCCCTACGAAGATAAAGAGAAATATCCCTGGAAACGAAAATTTCCTAAAAATTTCAAAACCACCACCAGGAGAGCCATCATTGACCTGCCACCACCTTGCCTCGCCTGCCACCTTCCGTAGAACACCCGTTTTCTCCCCTACTCACATGATTTATGTTAATATCAAATACATGATCTACATTAATATCAAACACGTGATCTACATTAATATCAAACGCGTGATCTACATTAATATCAAACACATGATTTATGTTAATATCAAATACATGGTCTGCATTAATATCAAACACATGATCTACATTAATATCAAATGCATGATCTACATTAATATCAAACATATGATCTATGTTAATATCAAGCACCTGATCTACATTAATATCAAACACATGATCTACATTACTCTCAGTAGCATGGACTCCAGTAATATCATGAGTATTATGTTCATTCACACGTTTTCATCAACATATCATTTATGTTTCTTTAACTTCATATGCACAACGTCTTCAGTAATATAATATACATTTAATTTTAACCTCATGCATAGGGTCATTACTGAAATAATATATATCTCATTAGCCTCAGACGCATGATCTTCATTAACATTATATGCATAAGCGTCAGCAGCATCGTGCACTTTATATTCATTAATATCATGCACAAAATCTGCGTACGTCATTTTAATATATGCTATTGTGTAGACTAAACAAAATAACGGTTGAAACTCTTAAAAAATTTATGATTTTTTTTTGTTAAATTTTCAGTCCTATCTATTCGTATAACATTTCCAAAAATTAGTCTCATAATCCCTATATCTCATAATCTTCACAACTGATTATGAAATGTGGATAGAAATTTGAATGCAAAATTAATGTTAACACATTGCTGACCGGCAATTTTACACAGAGACTATCTCATGTCACTGGCTATTATTTCGTAATTGAATGTGGAAGTAGAACGATCTAAACAAACTTCAATAAACTTTATTTATACATACTGAATTAAGATGAAACTTTGAACATATCTTTTATGTAACTTTTAGTATTTTTTTAGTATGATAAACTGTATAGGAATCACCTATATGTAATGGTACACAACAGGTTTTTCAAATGCATCTCGTTTCGCTGCACTTTCCTTTTAAAGAGCGTACTCCACAAGTTTTAGTTGTATTTTTTTTACGCCAGTGACTATTTTTTCTAAAACGCGGTTTTTTAGTTGTCCTAAAATCCTGAAAGGTAAATCATTGTAAGAGGCCCTTTTAGAAGTATGAGAAGAAGTGCCAGGTACTGTGCTGCATTCATTGGAATCTATAATTATCCATTCCCTAGCTACTTCTAGTGGAAATTTTTTGTATCTTAGTTTATTTTGTGATTTGTAATTATAGTAAATTTTGAATGCATTGAATAAACCACGATTGATCAGAAAGAATGCTACTTTTTTAGACCACTTTACACTGTTTCGAAAGATACTGCTGTTCGCCAAGTACTGGTCTGCACGATCGACTCCTTTCATGTGCTTGTTGTATTGTATCATGAACGTAAGTTTAACTATATCATCCGTAGGATTTCTCTCTCGCTTTCTAGTTGATTTCATAGACGCATCATGAATAGTTGATATCATCCTCACAAACCTCTTATCTTTCCATGTGATAAGAAGAATGGGTCCTTTCCGCACAAAAGTCATTTCCCCCTCTCTGAAGATTCTTTGACTTTTTTATTAGTACCTTTGGCAAGCCACGGTTCTCCCGTATGGTACCACAAACATGTGCAACTTGTACGCAAGTGCAAACACAAGTTAACTCGTGACCGGTCAACAATATGTTAACAAATTTGAAATTTAAATTAATATCAGAATAGTATATCATTGTATTGCATCTTTAAAGGGCATGGTATTTGTAATCAACTGAAAAATAAATAAAAAATTCAGGTTTTTAAACAAAAGTCACCAGCATGATATCACTGTGTTTCATAATGATATGACCACTTGTATTCCTGAACCTAACAGATTAATTAATATGAAGTAATTAATTTGAAATATCATAGTTTTTTAATTAGCTTTTGATCTTATACAGTTTAATATTATTTAATGGTAATTTAACAGTAGTAATAATACTATTCAGTGATATATAATTAATTTCTTCGTTTAGTAACTTTGGATAGTTATAGTTCTTTGCACCTTTACAACGAACATTAAATTTCCAGATTATCCGAAAACAGATCCGCCCTCTTTCTTCCAAATAATCGGGATTTTGTATAATATTATAAAAAATAATTCTTGTATGAAAATGCGTCAAAAAATCTCCTAAATAATTTTTTTTAATATTGATAAATTATTGAATAAGGAGAGGGGGGGACTCAAACTCTTATTAAAATTTGTTTGATAGGCTCGGACCCCAGGAAGCCATATAATTATACGCATATTATAGATACTATCATATACCCAAACGTCCGCCTGTCAGCACATATTAACCTTGGGCAGACTTTTTCGATATTCCTCTGGAAGTTTCCATGTCATTGATGAATATCTTTCAGGATTATCGTTGTCGATATTTCTTCTACGAGAAAGATACGTTTTAGTAGTTGTTTTATCTCCAGAAAATCCTTATACTCAGACGCCAGAAGCTCTTTTAATAATTTTTTAAATCTCAAACAGCTAAACAATTTATTTTTACAAACAAGAATCAGTTTTCCTTTCAAGCTATTTCCCTTTTTCAAATGAAAAATACTTCGATCATTTATTCCTATTTATCAGTGTTAGAAGATAAAGTAGTTGGTTTTAAACTATGCCCTCTTGGACTCTCCATAACGTTGTTTAATATGAGACAAAAGGTTTAACACTCTCTCTCTGTACCTATCACCAGTGTTACGAACCCGGGAACCGAAACTCATACCACAGTAAGAGGGGGGAAACCAAGGAAACCACCAAATTATATTATCGTGAGATCCTGGGCAAACAGATTTTTTTTTCTTTACAGTTACTTCCACACTCAATGGCGTCTCGTTCATTAGTGCTACGTAGCAGCAGAACCTCCTAAAATTCATTTAAAAAATTGTGATTTTATTTATTCAGAACATTTTTACTACTTCCCTATCGCATATCAATTCTTAAGGTTGAATGCAAGTGATAAAATCGGTTGATGTCCTCCTCTACGTATGTGGAGAAAAATAATTTTTGCGCTGCAAATTGCGCAGCTCGTTTGTTTAGCCTCGAAGCAACTGTGCACACGTTCAGTGTGAGTCGCACTGTTAATTACACAGCGCGTACACAAAGTAAACAAAAAAAAATAATATAAATACTGTATTATACAGGGTGGTCCTAAACTATATGTCAAAAATGTAAAGGCAGGTAGAGGGGACCTAAATAAGCAGATTTCGTATAGGAATGTGTGTGCGGTAATGACACATTAAAGCGCTAGCTTGTAAAGCAGTATGAATCACAGGAAACTGAAAAGACAAGTAAAGACAAAAGAAAACAAAAATTTATTAATAGTTTACAAGAGGTGCTCGAAAGAGCGGCCACCAACAGCGATACAAGATTCACAGCGACGGCGCATGGATCGGCGTACATTAGAAAAGACGTCAGGCATGTCGATCACATGTCCAGCAGCAACAGGCAAGCGGGCAACAAGATCTTCTTCAGAAGTGACGGGACTCTCGTACACCAGGCTTTTAATATGACCCCAACTATCCAATGCTGGCCATGGACAGCGTCCAGGTGGTTCCTGACGTTTCGACTGAAGTGAGCTGGGGCTCCATCGTGCTGGAACCACATTCGTCTGCGAACAGCTGGAGGAACATCGACCAGAAATTCAGGTAAGAACTCCTGTATGAAGATGTTGTATGTGTGGCCAGTTAAACGACTAGGTAGAATGTACGGTCCTACTAAGTTATTGTGCACAATGCCTGCCCAAACATTAATGGAAAACCTTTCTTGGTAGGCATGTGCTATTGTGCCATGTGGGTTACTATGAGCCCACAGGTGAGAATTATGGATGTTAAACATACCCTACCGCATAAAGGTAGCCTCATAAGTAAATAAAACATCTGCAGGGAAGGTTTGATTGGCTGCAGTCTGCTGTAGGTACCAACGAGAAAAGTTGAGACGTGGAAGATAATCGTCAGGGGTCATTGCCTGCACTTTCTGTAAATGATACGGATGCATTCCGTCTTCATGTAACGTCCTCAAAACATTTTGATGGCTCACACCCAACGCACGTCCTACAGCTCTCGAGCTTGTCGAAGGATTATCCTCTACTGTGTTCAGTATTCTTTCTTCCACTGCAGGAGTTCTGCGATATCTTCCAAAGCCAGTTCCACGCCTGGAAGCATAAAATGATCCACTCATGCGTAACTCCCGATGCAGACGCTCGAATGTTCGACGATCCGGCTGATTCCTATCCGGGAATCGCTCCCTGTACATCCTTTGAGCAGCTAATCCATTTCCTTGTGCAGCCCCATACATGAAATGCATGTCGGCCAGCTCCGCATTGGTGAAACGATGCATGCTGCTCGAGATCCGTGCGGGAAATGATGAATCCAGCTAGAGAAGCGCTTTTATACGCCGCAGTCATCAGCGCTCTCTACCGGCTCAAGGCGACATTACCGCACACACAATCCTATACGAAATCTGCTTATTTAGGTCCCCTCTACCTGCCTTTACATTTTTGACATATAGTTTAGTTTAGGACCATATATATATATATATATATATATATATATATATATATATATGTATAATATAATTTTATATTTAATGTGTTTTCTTTACTCTGTTAAAAATGCTTTTATTATGCAAATACTGCGGACACATGGGGTTGCAGGTCTTTTGGCTACTACAAAAGCGTGGTCGCGGTTTGTTTGGCTACTATAAAAGTGGGTTTTTGCTTGAAAAATGTTGGGAACCCCTGCCCTAACAAATGTGATTCTCGCGATATATAGTCAATAAATCAAGCGTTTTTCTTTGAAGATCACTATGATCACTATCAAGGCTTGTCAAGAATAAAAATTTCTTGGACACTCGCAAATAAGCAAGATTAAAGTAACGCTAAAACTCCAAAAACGCCATGCCCCGTCAAGGCCTGTATGGGGCCCCAAAATGAAGGGGCCATGGGCACGGGCCTACTAAGCCTATACGTAAATCCTGCATTGATTTTGTTCCATGATGCCATTACCTACAGAGAATAGCGAATTGAAGAAACATGTTCGATATGTTAGGCTGTGGAAACGCAGCTCAAATTTTATTGCATATTTTATAATACGGGGTCTGCTGGCATAAATAAAACGGGCCTTTAATCCGGCATGTGAGTTGAAACGCATGAGTATAGAACATGGTTAAAACTGTTCAAACCATGATCATACAGGTTCTTGCAAGGGAACTACCCCACGTTTCTCTCCCAGATCGGTTTGATATTTAGTCAGTAGATAGCCAGTATGAAAGTAAAGCACATAAAAAAATAAAATCTGCCCCAATCAACAACCCCCAAGCAGAGGTAAAAGCCATTGAAATTTGGCGATTTTTCATAAAATTTGAAAAAAATTATCAATTGTTTCGCTGAAATCATCAATACTCGTGTTTTGGAAAACACTGTATCTAACCCTGTAAGCTATTAAAGTGCTATAGAAAAATATTCACTTATCAGGTTTGCAGAAAGCCTTCCAGTGTCAAAAATAATGATAAGAAATTTTATATAAAAATTCGAATTATTTGTGTCAGTTACAATTTCATATCATCTAATCGCATATTCAGTTCTCACAATCATGCACAATATGACGAAGTATATGAAATATAAGAATGAGCTATGTACATTGATGCATTAACTCGTGATGACTATGAGCTACGCATTGCTAATAGCCCACATGATAAACAATGTTCAAGAATTTACTCCAAAGTTGTGTATTGACGATAAAGATTGATTTCTTTTTTGTACGGAATGTTGTATAGGATTTTTGATGTATAAGAAGTATAAGCTTACTTTGATTTACTACAAAAAGTAAAAATGAGGGTAAAAATCAATAAAAAATTGAAAAAACATGTGAAGTTTGCGCAATGACTACAACATATAAATTCACTGTTTATGCAATTTTCTGTATAAGATGATTGATTTTGTTGAAAAGTGAAGCAAACTCGTTTAACATTGTTAAATGCTTCTGGTTTCAAAAGAGGGTAAGCTGATTTCCACTAGGCATATTTCATCATGTTATTAAATGTAGAAGCGGACAATTGGTTATGAATTGAACAGTGTAATTTTGTAATGTTGTTTCCTTCATGGATGTTAATTTCATTTATGTAGTGATGTATAATAAAGTTACTTTTTTTTGCAAAATATTTCCATTGCCGAAAAAAATAAACGTCACAAGGTTGAACTAAAGAAGTTGTGTCTGCTGGAATATGTAGGAACTGGCATGGGTGTTCCCAATAGAAAATGTTTCCTCAGCATG
>QLNU02014802.1:28141050-28154477 GCA_006491805.2 Dysdera silvatica
TATGAATATAATATTCTCCTAATGTAGCACACGTAAATTACACAGGGCGTACATTATTTTTACGCTGTAAATTACACAGCTCTTTTGTTTCGCCTCGAAGCCTCTGCGCACATGTTCATTGTGAGTTCCACTGTAAATCACAACGCGTACATAACAACAAAAAATATAATATAAATATTATATTTATATATATATTATTTTATATGAATATAATACTGATGTAACACACGTAAATTGCACAGGGCGTACATTATTTTTGCGCTATAAATTACACAGCTCTTTTGCTTCGCCTCGAAGCCTTTGTGCACATATCCATTGAGAGTCACACTAAGTGGGAAAATCGAAATTTACAGCGGTTTTCGCGCGCTGAAAAAGAAAATTTAGTTTATACAGTGTGTCCCAGAGACGGCAGACAACCGTTTATATCTTGGCTGCTAAGGCACGTGAAAATTCATTGCGATCACATTTTAAATTCTTTTTAATACGCAATATTTTGATATGATAAATATTAAGTTTCAATTCAGAAAGATGGGGGAAAATAAAATTTTTATTTTTTTTCATAATTTTGAGTAGCACTCCTATATTTTTTTCTTCCTTGATGAGAACAATGGCGTAGACAGGGATCTCATCTTGGGGGATTAAGGGATAAGACTGATTAACTCGTTTAGTTCCAGAACTAGTTTTGCCAAGTGAAGGGAAAATCCTGATAGATAAATAAGAAACTTCAATGAAAAATTTGTTGTAGTGTTCAATCTCTGAAACGAGAATATCTTTTATGTATTGATAAATAGAATAAGTAATCGTTTTGTAAATATTTACTACTATCGCATGTTGTGTTTAAAAACTAATGTAGTTTTAGGTACAATTGATTTGCAGCATTTTTTCAAATGACAAGTCACTACTGCCTTCATTCAATATGATTTTTAGTTTCTCGATCATACGGTGACTAACGGTCAAGTTGATGATAACAGCGAATGACCGCCAAGTCAGAAAAAGGGGCGCCTTGGTCAGCGATTGGTATCACCCCAAAGTTAACAGTATGCGGTAAAATAAACACCAGCTTTGTTACGTTTAGTATCTCCAAATGCATTTCTTTCAATGGTCAGATTGGAAATTAGTGTTTCTACAGTGTAATCAGGGCCGCAGTTTGGACGGGATACGGGTGCCGCAATACCAGAGCCCATAGCTTTTAGGGGCCTGCGAGGCTGATTTTTTTTACCCGGGCTCGGATGTTATAGAGGGCTCACGATACTGAATACGCTTTTATCAGAGGGCCCATTGAGAAAATTGGTACCGGGGGCCCGTTATTGTTAGCGGAGTGTCGACGTTGGGTTTTGATATTCCAATTTGCGCCTTTTCCTGTTTAACGACTTTTTCCTCTGTGCTTTGGGGGAGCCGTGAACCAACGCGGGTCCATTCGCTCACTTTGACGGGCCCCATGACCCCTTCCCTGGGCCGCCCCATGGCATAGGTCCTTGTCAGCGGGGGCCCCTGCACTTCATCCGGATCCTCAAGCTGCAGCCCCTGCTCCCCCCCCCCTCTCGTCGGCTCTGCTTTGAAGATCGCTAATGGGAAAGTTTACAGTAGTAAAAATATCAAATATAAAAGTACAGAATAGACAGAAAGCAAAGTAAAAAATTCGATCGTAAAAATAAAAAAACAATAGTAAAAAATATATCAAATAGCTTTATTAAAATATTATAAATATTTGGGACGGTTGTGAAATGTAAGAAAACTATAGTAAAACTAAACATAAATGAATAAAAGTAAAATATTAAATTCAGAAAAATAGTTGTGAACGAAGTGGTTTTAAAAATAATTAATTTATGAATGTATCTATAAATATAAACTATTTCTTCCGTTTCCACGTTTGTAATTCATATGAATGGCTGTGTAAAATTTAAATATTTTTATGAAATATTTTATCTCTTCTTCAGTTTAAAAATAAAATGTGATTTGGAATTTCCTTATGGAATTAAACTGGCGTTAAGAGAAGTCGACTTTTTCATTTTAATATTTTTCAATTGAACATGAAAATGAAATATTTAGAAATTAGTCAAAAACAGGAATGCCTAACTGATAAAATGAGCAAAGTTCTGAAAATATCTAACCTTTGAGTAATGAAATCAGGCAAGCTTGTCGCTTAACATGGAAGGCCGTCTTTGATTCCATAAAAATATTGTGATGAGAGCACTTTCCTAGAAACAAGTGTATCCTCAAAACGTAAAGAATTATTTATTAGCCAGGTTTATTTATTTATCCCCAAAATGAAGAGAAAAGTGATTGGCTGTATCACTAGCCTCGGAAGCCATATGTACTTCTGTCTGGGATACAGCGCCATCTTCGGTTGCCACCTTTCCCACTTCCACCCCCTTGAATACTTCCTTCCGTATATACTTACAGTAAAAGGTAGTTTAGTTACTTCACTTACTACTTTTCAGATGTCTAACGTAATTTGATAATCACGGCAGGCGTTTCTTCTCATTAAATTTTTTTAACTATATTTTCTGTTTTATTTCAAACTATATAACGTCTAAAGATATGGATATTGGAGAGATATATAGTAATTCCACCCAATTAAAATAATATTTATTAAAGCTTTAAATGTTTAAGATAGTTAATTCACTTATACGCCAAAAGATAAATAATTATAATACAACGTTAAAAAAAAATGTAGTAGCTTACGCCTTTTTAGAGAAGTCTTTTCGTGGTACGTATGCAGATGTCGATGTCAAATTGAATACTGATTATTATTTTAGAAATCGAAAAACAATTGCAAATACTGTTGCCAAATCTAAGAAGTGAAATCATAATTATACAATATATATTAATAGAAAATAAAACACAATCAATCACAGTTATGCGTTTAAAATACGTTTACAATTGTTTCAAGGGATAGATCCCTCTTCTTCAGAACAAATACGTACGAATTTTGAATGTATAACTGCGACTGGTTGCGTTTTACTTGCCATTATACTTGGCACAGTGTTTTTCGCTAACCATTTTAGACAATATATGTTGCTAGATACGGAAAGTGAGATTATGCATATTTGGCAATATATCGTATAAAAGGAAATTATTTGGCATGTTTCCAAGTTTAGAAATTGTAATTTTTGTCAACACCTATTGTTTCTGTCTTTTCCACCGGACTCCTTTTTGCGAACGGACAGTACCTCTGTATCTTGATCAAATAATTTATTTGATCTAATTTAAGTTAAATGGTCCTACAAAGAAGGAGACATTGTGAAGTGATAAAAAAAAGTGTATTATTTTAATAACAAATACGAGTGTTTTTGTTTTTTTTCAATTTTGCAAATAAAATTTTCCAAAACTTAACTTTCTTACATGTGTTTAAATAGATACCGGTTTTACCCCACCAGTGTGGCAAAAAGGGGGAATTTGCCCATTTTTAGGGAAACTAAAATTAACTAAAAAAAAATAAATTTTTACCAAAAAAATATTTATTTTCTGAAAGTTAATTGTCCATGGAAGCCAAATAATGCAGTATTGCTAAATTTTCTTTTCCAGTTTAAAAATTTTATGAGTTCAAACATTTGGTATCCGGCTTCGCCCCACCCTTCCTTACTCCATGGCCATTTTTTTTTCGCAGTGTTATTTTTTCCCCATTAGTAGCTGTAAGTATATATATATCTGCTTTTAATAACTTAGCATATTTATGTCGAATATCGTTGGGTTCTGTTATTAGTTTGACACATCATACGAAGAAAAACATTCTTTGAATTGTAATAATAACATTTTGTAGATTGCATAAAAGATTTTTATTTCTTTATGGAAGAAATTAAACGTAAACATGTCAGTTTACCCTAAAAGTAAAAATTAGGATTTTTGCAATGTTCTTACTATTACTTTTATGAGTAAACCTTTTCGCCCAATATCGGATGGCGAATTGTTTATATTGTATAAATAGACATAGTGTTAAGGTATTATTACCCTCCGCAGGGATAACACAATTGCCAAATATGGTCAACACAAGAAAGCCTCCGGGGCGAGAATTTTGTGAGTTTTCGTGGGGGAATTTATTATACTATAATTTTTGCCACCCACGTATTAATTACAGCTCAAACTAGAGCTTATGTAATTTTGGAGAAAAAGAGACGCTTTCCCCATCCTGGATTCGAACCAGGGTCCCTCCGTTTAGCCCGGAGTGTCTTGGACCGCTAGACGAATGAGGACAGGAAACAACGCTCTCTTTCTCCGTATGTAAAGATGTTAAGGTATTGGACTATTAGTACTATTAAGGACTATTAGTACTATTAAGGACTATTAGTACTATTAAGGACTAATAGTATTCAGTTCAACGACATAAAAGGCGAGAGCGTTTTTGTTATAAATGAATAAGTACAATCTATTCCATTGGTCGTCATCGTCGAGTTATAAAAATTATTATGAGGATGGGGGCTGAAGTACATATCACAGACGTATATACATTGCAATACACGTAAAATTGCAATTTATTAGGGGACTCGGGGCCCCACAGGCCCATATATGTCTGCCCCTATACCATTGGTTTACCTTGTAATAGTATACGTAAAAAGTACACCGTAGCGGCCGTGGTCTTAGCTTATCATATACTTGTAATTAAAATACAGTTATCTTCCAATAAGGGACACTTACTGGACTGGACATTTTGTCCCTTAAATAAAGGTACATGTGTCCATATTGCAAGGGACTGGGGACCAGAGGAATCGTCCCCTAAACAGAGGTGTCCCAGATTTAGAGGTAACCCAAGAGGTAACACTGTAGTTGTGTTTGAATATTGCTATACAGAACCATATTTACAACCGAATTAATATGTCCACCCCTTGGAAAAAAATCGTAAAGGGAGATGCAATGAATTTTATTTATGATCCTCATTTTACATTAATACATTTTCAATCAAAATTAACACGAATGAAATTACGTGGGTCGTTTACAAATGTTTCGGCAGAGATACATTCTGTCTTCATCACAGCCACCATCCAGACTGACCCGTTGCCATTTAATTGAAAAAATTGTCGTCTCATATTGTGCCGATTGAGTGTTAATGGATCAGTCTGAATGCTTTTTCAGATGAAGGCAGAACGCATCTCTGCTGAAGCAATTGTAAACCACGTAGCTTCCTTTGTGTTGATTTTGATTCAAAGATATTGTTGAGCAGTGCATGGCTTATGCATGCACGCACCTTATCTGCAGTATTCATAAATTTCGTTTAATGTGAAAACGTAAGTATTTTACTTATTATCACAAATATAGTGCGATTGAAAAGTCACGGAACCTAACATACTTAGTAACGAATAATGCAGAGTATACGTAAATCACATTAATAATACAGGAACTAAATTATTGTTCCTACAGTATGTCGTAAAGTTAAATCACAATGTTCAGTGCTAGAAATAATAGACCGGAGTGGGGGGGGGGGGCATGTGTTCAAAATGGCCACATTCCTGGGCATATGTTCGCAATCTTTTAATAAGACTACAGCCTTTTACTGATCATAGACACCGGCACATTTTGAATTCCTGTGGCAATGATGACTTTAAGCTTATCAATCATGAGTAAGAGTCACAACGACATACCATTCTTTCAAGGTAACTCTACAGAGGAAAATCCAGCGGCGCAAAATCTGGTGATCTTGGAGGCCACGAACATGCTTCACAAGTGCTGCTTCTTGTTGATAAAAATCCGATTGCCTGAGTTTTTGAGCGCACTTTGCAGTGCGTTCAAAAACCACTGTGTGCACAAATTACATTAAAACATTACCTTTTCATGAATACACGTATTAAAAAGCAGCAGCACGTTGAAACACTATTTGTCGATCGCTAAAAACAACTTCCCATGTTTCGTTTGTAATAAAATTATTTAATGAGCATTTATCTATATTTAGTTAGTGCATTTAAGCAATTCCAGAGCAACCAATTTCCGAAAACGAAATCGCTTAATTGGAAAATTCAAAAGCATAAAACGGCAGCCATGGTGTATCGTGGATAGCAAAAAAAATGGTGGTTATTTGGTTAGTGGAGTCGAGATTTAACTAAATGTTACTTTTTTCAGTAAAATTAAAATGAAAAGCGCTTTTTAATGTTGATTTCACCTCTTCCTCTATGGTTTACTTCGTTGTAGCTTCAATACCAAAGACGAAATTTACATAATCTAATATAATCATTATATTGCTAATTTTAAATATGGCTATATCCTTACACAATATTAGCATTAAAAATAAATATGAAATAACCAATTTCTCATTTTTGCAAAATAAACTCAGACGTAGATTTAAAACTATATATATATATATATATATTACACTCTATGTAACATAGCAATTTGTATTAAGCGATTTCAATGACCATTGTCGAAATTAAGGGGATGACAGGAATGGCTTGTACCTCCATAGAAAAGGTTTAAGTCCCCCCCGCCCCCCAGAAAAAGGAAAATTTTAATTGAGTACCCCGTGGGGAGTTTTGGGGGACTGGGGCTGCTGTAGATCATCCAGACTTTGAAGATAGTTACGCCAATATCAATAAAACAATAAAAGATTCTTTTCACTTAGTTTGCAATTATCACTGGTAAAACTAATTATTTAGTTTCATAAATCTTTTTGACTACGCATCATTTGATAAATTGTTTACAAAAAATATCCAGCTCACCAAAGTCTTCAAGTGTTGTTGAGTTTCTATATTTTCGAAGGCATTCTTCTTCGCTTTCGGGAATCGCACTTTCCATTTCGATAGTTAAGCTGACGTCTGTCGTTTCAGCAGACATGTCTTCTTCGAAAAGTCTATTGAAAAATTATCTCCAATACAACTGATGAGGATATTCTCTTCTCATTGTTTGTGGGGGGAAATGAGGTTCAGTGTTTGGCAATCGGTATAAACTGAAAATAATTCTCTTTCTGATCTATGCTTATAAGTTTCCTCCAACTCGCCAAACAATGCCAAATCTCGCCATCTAGCGGAGAGAGAGAGAGATTTCAACTCTCAGTGCAGATAAACGAAGAAACATTAACACAACCCATTAAAAAAAGGTGAAAAAAAGAAAGAAAGAAAGAAAGAAAGCATATGCCGCATCTTGTTACATAATAAACAGAACTTAGCTAATTTAGACATTTTTTATGTAGATGTGACTGGATATAATAAAGATAAAAGGTATTAAATAAGATAAAAGTATAAAGATAAAAGATTTAAAAAGTAGTGACAGAAAAACATTAAGGCCACGAAAAAAAAATCAAAACTTCCTTCGTCACAAGTTATGAAGAAATTTTATAAAGACAAAAATATCGGTTTTGCTTTGGTGATGAATTTCTGCATACGGATTATGATCAACATTGATTCGTTTTATTTGTGGAAGTGTTTTAATTTACTATCAGGGGCCCTATGTTAATTACAGTCGTATAAAAATTTTAAAAATAAGAATTAACGAGAAGAGATGTGCCGAACATACCCTATATGAAAACCATCATATTTATGTAATATTCATGCGCATTCTTAGTTTCGTGTAGTAAAGTTTTAATATTATTAAGGTAACAGTTTTTTCATATTAGCCGATGATGTGGCAACAGTAGATGTTAAATTACTCGTAAAGAAAAGAATGATTTTCCGGTGCCTGGTGGTCCCACCAGTACAACATCTGCTGTTGCCACATCATCGGCTAATATGAAAAAATTGTTACCTTAATAATAATATTAAAATCTAGTTCGTTATATCGGACGTTTTTGCTTCTTTAACTTGTCGCTTTGGCAACGGTAGTCACAGTACTGCCACACCAATAGCGAACTTGTCCATGCAAAGTTATATATATATACTCGTAAGGGAGAGAGTGGTTGCGCCTGTAGCTTAGTAGGTAGAGCACCTGACCGGCAATCAGGAGGTCGTGGGTTCGGGTCCCACCAGGCGCCGGAAAATCATTCTTTTCTTTACGAGTAATTTAACATCTAAAGTTTTAATGTCTTTCTACGCAACATATTTTGATGCTAATTCATCAAAAAAGCGTTTGCACTTACTAAATCCGTGAAGTTCAGTTAACAGGGCCATTCCCCAATGGGACATCGTCCATCATGCAATGCATTTCTTTGGTCTCTGCTCCTCCAAGTGTCTGCGTAAATGTTCCTTTTTTCCATTGCCTCTTTTATCCATGTTTTACGTGGTCTTCCTCTTTTTCTTCTCCCCACTAGCACGCTCTACAACACGTTTTTCGGCCATCTTCCATCGCTCATTCTCATTACATGTCCAAACCATCTAAGGGCCTTTCGTTGGCTTGTTTCTTCAATATTTTTATTATTTTCCACTAACCTCAAAATGGCGCCATTTCTCACACAAAAATAAATCGTCAGGAACATTTGCGGCTAACTGAAAACAATGACGCTTTAGAATAGTATTTGTCAACCTTTATGAGGCCGCGGTCCATTAATTTTTTTTTTTTTATAAGACGAGGGTCCGATCCCAACAAATATACTCGTGAATACAGTAAAGTGTCGTTAATCCGAACTAATTGGAATCAGAACCCGTTCGGATTAACGAATTTTCGGATTACACGAAATCTTTACAACAAAATTTACTGTAAGCTATAACTTTTTAATGTATCTATGTTTTGAAATTCACGCTTAACAGACAGCAGATGGCAGACGAGCGACGTAAAATATCCCTCTTTTTTCTATGCGGAATTTTTAATTTGTTGGCAACGCACACTGCGCTGCTCGTTTATGTCTTGTCAGCAATCGACTGACAAGACATAAAAATAGGGAAAAAATAGGAGTACCAGGATTTTTGGACTAACGTGGTTCGGATTAACGAGGCGCTACCTTTATATTTTTTTAAAGTACGTACATTAAACTACGTAAGTATGAATAACCATGGCATAATCATAAAGAGTTATCAGTATACTCTTTATGGTAATATATATTTTGCTGATACACTTCCTTGCTGATGGGTCACTGGTATTTGCAACACAGATAATAGTTAGTTCATGGGATTACGGTGTCATCTACGGCGGCCACTTTTCCCAATTCACCTCCTTTCCACTCTACTATTGTGCGTTCGCGCAGACCTGACGCCTGATACCGTTAGCAGACGGGTTAGTCCATTGCAGTTTAGGGAAGGGCGTCTTGCCGAAACTGGTTTTCCGCGAGGGAAAAACCAGTTCCTCCAAGACGGCCTTCCCTAAACTGCAATGGACTAACCCGTCTGCTAACGGTATCACGCGCCAACTGAGCGCGAATGCACAGTACTACTAATTAGTTCAGTTTTATGAACAGAGGATGCACATTATTGCAATCGGATTCCAGGCGCTTTTTATGTCCATACATAATGAACGATGTATCCTTTTTCTAGCGCTAAAGGATTTTGATGTCTGAAAATTCTCGATCATTCATAAATACTCACATATTTAAGGTTGGTCACAAGCATTTCCTGCACAGATATTATTTAGGTGTGTTCTGAGACTGAGCTTTCTAACGAATTCGCAACTATTATTCTCTCCAGAAGTTTTCCACGACAAAATATTTATTGACAAAATGCTTACAGAATTAAAATGACAAATTCCAGGAGGATCTCTCGCAGCCTGGTATAACTGATGTCAGGGCCCGCTACCGGCCATTGAGGAATACTACTTTAGAACGTTTAACGAACAGAAAATATCTTTAAAAACATCGGAATGTAGAATGAGTTCTTTTGTGTAATGACCACAGGAGTTCACAAGGACTTCGATATAGAGAAGGTACTAGCTTATGTACAATATCCACAGTGGCACCCATCATGGGCGGATTTATCACTTTGCCGCCCCAAGGCTACTTTTTGCTGACCCTTCCTCCCTGTTCCCCCCCAATCAGTGGTAGGAACATAAAAATTGATACATTCAATATACGCCAAAAACTTTTATATTGACAATAAATATGTTGAAAAACAAACTCATAAATTGAAACATAAACATTAAACAATATTAACTTATATTGAAACACTATTTATTTTTGGTATATAATAAATCAAATTCAATTTTATTGAAATAAATTTTAATTTTAGCAAAAAATAAAAGCCTATCGAACACTGGTATTTAAATGGAAAGCATGACGTCTAGCTTTCTTCTCGGCAAAACATCTGATTATATCATATGGTATTGATTTTGTTATATCAGACTCAATACACAAAATTTTGCCGCCCTAGTCTATAGCCTATTGGGAAACACGGAACCGGCGCCCAAATGAATAATTCAAGAGGGGGCGGGGGGGCTGAGAAACATCATTACCCCCTTAAAGGCTGTCAAACATTTTAGTTTTCAGCTGTTGTTATCCATTCAATTGTGTCCAGCCCTTCGAGCCTTCATATTAGTAAATATACAAGATACTAAAATACTACAAAAATAATTGATACTGCTTGGCAATTAGTAATGAGCTAAAAGGTGCCTTATTTTCAAATGTGATTGCAAAACTTTTGAAAGTGAACGCATAGTAGAATTGTGTAAAGCAAATTTTTAAGCAACTGCTAGGGGAAGGGCTCAAGCACTCCCCCACCCCCACCCCACATATGGGCGCCCGTAAATATCCACAATTTTTAATCTATTGTTAAGTTGTATTCTCTCTCTTCGTAAGTTGTTGATTTTGGATGCTGAAAATGTCCTGTTACGGTTTTCAAAGGTTGTTGTGCCTCTCGAATGCGTTGCTGCATTTGTTAAACAGTTGGGGTTCTAACCTTGGGTAAGGACACCTAAAGACGCTGTGTCATCGCATTTAAGAAGAAAGGGTTAGAATAAGCTTTCATCATTATAACAGTTTTCCCTTGCTACTACGTCAACACCTTTCTGTTGCAATAAGCGTGTCTTTTCAAAGAGCCAGCCAAGGAAGTCATGCATTTTAACTGTTGAAAGATGTCTCCAAGAAGATTTCTGTTATGCAATTAATATTGAACTTTAACCGTTCAAAACAGTGGTTTTTTTTATGAGCTTTTTCTATCAAAGCCACCAAGATGGGCATTCTGGGAAACGGGTTCTAATATTTATTGCTTTATTATGCAAATACATGATTTATAGAGTTATATACACCTTGCAATTGACATTTTTTTCTGTTAAATGACAGCATTTTGCGGTCCTCGTAAATGCTTCATAGAATTACACACCTTCCAATTAATGGTTGCTTTTTTTGGTTGTTTTTTAATGACGGTATTTTGCCTTTCAGAAAATGCTTCATGGAATTACACGCCTTCCAATTAGCTTTTATTTCTCTTTAACGACGGTATTTTGCGATTCCGGTAAATGTTTCGTGGAACTATACACTTTCCAATTAACGTTTTTTTCTGTTTAACAACGGTATTTTGCGGTCCAGCAAATAATTCATAAAATTACACGAATACCAATTAACTTTTATTGCTGTTTAATAGCGGTATTGCGATTCCGGCAAATGTTTCGTGGAACTACACACCTTCCAATTAACGTTTTTTCTGTTTAACAACGGTATTTTGAGATTCCGGCAAATGCGTCATGAAATTACATACCTTCCAGGTAACGTCTTTTTCTGTTTAATGACGGCATTTTGCGGTCCCGCAAATACTTCATAGAATTACACGCCGTCAAAAATTAACGTTTTTTCTGTTTAACGACGGTACTTTTCGGTTCCAAAAAAGGTTTCATAAAATTATACAGCTTTCAATTAACGTTTTCTCTGTTTAATGACGATATTTTGCGGTCTCGGTAAATGCTTCATGGAATTGCACACCTTCCAATTAACATTTTATTTTATTTTTAACGACGGTATTTTGCGGACTCGGAAAATGCTTCATAGAATACCTTTCAATTAATGGGGGTTTTTTATTTTGTTTTGTTTAACTACGGTTTTTCTTTCCCACTAAAGTCGTTAGTGGGAAAAATTCTTCTATACGTAAGTATATATTTGACCTGAAGGTAACTAATGAACTTTAAAATATAAATTATCAACAGAAAAATAAATTCAACGGGGTTACAAGCGTACACCGAAAGTTCATAAGGGGGGGGAGGTTGCACAAAGCCTATCTATATATATTCATATATATTTTACAAATTCCATCACAAGTGCAGCCACTACTCCCATCGACCCTTGCCCACGCCGATGGGAGTCTCGATAAACTTATTCCATGCGAAGGCTAGGTCGAATTACCGAGGTAGACGGAAATTTAAAGAGAAAACCTTCTAACAATTTAATTTATGTCTCTATTAAATAAAAATATAAAAGTTATTATTTATTTCTTACTCTAATATAAATGTTTGATGGATTTTTTTTTTCTTTAATTACATAGTGAATTAGAAGTCAGTGTGGCGCATAAATACGTTTGAAATTGTTTACAATAAAGATTGTTTTTAAATACGATAAAAAAGTCTTTTGAATTGCAGTTTTATTTTATTGATTATAAACTATCTTCAATTATTTATTTCTTACTCTAATATAAATGTTTTATAGTTTTTTTCTTTAATTACATAGTGAATTAACGCTTAGTGTGGCGCATAAATAGGTTTGAAATTATTTACAATAAAGATTGTTTTTTTTAAAATATGATAAAGTCTTTTGAATTGTAGTTTTTTTTTTATTGATTATAAACTATCTTCAGCACTGTGTAAGTGTTTCAAAGCTAATTCTGTTCCGTCCTGACTGACCTCAAAGAAATTTCCGAATTGTATCCATGTCTCGTAAATCTGTTTTGTTTTTTTTGTTTTTTGTTGGATTGTCCCATATAAGGTTATGGCCCCAATCAGTTATTGTTTCTTCGGCATAAAAATCGCTCAAAAGACTAGGAAATTAATTGAAAATATGGCAACAACTAGTGGAAAATTCATTGAAAATATGGCAAAAAAACTAGTCAGAAGAATTTATAAATACAGTAATTTTGTGCATCGGAAAGGATTTGGCTAGAATTTAGTTAGAATTATTTTCGATGAAAGGTAAAAAATATACTTTAAGGTAATATTTGCTATTATTGTAAATTTTTATATGTGAATTTATATAACATTATTTAATAACTATATAACTTTTGTGTCATTATTTACACACTAACTTGTAATATATCATAAAGTCTGTAGAGAAGCGGTTCTTAAACTGCGGTCCGCTGAACCCTTGTCAGGGGGTCCGTGAGACCTTCTCAGTGTTCCACAAAAGTTCAGAAAAATACTAAGACATGAGCATTTGCTCTTTAATGCTAAGAATAAATTATGAGGGAACGAAAAATTCTTTCCTTAAATGGTGAAAATTAGTGATGAAACACTAGAAATAAATATGTATGATGCAAATTCCGGGCTTTAAACTTTGAGTTAATTCTTGGGGGTCTGCGAGGGTGAGTGAACTCTGAAGGAGGGGGTCCGCGGTCCAGAAAGGTTAAAGAACGCCCGCCCTTTAGCGATAGATGGGGGCCCACAAAAGGTCTTAGCCTCGGGGCCCCGCTTCAAAATTTGTGGACCATGTGGATAGCCCATGAATTGAT
>QLNU02014802.1:28154577-28179185 GCA_006491805.2 Dysdera silvatica
GTTCAAACTCAAATAAAACCGATTTTATTCATACAATTCTAACGAAAAATTTTGGGATCAATGCTATATACTTCTTCACTTAAGTACCATTAGAGGATAGAAGGGGTCCCAAATAGAGGTTCTCGTTTTATCAAGGAAATTGTATCGTCATTTTCAGTTTCTGAGCATTCCTTTTGATGATCAACCTTCCTGAGAAATTAGATTTCCTGAATTACCTCAAAATTTGAAAGTAATTCAATTATCTATATTTTTTTTTCTTGTTTAGAATTGATCTAACTCTATTTTTCCGTGAAAAGAAATGTTTATATCTTATTTGCAACTTTTTTCTTTTGCGATGGCACTTTCAAGTACCGACTCCTTTAATTAGCTTTAATTAATTTAAAATTATTTTTTCTTATTTTTATTGCATATATCCTGTAATACGCCTTCAAAGAAGAAGAAAAAAAATATGTTGTGCACAATTTTTAATTTTATTATAATTCGATAGATAAAGGGTTAACACTGCTGAAAAGGTAGGAGTTTATACCATACCCATACTCGACAACACAACCAACACTTACACCCATTACGTTGGTAGCACACTCAGACCACTACACACTAGGATAAAAAACACATGGCCGATATTAGACTTAACAGAACTTCACAGATATTAGACTTAACAGATATTAGACTTAACAGACTTCACTAGCCTCGCACAGTTCATACACACAAACGATGCCGTTTTACTGTTTCAGCATACCAAAATACTGGTCCCAGCTGAAAAAAAGTGAGAAAAGTTTAAGATACAGAGTAGCTCTAGAGATCTTTAGCCAACGATCTGTTACTTACAATGCAGAACAGCCCATCTACATTAGCAATGCTTGGCAATATTTGTTAAAAAAAAAACCTGCCCTGACTTCAACAACAAAATCATTTTATTTTCCACTATTTAACTTTTACACACTATACATTTTTTCTTCTATTTTCTCAACCATTTTACAATCACACGATGATCTTCGAGTGTTTTTACAACAACGCATTGATTTTAATGCAATCACGATCACGATTGTTTATTTTATTTAAATATTTGTATTCGATATTCATGTTCTGCATCTGATGATGATGACTGTCCCATTGAACAGCCGAAAGCCTGGCTGATGTGTTTAATAAAAGTATTTTACCCGTTTTGCATTCACTTGTACATTTTATCGTCCGTCCGTCCATCCATCCATCCATCTATCTGTCTGTCTGTCTACCTATCTATCTATTCATCTATCAATATATAACTATATATCTGTACTTTTTATAAAACTTCGGCTTCGATATATGAAGGTCCTACTGTATATAAAACCACACCTTCTTTCCACACATAAAAAAGATGTTTTTGATAGACGTTTTAATTTTGACATATTTTTGTACCAAACGTTTCCGTAGATCAATTCATTTTTTCTGCGCGCCTAAAAATAACTAACGAAAAACGGTCTTTTTTCCTTGAACCTACTTCAATTGCTGTCAAAAACTCATTATGTGTAACCTCCATCAGATAGTAAATCCCACTAATAAGACACTTATGTGTTATACGCGCTTGTTATTTTGAATTTGCTTTCGAACTTTGTCAAAATTGGAAAACAAGAAATTCATAGAGATCCTTATACTTTGTGTATGGACTTCGCTGTTGTATAAACAATATTTGATCCTCCCTTTTATTTTGTCAGCTGTTCCTCTTTCTCGATATTTCAAGTTCTAACTTTTCTTTTCAAGTACTATTTCGCCGTTTCTACCTTTCTTATATATTTCTTCTTCTTTTGTACCCGCATCCAAGTTTTTATTTTTTGCCAGACTTCATCAATGATTGATGAGATGACAATTTTTATTTAGCAAGGCTCTCTTGAGGCCGATTATTTCTTTGTAATTTTTTTTTCTTTTCCTGTATTTTTCTTTGAAAACTTTGGACGTCTTTAACAATTAGAAGAGGTTATACATAAATTTTTTCGATGTACTTCTTCCATGATGTTACAATTAAATCTTACCCGTTAAACAATCTTCCATTTTATTCTAAGTTGCTTTCATGATGACAGTATTTATCACCATTTCGTAAATTATCAACAAGATCTGACCAAGACTTTTTGCCAAAAAGTGGGTACAGAAAAGTTTTTGCATTACATAAACCAACGTGTTAAAAAGAAATTACTCCGCCCCACCTCCTCCATAATTACCTTAAATCGCTGGCGTTCGCAGGGGTTTGTAACCCCCATTCAAATACAATTTTGTGTATACTACTACTACTATTGTGGACAGGGGGGGGGAGGGAATTGAGAAGGGTGGCTGCCAGAGATGGCGCTGTAATCTCAGCCAGGACGCTTAAACAGAGTATCCAACCGCCGAGGCGGCTTTGGGAGGGCTTATTCGAAAGTCGAGCATACATAGCACACAAAGATGCAGGCTCGCATAAGTATCGTCATTTAACGTAAGCCGAAGCAAGCTGCCGGATGGGCCGTCGCGATGAACGGCGTGGAGCGCCGCCACGGGAGGATCCAGATGGATCCAAGAGGTCGATCAGACCTGGTGGATGGACGTGACCTAAACGGCGGCGGGCGAGAAGGAGCTCCTCCCTAAGGTAGTGGTAGGCCGGACACCGCAAAAGAATGTGTTCCAGTGTTTCGTCAGCACCTTCCTGACACTGGAGACACATGGGCGACTGTAGTCGCCTGATGAGGTGAAATCAATTTGTGTATATACATATGAATATGGGTTATGCCCAAATAATTAACGAACAAAAGCTTATGGGGGAGGGGCTCGAGTATCTTCAAGAGATTATGTGATGCGGCCTTAAAGAAAATAATGCTCTTTGATATCCAATGGGGGTTGAGTTCCCAGAGCCCCCCACCTTTTTCCTACGCCACTGGTTGCAGTTCCGTAACCACCCGCTCATGAACTTTCTGCGTACGCCTACGTCTTAAACAGCAGCAAGATTTAACGGAAAAGGACAAGTTCGCACCAAAGCCGTGGACTGACGCTTGTTGTTGTTACGGGGGGTCTCTGTAAGTTACAGGGGGGGCACGGAAAGCTACAAAGAGGGCTTAAAATTCGTTAATATTTTAATGTATTTTATTAATATATTCAATAATACTAAATATCTAAGTAGGCTATTATATTTAACATCAATGAATAAATTTCTTAACTTAAATTTTGCATTAAAAACTTATCAATTTTAGTATAGGCCTATCTCCCCCTCTCTATAATCCACCCCCCCCCTCCATATTATAAAGTATATAAAGACTCGATAGATCCAAGACCTGTAAAAAAAAAAAAAAATTTATACACGAAATCTACTGTAGAATGCTATTTGGAATAAAATCCACCAGGGGGCGTTTCGAAGCGGATCACGAAATTTATTGGCTCCGTGTTTAATCGTATTTATGTAGTTTTTATCAGAATGTGAGCAATTATTTTTTTCGTTTCTTTTGCGGCACCGGCGTATCATACAATTGCGATTGCTGCTGGACAAAATTGCTAAATCTTTTGGACTATTTTTTATTTTCTGCAATGGAAGACTTTATGCAATGTAGTGAACCAGTTGTGGTAAAATCAGATGGCATTCGATGTTCCGTGCACAAGTGCAATAAGTACTTCCATTTTTGTTGCACACCCTTAACGGAGAGCATTTTTCGTAAAATGTCGAAAGATCGTATTAAGCATTGGGTATGTATGAGCTGCAAAAACACGTCAATTGACTCAACGGTGCTTATGCATCCTGCATATATTGTAGGGGCGGAGTCCCCAAACGAGTCTCAAGACAGTTTGCGTAACGTTAATGACAAGCTGGAGCATGTTGCTAATCAAATGCTGGATTTGACTGTGATTAAGTCTTCCATGAAGACACTTGTTCGACAGCATAAAGAGGTTCTTCGCCGTCTGACGCTGGTGGAACCTGCAAAGAATGATTTATCGCAGAAAATGACGAACCTACAGGATCGGTTTGTTTGTTTGTTTTTTGGTTTTACGGCTCAAAGACTACAGTGGTCATGCTGCGCCGGGACCTACAGTTTTCCGAGGAATCCGAACCTCTTAAGGCCTGGGGAACCAAACCCCGGACTACAGTGAGCAGTCCAGGATCGGGTTGACTCTCGTGAAAATGAAATAATGGCTCTCCGTGACAGGATTGGTGAAATGGATCAGTATTCTAGGAACCGTAATATTGAGTTGCATGGTATTCGACTTTCGGGTTTTCTGAGGCTTCATAAGGCGTCACTTAGACATTGTTGTTAAAATTGGTAAGCATTTGAAAATAACGCCCATTTCACTCAATGGCACCCATAGAGTTCATCTTCTAAAATCAAAATCTGTAAAACAACCCTCTTCGATAATTGTACAGTTCACAACACGGAGTATGCGACATGTTTATTGCAAATAGAAATAAACATGCTAAAAACTGTGATATACAGATGACATGTCTCCGATCTTTATTATTGAAAATCTTGAGAAAATAAAAACTTGTTTTGGTAGGCAAGAAAATCTTCACGAGAGGGGAAAAATAAATTTGTATGGTGCAAAAATGCGCATTTTTTATTGAGAGAAAATGACTGTGATGATGCGATACCGATATTGGGGATTGGCCATCTACATCGATTGACTGAATCTGAGGATTAACCTGACGCTAAATTTAAATTGTGTTCTTTATTTTGTGGTTTACCTAAATCATTTATTTTTGTCATGTTTCTAGTGTCTGAATAAAATGTTTTAATTTTTCGTTTGGCCCAGAATGATCATTGCTGTCCTTGCGCCATAAAAAGTAAGACCGACCATTTATATATGCGCATATTTTTTTTTTTCTCTCGTTGGTTTCGGGCACAGTGTGACCCTTGATATCTGGCGATACTGGTAGTTTTCTAGTATAAGACTGATTTTACTAATAAATGAATTATTGTGGTATTTGTTAATGGGTTGGCACTCTGGTTTAATGTGTTTCTACTGATTGGTATAGAGTACAGGTTGTGGGTATCTAGAGATTACATATGGCAATTGATTTATAAATAATCATTTTTAAATTTTTTTGCGCACAGCATGGTCTTTGTTGTCCTTATAATGTGGTTGATTCATTGACTTTTAGTTGGGTTTTGAATATTGCGATTTGATTGTTTGTATTGTGCCGGTGCTACAATTGATGTATTCGATGTAGTTTTAATTAATTTGTTTTATTGCTTACAGTTTACTGTTTTTTATGTTTAGCAATAATGCGAGTTCCACGCCTTTGGACCTAGGTCAGGATGATGATGGTCGATATTATAAACCTTCTGAACTTGCCAAATTTAATGCTTCGTCTGGGGACATCCTATTTATACACATAAATGCTTGCAGCCTGGCTAACAAAATGGTTCTGTTACAACATTTCATACTTTCAATAGAAATCCCTGTGGGTGTTGTCTGTGTTTCGGAGACATGGTTTTATCCCGATTTTATGATTGATTTGGAGTCCTATGTAATGATTGCTGAAAGTTGAACTGATTCTTGCGGCGGTGGGGTGGTATGTTCGTTCACGAGCTACTGTCATTTACATTGGTTCAACAATGGTGTGGTATTTACCCAGAAATTGAACTTGTGACCATTTTTACCCAAGGGGCATTTGTAGTAACGATCTACAGACCACCGGGTGGTAACGTTCAACTTTTTCTGCGTATTTACGACATGTTTTGGATTTTTTTTCAAAGCACAGGGAATAAATTTTTCCTTTTAGGTAATTTCAATATTAACATTAATTTGCAGAGTGGTGATACTAACACTTTCGTGAATATTATTTCGTCTTATGGTTGCCAATGTACAAGTTCGCCAACTAGAATAGCGCTTAACTCACAATCAGTCTTGGATCACAATCACTAATGCAGATGATATAAAGACAGGAGTTATTGATCATCACATTAGCGATCATCTACCCATTTTTATTTTTTTCGATTTCCAAAAATTGCATACCCCTTATCATAAGAAAACATTTTTTATCAAAGATTTTACACTTTTCACAACATAACTTAATTTCATTTGAATCAGCTCTCACTGATATTTATTGGTCTTACATTTTAAATGTAAACGATGTTTACAATAATTTTTCTTCTATTTTCAGGTCTCTTTATTTGACTCATTTTCCTGATACACAAATTGTGAAAAGTAAGTGCCTAAGGAAACCATGGATTACCAAATTCCTATTGAGAGAGATTAATATTAAAAATAAACTCTGTTCTAATTTTCTTCAATCTAAACTCCCTGAACATCTTTCGATATTTCGTACTTTTCGCAATAAGCTTAATAAAAAAATTAAAACTTGCTAAAAGACATTATTTAAATCAATTTTTTAAAATTCTAATCAAAAGAAAATTTGGGTCAAAATTAAAGAACTTTTGGGACATAAACAATAAACTTCTGATCCTATTGACTCCTCGCACACTACTAGTGGGATACTTTCTGATAATAAACAAATAGCTGATGCTTTTAATAATTATTTTATTAACTTTCCTCAATCACATGTTGGCCAGCTAACAAGTTCATACAATTATAAGGATAATTGTCATGATTAAAACCTCAATAACTCATTGTTTTTATATGAAATTGGTGAACTTAAACTCTTACCTGCTATTCGGAGTTTTTATCAGAATAGGGGACATGGACATGATCAGATACACCCCCCCCCACTGTTATTAAATTTGTTGCAGATACTGTCAAAGTGCCTTTATTACACATTTATAATTTAATATTTTCTACTGGTTTTATTCCTCTAGAGTTTAAGACTGCTTCTATCATTCTAATTTTTAAAAATGATTCAAAATCAGATAGTTTGAATTACTGGCCCATTTCTGTTCTTCCTGTTTTTAATAAAATATTTGAAAAACTTCTTTATAAAAGATTTTACAATTTTTTTTTTAAATCACATACCATCATCAATAAAAATCAATTTGGATTTTCCAAAAATAAATCATCTGAGAAAGCTCTTCTTTCGGCAACTGCCTATATTTATTCTTCCATTGACATAGCAACAATCCATTTACGGATCATAGAATAAAATAGTTCAAGAAAAATTGAGACGCGTAAGTATAGCAGCTGACTTTTCGAAACACTCCAATATTTCTACTAATTTTGATGCAGATATTTTTAATGTAAATATTCCATTCAAAGGTGGATTGAAGAGTTATATGGAGAAAGTTTGTTTTTTGCGAATGAAATCACTATTGTTTATACTGATATTGAAATGGTTAAGCCTTTTTTGTGAAAAGAGGGTGGTATTTAGTCTTTGCGGTATTGTTAGGTAGTTACTTTTAAAGAATTTATCAAAGTATTTAATATTAGTATTAACCAAAAAGATTAGTGCGTTGATTTCAGTGCTCTTAAAAAAGGTACTAGTATAATCGGGAAAACGGATAGGTTTATGAATATCTTTACGAAGATTTAATCATTAGTACCGTTGGGTTGAAAAATATCAACACAACATCATTTTTTCAAATTATTTAATTATTCACTTAAAATTATTTATTTAAAATTAAATCTTTTAAACCAAAATGCTGGGACTCATCATTACTAAAAATTACTCATATATATATATTCAAGTTTTAACTTATTTTTATTTTCATTTTCTCCAAAAATTAGTTCATATTATCTTTTTAGAAAAATGTGAATTAAAACATTATCGTAGACACTTTCTGCCGGATTTTTAATTCTACATTTCAGGTCAGCAGTGCGCATGCGTGGACCACCATACCTAGATTCCAGCAGTAATATAGTTAAATTAAATTATAATTTCAAATACAATTGCAAGTTGAATTCAAAACAACGTATTAATTCAATTACATATACCAGAACTTTAATCTTATGGACAACACCATTTACATAGGAACGTTATATATATGGACATTTTTCAACAATTCGGCCTTAAAGTAACGTTTATATACATGTTTTTTCTGCAACATTGTTATTATAATTCGTGAAAGGCTGTTTTAATTTATGTGAAGACATTTAAAATTATCGTGGAATATTATGTTACACTTCAAAGGATGATATTTAAAATTATACATATTGTTACTATTATTTAATGTAAATATGAACGTTAATTAACCTTTTCTACTTTTGCATAAAAATTCCCCTAATTATGCAAATTTCTATTCTACCTTTCTAATTCTATTTCTCTCTATATTTCCCACAATTCAACTTCTACCATTTCTATTTTCAATTTGCTATTTTCTGTTTCTACTGGGCTTGCTGAAAGAAGTGGATGACTCATCGGGGCGAAATAACGTTCAACAGCAAGAAAGTCGTAAAAATCGAAGTCTTTTCTTCACGATTCACCATATAAAGAAATGGACGAAATTCTCTATCACAGTAAATAGTAAATGAGTTTCTGGTACAAAGGGGGAATGTTCCCCCTTCTGCAAAATGACCACTGATTCCCAGAAATGGAGGGGCGCTCTGACGTGGATTGGTCAACCACGTTATTGGTCAACCACGTTATTGGTCAACCCAGCCCCATCTGTACACTAATCGCCTTTTTTCTGAAAGAAAATCTTACAACCTCAATATAAACCAGTGGTGGTCATGAAGAAGATGGGCTCCAAAAAAAGGGCGCCAACTCGCAGCTGGGTACAGCAACCCCTTTCGAAGCAAGTGGGTAGAGCCTCCGCCCGGCAAGTGGAAGGTCGTGGGTTCAGGTCCCACCGAAGGCAGAAATATTTATTTTCTTTCGAACGTTTCACCATCTAATCACGCCATACCATCGGCGTTGGTATCACTACGCCAATAAACGTTGATTGATATTGTTGTTCAGATTAGTTATTGTATAAACTACAATTAAATATTTTTTAATGTTCACTTACAATACCATAATTGATTATCGTGTAACCATATTTTAATTTTATCCCTCTCATTATGTGCATCTCGGTAGAAAACATATGCAAGCAAAGAAAATCCAGAACTCAAGACGAACGTAAACCATTGCGACATCCCGGATACCATCCCATGGGGCATCATTTGGGATTTTCTGGTTACTAGATAAAAGCTTCTAGAATGCCGTGATATTTTGTTTTTTGCGTCTCCATCTAAATAAATGAGTATATAGTTATTATTAACGTCGCATTCTTACGTTCTTTTGCAATGAAGGGATTTTTGAAACATTGGAGGTTTCAAAGAATCGTCAACAAACATTGTCATTCTTCCGTTCGTTCATATTTTCTGGTTGTGTTTTTTGTGGGATCTTAATATGATAACAAAAAATAATAAAAGTTCTTTTAAAAAAGGACGAGTTTCAATGATTTTATTTTTCGCTTTGTATATTAGAAAAGATGCTTTAGGTGTAGAAAATTATGTTCTATTTTATGCAATTTTCGGCTAGCAAAATGGATGAAATTTGAAAAACTTGTGAGAGTATATTCAGCGTGAAGGAGACTCGAACCCGGCACCACTTGACTGAAAGTCAAATGACGTCACCGAGTCACACCAGGCGGTGGAAAGTACGATACCCGGCGTGGGAAGATATACATTTTATTTTCATTTTGAGGCAAAATGAGTTAGTTCGCTTCCATGAAATGAACTGAATTACCGAATAATACGGAAATAACTTTTAAACAGGCGTACGATAAAAAAGAAAAAGCTATTATTTGCATTAAAGTTAGGGACGGGAAAAGTTTTGCGTATTAGTTTGTTTGTTTGTTTTGTGGTTTTACGGCTCAAAGACTACAATGGTCATGCTGCGCCGGGACCTACTGTTTTCCGAGGAATCCGAACCTCTTATGGCCTAGGGAACCAAACCCCGGACTACAGTGAGCAGTGGTTTTGCGTATTAGAGGAAAAATTAAAGGGAAAAGTTTAACGTCACCGAGTCACTGCGGGGGGGGCGGGTAGCAAGTTTGATCCCAGACATTTGAAGATTTTTTTTTTTAAAAGCTGAGAAACATTATTACCTCCTTCTCATAGCTGTCAAAAATTTTAGTGAATGTACAAGAGACCAAAATGCTACAAAAATAATTGATACTGCTTGATAATTAGTAGATGATCTAAAAAGTACCTTATTTTAAAATGTGACTGTAAAACTTTTGAAAATAAATGCATAGCAGAATCGGGCAAATAAAATTTTCGACTTGGGGGACCCCATTCCCTTTCTCCCCCCTGGGCCCTGTAAGTACTAAAACGTAAAATAAAGGCTCCTCCACCTCCCGAGAGAGCGAAGCGTCCTATTACTTTTGGTACGATGGTGTCCATCTTCATGTTGATACTGGACTTGCTATTTCCTCTTCCACGGTATTTTTACACTTTTATTGTCAGAGTTTATCGGATTTGACCAATCAGATTTAAGAAATTGTCGCGGAACTCTTTCGTGAAAGAATTGCTTCCGGCGGACAAAACCTGATCGGATTTCACTAATCTTTACAAAGTATTTCTATTCCCAAAGCTATGGAATATAATGCTTCGTACACGATTACAATATACGGAACAAAACTGGCCAGTGTAATTAATTTCACAAATACAGTACAGTCTCTTAACGGCGTCGTTTTAAGCAATCGCCCCTGCCCCATTGGACTCCAGAAACACATCACAAAACCTTCTTTAAAGGCGCTTAAGCTGCCTCTTGAATTTTTAAATGCTACGTCACTGAACGACGGTAGTTTGCCTTGACAAATGCTTCATAATTTATGTATTCCGAATAGCGTCGTTTTCTGTTTTACGACGGTTTTTCGTTGTCCCTTAAAAGTCGTTAAAAGGAAAGATTATTGTAGATGTCGTTATTTATTCATATATGTCGTTAATTTCAATCGTTAGTTAAATATCACGCAAGTTTATAATAAGAAACTGACACACTCTTTAAAGATGTGTCAGCAATATATTTTTAAATACCCCCCTCCGCTCGGGTGATAATCGTTAGAACTTAAAAAAGGGAAGAAAAAAAAGAAATTCAGTTGTATGCTCTTTCAAAAAAATTTAGATGTACTTTCATTTTTTCAAAAAATTTTAGAAAAACATTGGAGGGAAAAATTGTGCCCAGCTTAATCCGGAATGGAACAAATGTCAACTGTTAATGGGGGGAAAATATAACAGCGTATGCGCCATCTGCAGCAGATGCATAAATTTGTGTTTTGCTATTACTTTGATTTAAAATAAGAACATAGGAATTATTTTTATTTTTTTGGTAGGGAGACGTAGTCGAATTTTTCTTACGAAGAACTACACACGACCATTTTTTTTATATAGCTTTACGGATTTTTGTTTCAGAAGCCACTATTTGGGTTTAGATTAAAACGTATCTCTGACTCAAAAGAGTTCAAGTAGAAAAGATGATCATGCACTAGGCTGGACTCGAACTAGCTGACTTCAGATTACTGTCCCAACATTCAATTGCTAAGCTATTGTGCCCAGTCACAAATCTCATTTTTATGTTGAAAATCATACATGGTGGGTCTGGATAGCTTAGTGATCGGTCTTGGGGTGGTGACCCAAAGGCCACTGATTAGAGTTTAGTCCTTGATATGGTTGTCTTTTTTCTCTCTCATCTGACAAACACAACTGTAATGTTTGTATTTTGCGGAGAAAAGATAGTTGTCATGTTGCTCTGGGACCTGCAGTTTTCAAAAGAATCTTAACCTGTTGCCCAAGAAGCTAAATGCCAGTGCACAGAAAAAAAAGGTCTCTCTCTCTCTCTCTCTCATCCAACAAATGTAACTGTAATGCTCGTATTTTACAGAGGGAGGACAATAACAACGCTGAATCTGAACCTGTTGCCCAGGGAACTAAGTGCTAGTGCACAGAAAAAAGGTCTCATCTGACAAATATAACTGCAATGTTTATATTTTAGGGAGAAAGAAAAGTGGTCATGTTGCTTCGTGACCTTCACTTTTCCAAGGAATCCGAACCTGTTGCACGGGAAACTAAATGCTGGTGAGCAGAAAAAAGGTCTTTTTCAGCTGATAAATGTAACTGTAATGTTTGTATTTTATGGAGAAAGGACAGTAATCATGCTATTGTTAGACATGCAGTTTTCCAAGGAATTCGAATCTGTTACCAAGGGAACTAAATGATGGTGCACAGGAAAAATGTCTCTCTCATCTGGCAAATATAACTGTAATGTTTGTATTTTATACAGGAAGGACAGCAGTTATACCAGTGTCAGACCTGCAGTTTTCCAAGGAATCCGAATCTGTTGCCTAGGGAACTAAATGCTGGTGCGCAGAAACGAGGTCTCATCTGGCAAATGTAACTATTATACAATGCATAGGCGTAGAGTTACATGGGCCCAGTCCCCCCAATAAGTTGAAAAATTGCACTTACATACTGTAATGTACAAAATATGTGCTTGCCCCCCCCCCCCACCAATAATTTTGAAAACTCTACGCTGATGCTGCAATGTTTGCATTTTGTGGAGGAAGGACAGTAGTCTCACTTTTGCCAGACCTGCAGTTTTCCAAGGAATCCAAACCTGTCGCCCAGGGAACTAAATGCTAGCGCGCAGAAAAAAAAGTCTCATCTGAGAAATGTAACAGTAATGTTTGTATTTTATGGAGGAAGGACAGTAGTCTTGCTGCTGCCAGACCTGTACTTTTTCAAGGAATCCAAACCTGCTTCCCAGGGAACTAAATGCTGGTGCGCAGAAAAAAGGGGTATATGCTCTCCGGTATCACTAGAATTGAACCCAGGTTGACGGCATGAGAGACGAACGTATTATCACCATGCTACCCTCAGGCACCGATTCAATGCTTCTGGCAAAAACACTCGTATTTCATTTAGTTCAGTCTGGCCGTAAGAAAGAAAGGAAGCATTACAAAGGATAGATATCGGACCTACGCAACGATTTGTACACATCGGATGTATACAAAGACATCAGACAGGGTTCTCATTCACACTGAAGAGAAAATTAGACTTCGCCGGAAAAAAATCTCTGACAATCACGAGTAATTTTCAAACGAGCTTTGCTTTCGGAAAAATAGCTTCACGTTCGTGGAAGATCTCGCTATTCAAAACAGAAGTTAAGGATTTCCCCGACTTTTCAGGTTTGAAAAAAAATCTCGTTTTTCCCTGACCTGTAGAGACGATTTCAAATTCCTGACAATAATTCCAGTTATGTGGGAACCCTGTCAGATGATTTCGAAAGTAGTTAGTATTTTAATTAACATGTGCATGTATAGCCCAGTCAAATAGGGATTTAACCCCAACAAAAATTGATGCCAAACTAAACATTTGTTTTGACATTAAGGCACGAAAAGTCAGTTTTGAAATTGTGGTTACGTGTCGAAATATTAATGGTCACCAAAATCGTTTTTTCGCGAATAACTGCATCATATGCAGTGTACATCTATGAAGCCAATATGAAAGTTATAGAAAAACTTAATTATCTACAAGATTGGTTATATGCATTGTTTTCGTCAGGTTAACCCGTTTCGAGATATAGCGCAGAGAAGTGGGGGAAGTGCATTTTTTTTTATGGGATAAAGCTGTTTAAACCGCGAAGCAAGATATCCATGGCACTTTATGACACCGATTGCATAATAAAATGAGCAATATTGAATTGTAAATAAAAAAAATTCTCAAAATAGTTATTATTTGTAAACATTTACTTACAGATAATATTATTTATGTAAGAATAATATTTTTATCATTCTCTTCTCAATAATGCAAGTTAACGATTAATAAAACCAAATATAAATAATAATACGGTGTCTCCAAGTATAGAATTGTCGGAGATAACAAAACAAACTGTCACAAAGCAAATGAAATGGGTCGCCTAGCCTAATCTAGTTTCCCGGGGTACCTAACGTGAAAACATTTTATCCCCTGTATAGGGTGAAAATGATGTTGGGGTGGAGAAGGACATGGTAGGGTATTGATGGTAAAACTGGTGTTTGAAACTAGGGTGGCTAAAAGAATATAGAGTAAGTAAAGTAAAATAAAGTTAGTAGGAGGTTTAAGAAATTAAAAAATTAATAGAAACTTGGAAGGGTACAATGAAGTAATACGTTCGATGGGAGTAAAAGGTAAAGGGTTTAGTCTAAGTGGGGAATCAATTGAGACCGGTGATCGGGCCCAGCAGAACACACGTTCCCGACCGGTCATCGTTAGGTGGATGGAACACTTAGGTGATTTGTTGTAGGGTGTCATGGAATTACTAGTAATAAAATACAGTAGTAAGAAGCTGAATTTAAAGCTGGGGTGGATTTATGGATTGACTTGGATGGTTGATTGTCATGTGGGTGAGGGGGTAGGTGCAATAGCACGTAGAAGTCGGCGCGAGTTTGTTTGAGGGTAGGATGCTAATGTCAGAGTGGTACCAGCTTGGATAAGTAGGATTGTTATGTAAGTCGTGATGGTAAACGGTTATGTAGGCCAGGGTGTTATCCGTCGGAGGGCACAGGGGTAAGTGAGTTGGGTAGGTCAGATTGGATAAGATGGTTATTGTTGATGAAGATGGTAGAGATGTGAGTTGGATTTGAAGTGGTTTGATTGGGCGTAAGGGTTAAAAGTGTTGGTTGATATGGGTCTCTCTGGTGGGGTTTCTCAGTGGCGAGGAATGCTACGAAAATTTTCACGGGGCATTGGTACTCTGCGACGACGGTAGTGTCGATGGATGGTTCTAGTAGTGAGGACAGGAGGCTATCTTGGTCGGCATAATCTTGGTGATGGGAACGGTACCTGTGGGAAGTAGGTAGAAGGGTAAGGGTTGAAACGCTTAACGAATGCCTTCAGAGGTCCGTTGAAGCGTTAATGTAGGGTGTCATGTAGAATATGTGAGTCAGAAATAAGAGGGTTATGGTGCAGGTGGATGTGGTCAAAGTAATTATGTGAGAGCTTACAGATAATAGATGGAATTTGTATATCCTGGAACATTTGTTTGTTTCGATGTACCAGGGTATGTGAAGGATTCTACGGAGTGTGTTTCGGAATTGCTGAAGAGAAAGAAGTGTTTGTTTGCGAAGAGTAGACCAAGCAGGGGCGGCATAGGTAAGTATTGGCCGAATAGCTATTGTGTATAAGAGGAGTTTGTTTTGAAGTGAAAGAATGGGGCGTGGTCCGATCAAGTTACTTGGGAGAGAGCAGGCGGCTCTTTGTTTTTGATGGATGTGAGATGATTAGAGAAAAATAATTTTTTGTCGAGTGCCAAGCCAAGATAATTGATCGTTAAAGACCAGCTGATGGGTGTGTTGTGGATTTTGAGTGGGGGGTGTAAGGGGTGTTTAGAAAAAAGAATAACCTGTGTTTTATGGGAGTTAATTTAGATTTTCCGTTTATTGAATCATCTGGTTAAATTGTTGTAGTTTTGTAGGTGGGGATGGCTTGTGGCAGGAGAGGTTTTAAGGTATAGATAGCCGCATCATCGGCGAAAAGAGCTAGAAAGACGTTGCCTGTTTTCGGAAAGTCATTGAATAAAATAGAGAAAAGCGTTGGGAAGACTCTGTCTCCTTGAGGAACGCTAGCTGTAGCGGTGCGTGTTGTGGAAAGTGTAAGATTATTTAGATTAATTTGGAACTTGCTGTTTTTGATGAAGGATGGGGTGATATTGACTAGATAGGGGGTATTGATATGTAAAAGTTCGGCAATTAAACCAGAGTACCAGACGGAATCAAATGCTTTGGATATGTCAAGACTGATTAATGGCGTGCTAAGATTGGTTTTAAGGGAGTGTTTGATATTTCCAATGCTTCTATTTGGTGGGTGGTAGAGTGCTCCTTGCGGAAGCCAAATTGTTCGTGTGAGATAATGTTATTGTTTTCGAGAAAGTCTAATAGTCTGTTTGGAATAATAGCTTCAGCTACTTTTGAAATTGAGGAGAGAAGAGAAATGGGGCGGTAACTGTCAGGTTTGTGGGGGCATTTGCCTTGTTTAAGAATTGGTGTGATATGAGATGTTTTCCAAGAAGTGGGAAAGTATTATTGTAATGGGAATGAACTATCGATAATATGGGGGAGTGTGGAAATAGCAGGAGGTGTAAGGTGTTTAATTGCAGTGTTGGTGATTCCGTCTGGAACCGGTGCCTTACGGGTTTTTAGTTTTTTATTGATGTTGATACTTTTTTGGTTGGTGGCGAGGGGCGGGTGTGGGTGGATGGTGAAGTTGTCGATGTATGTGAAGGAAATGATTTCATGGAATTGGAGGTGGCGGGGGGTGTTGGGGGAGATTTATCTTCCAAAAGAATTGGCAAAGATTTCTACAAGATCTACAGGTTGATGAAAGGTTCCCTGTGGAGTGACTAATTTGGTAATTAATGGTTTGCGTCCTGCAAGTTTTTTCGGAAATTCCATGTGGAACTGTCATATGTCGAGAGGTTGTTTATCGTGTTGGCCCATCGTTGCTGTTAATTCACGGGTTTTTTGTTTGACTGACTTTTTCAGACCCTGGAAGTGTTGTTTGTCGGCTGGTGTTCTGAAGTGTTGCGCCCTCTTACGTGCGCGGTTTCTTTCTCGAATGAGATCGCGAATATGAGTAGGAAAAGTGAAAGGTTTGTCGATGGAACGGCATTTGGTGGCGAGGTCTGAACATTTGGTTATAATGTTTGTGAATGTTTCAATAAGGAAATCAAGTTCTTGGGGGTGTGGAAATGATAGGGGTAAGAGAGTTTAGTAAGAGAGTGTTTAATTGGTACTGGAAGAGGTTTCAATCACTGATTTTAATGTTAGGGGGAAATAGTTTAGTGGCGAGGTTAATGGAAAGGAACACTGGTGCATGGTCAGAGGTGAGCTGATCACCTACTGTAATGGTAGTGTTGATAGGTCGAAAGTTAGAGATGGCAAAGTCTAGTATATCTTGATCAGTAGAGATAGAGCGGGTGAAACTAGTGGAAGGGTGATGGAAAAGGGAGACTTGTTTAGAAGTGCATACAGTCTGTGGCCTCTGGAGTTAGTTTTTCTGAAATTCCAGGAGGGATGTTTGGCATTAAAGTCTCCAGCCAAGAGGATAGGGGTGGTGTCTTTAAGGAGGGTTTCAATGTCTTTGTTGAGATGGCAGGCAGTGGGGGGATAGAAGGAGAAGAAATTAAAGGGTTTGTTTGACGAGGCCAAAATCTGGACACCAACAGCTTCAGATGAAAGTAGGGGGTGTGGGGAGCAGGGTAGCATTCAAGGTTGATTTATAGTAAATGGCTACGCCCCCGCAGGGTCCTCTGTGCTAGAAACAGTGTGGGGTCGATCGGCAGATGTACAAATGTAGTTGGGAATTTTATGATTAACATGTGGGGAGAGGGAAGTTTTTTGCAGTAGGAGCAGATCTGGACCATCCTGAACGACAAAGTCTCGTAATTGGTGAATCTTATTTTTTAAGCCATTCACGTTTAGGAACATGATGTTGAGCCGGGGGGGGAGGGGGCTAACCGGGAGGCCTGTAAGTCTTAATGGCCTCGGAGATTTTTAGAAGAGCAGTGGAAGAAAAGGGGGCTAGATTTTCTAGGGGAGCATCGACGAAGGAGTGGAAGGCTTCGTTATGTCCCAGATATGGAAAAAAAGTTCAGGAAGATTAGAAGGTTGGATTGTGTAAGAGGGTAGTGCATTTGAATGGTAATCCTTATTGAAGGATGAACGGTTGAAGGGTTTGTTTGAGTAAAGTTTGTGTTGCGTTGGTTGAATGAGTTGGCGGAGGAGGTACCGTTGTTGGTGCTGGGGGTGCAGCCAACGCAGCATAACTAAGGTTGGTATTAGGTCGGTTCATGGGGGGGGGGGAGAAGGGATTTGTTGAGTTGCTTGCCTAGTTGTTTGAAGGAGGTTGTGGGTTGGTTGCGATGAAGGGTAGTTTGTGGGAACAGATGCTGTGGCTTTGATGTAAAGTGGGCAACCCCTGTAATTAGTCCGGTGTGGGTCACCACAGTTTGGTCATGTGGCGGGCATGTTAGCAGATTTTAAACATAAGTGAGTGGGGTGGTCTTTTCCATATTTGACATACTTGGAGGTGGGGGCAAGTATGCAGTCACGAGATCCGTGGAGAAACGCCTCAACGAAAACATTGGAGGGTGGGGTTTTTTTTGGTCCACTGGGTGCCTCAACTTGAACCCTGGTGTGTAAAATACTGGAGATGCTGTACATGGTGTCAAAGTCGTCTTTGTTTGCGAGAATGATCACGAATGGTGGAATTGGATTGTCACCCCTCCCCCCCTCATTCGACAAACCTCATCCGTGGCGATACCCTGACTATCTAGCTTAACCGCTATATCGTCGGCGGGGATGGAGGAAGGGAATCCCCTGAGGATAACTTTGGGTTTTGGAGCGGTATTTACTTAGATGTGATAGTATCGGATTCCCTTGCTTTCCAGGAATCTCGTGGAAGCACGGTGATACGATATGGAGTTGTGTAATAAGGGAGATGTGCCTTGCCATGGATTTGAATTCATGCGGATCGCTCAAGACATCGCTCAGTTCGGCGTCAAAAGAAGAGGTGGGGGCGATGTTGGTGGAGAAGTTTATTGGTGTAATAAGCTGACTCTGGGTTGGGTTGTTTGGAGTTCCCTTGATTGATGAGGTGGGCGCTGAAGTGTCGGTGGGTCTTTCTAAGGGGTGTGGGGTCGTCTGCGTGTAAGGAGTCAAGTAATCCATTGACGACTTCTGGTTGAAACGATTGTGGGTTTGTCAATGATGGCGAGGGCTCAGGGGAGCCAACGGTGGATTGGGGGGACAATGATGAACCACTTGGTGAAAGTTGGTGAGAGACAGGACGGGGGGTGCTAGGTGGACACCGACGTTTTTTACGTGCTTTCTTAATGTTATTTGCCATACGTAGGGAGAGGGAGTGAACAATGACCAGGGGGACACAGCAATAGATACCACTTACCTTGGATGACCGGTCCCGTCGATGAACCACTGGTGTTGATGAGCGAAAAAATAATAAGAAAAAGTAATTAAGGAATAAGAAAATTTAAAAAAAGGGGTGTTAGGAAGGGTAAAGGTGGATTTCACTAGTTCGTAACACGTTAGATTCCTGGAAGACCCGAGATTCCTAGCTGCTATGGCATCTTTATTCCGCGAACCACAGATTTAAAAAATAAAAACAATTTTTTCGGTAATACGGAAATGCACAATATATATATGAGAAAAGTCGCTTTTGGTTTAAAAAAAAAGGGGGCCCAGTTGACTAATTGGAAGTAGGACTTAATCCTCAAGTGAAGAAATGGGCGTGGAGGAGGAGGATTGTGCAATAGGCGTGGATTAGGATAAAATAGTCTGACTGGCGAATGGGGAAAAAAGCAGCGCTTTGTGTCCAATCAAAGCGCGAGATAAGCGTAAGTAGCCAATCCGAGGCCTTTTTGGCAGCAAGAGCGACGTTTTTACAAAATAAGAACACAATTTCGGCCCTCGGGATGCAAAAAATGGAGAGATGGATATACTCAGCTGGAAGAACAGCGCGGACAGGAACTGTGGCGATTACTTAGGAATAGCACAATTAGGAGAAAAACACACAGCCGCAATACGCACACAAGAAGAGGTTACTGAAGCATAGGCACTCGCAGACCGGTGAAAATGCGTTCACTGAATAGTAGAACTGAACAGGAGCGGCAATGGCACAGACTCAAACGAATTGTAGACACGTAAAACACATACGCTGGAGAGAACACAATTCTAAAACACAGGCAGGTGCTAGACACACAGGCGGTAGAAAGGCGTTAGTGAGTCCGCAGCAGGGCAGCCAGAGAGAGACGAGTAAGCCCCCCGAGGGGGTCACCCTCGTAGAGAGGCAGCAGGTGGTTTGGTAGACTGTGGTTGACAGGCAGGTTGTTGTAGGAAGATTTCGCAACGTATTGAGATATGTGTCAATTATTGGTTGGAAGTTTAACATTTGACTTGGTAGGAAATGACTTATTAGAAAATGACCATTGGCAGGATGAAGTCACGGTTCTGTCAGTTGACGGTGGTTGGACTTTGACGAGGGACAGCCGTTAAGACAACGGCGCCTTAAGGGAGTTCTTGAATCCACTAGCAAATTCGGTCTGGCGATTCCATTTGCTAAACTGATAAATTGATGGAAATTGGGACTGAAATGATTCCTGCGTACGAAGTATCCGAAAAAGGTTGATTGGACGTCAACAAAGTTCGCTTGCGATGAAAATCACAGAAGAGATTTCAAAACGTCCGTTCACTCTGAGAATTACTCTGTCGAAATGGGTCGCAAGTCAATGGAAAAAATTGTTGGACTAAAGTTTGATAGTATTAAACTGAAGCGTTCAGACTTCCACTTTCTTCAGTTAGTAGTTCCATCAAGGTCCACGATTCCAAGGTGGCTATAGATCCTTTTATTACTCTTTCAAAGAATGTGTTTAAATAAAAACTTCGACAAACATCTCTCTGAATATTTACAGTACGAACTCAGCCCCTTCCCTACATCGTTGTTCGATAATGCCGGCATTCGAAAAACGGTAAAATCAAAATTTTACAACTAATTGGAACCCATCAGTACCGAAATAGGTAATAACCTGACGTACGTTGTGGATGGTGGATTTCTTTTACATCATGTCGTGTGGCAAGAGGATGATACTTTCTCTAACATTTGTGAAAAGTATCTTTAATATTTGCAGAAACATTTCGGCTCAAATGTTGTTGTGTTAGAAGGCTATTCCGACAATAGCAAAAATATAAAAGCAATGGAGCTATAGAGGCGAAACGCTATTTTTGCTTCTTACGAGATTCGTTTCAATGAAAGTATAAAAGTAACGATCAACTAGGGGTGCCGAGAGTCTGTACCAGGCCCCAGGCCTCACTAAACCCTTCCTATGGGCAGTGGCGTAGATTTTTTCAGCGCCGGGCCACCTACAGTATAGGTTCTTGTCAGCATAGGCCCCTAGACTTCATCCGAGCCCCCAGGCTGCAGTCCCTACTGCCCCCCATTCTCGTCGGCTCTGCAATCAGCCAACAGAAGTTTTTATCCAACCGATCCAATGAGAGCAAACTTATTGAAATGCTGATTCCACAATTACATAACACCAACATCGCAACAAAACAAGTCTGGGATGATACTGATGTTTTTATCATCGAGACAACCATGGAAGAATCAATATGAAAGACGACCGTTGTAGTTGGAGAAGATGTAGATCTCTTGGTACTCTTTAATAGGGCTAACTCAATCGAGCCAAAACTTTTTCTTAAAAAAACTTGGCACAAAGAATGTTGAAACACAAATGATTTCATCTCAAAGTTTTTACAAGTATCCCAATTGCAAAAAGCAAGTTTCATTTGTACATTCTATGACAGGCTGTGACACAACTCCTGCTCTCTTTCATAAAGGAAAACTCCAGGTTTTGAAAATGTTCGAAAAACTCCATGATTTGCCCCAATTAGCCCAAATCCTTGAACATTAAAATTGCTTTTCCAATACAGTGATTGACAACGGGATGTGTTTTCTTCTGGCGATGTATGGTGTTCCACAATCAGAAAAATCTATTAATAATTATAGGCATTTAAGCTTTGCTAAATCAATAAGGCTTAACAGACCAGTGTATATCTTCCACCTACAAGTGCAGCAGCTCAACAGCATCTCTACTGTGTCTATTACCAGGTTCAAATTTGGTTAGGAAAGAATCTACAACCTGAAGAATGGGGGTGGGTTTTAAAGAACAACACTTTGGAGCCTATTACAACATTATTGCCACCAACGTCGAAAGAACTCCTCAATACAATAGTCTGCAATTGCCGAAAAGGTTGCAGTGCAAACAGTGGGTTTGCAATGCTCCACAGTTTGTAGTTATTGCTGTGGACAACCATGTCTCAATGCTCCTGAGACAATTGTAGAAGCAAATGATTTTGATTCCGAAGGTGAATTTGGTCCTATTGACATTTTAACATCAAACGAAACTGATAATGACTCAGAGGTTGATCTTGGATGACCGGAAACTGACGATAATGAAGACGTTTCCCCTGTCAACAGATGCTAGTTTTCTAGATAAGTAAATATTATTGGATGGAAACACTGGTATGAATTTTTCGCAGAGTTCAAGTGGCGGCATCCCATCCTGTCTCCATACGCTTGTGGCTTCGATCGAAGTTTTACTGAAACCTGTCTTGCATTGCTCATGTTACTATTGATCATGAAATTTTTATACTTTATTGTGCGTTTCAGCACCATTTTTTGTAATTTTTTCTGTGTCTGAAATAACAAAAATTGAATAGTTTCACTTGCATCTTTATGAAGCATTTCTTACTTCAAACAAATGCAGGTTACATATTTTGGGAGAAGTTCATTTACATAAAATTTAACTTGTAGAAAATTCTCCGAAAAGCAATCTTTATATAAACTGGATAATGATTGCATTTATGCTTTTGCATCTCCTAGTGCTAAAGTCTTTGGAGGATCGAATAGTCACTTCCTTAAGAATAATCGCCTACTCTCCTCCACCAAAAAGCTTTCCATTACCGTTAGTTTTAATCTGTACGCTACCATCTTTCCGTACGGTATACCAATTTTTTTTCTTTGGGATTGGTTTGAGTTTGTTTTTATTTCAGGTGTATGCCTGTTCACCAATCATCAAGAGCTCATCTCAGTGTTAATCAAACATATGGCCTACAGGCCACAACTGCTCGCTAACAACAGTTAAGAAATAAAAAATCCCAAAACAAAATGTGGTAGATTTTTTTTTTCAGAAATAAGAAAAAACCTTGAGGACAGCATGGGGGGTCCCTTTACATATCGTAGGTAAACAAAGAAATAGCTGGAAGAAGCTGTTTTGTTTTTTTCCTGAAATTCGCTGGATCCACTGGCCCACTAGATCCGTGAAAATTTTTAAGTGGCCTACTGCCCAAAAAGGTTGGACAACCCTGTTCTATCCCAATGTTAGTCAACCTTCTAGATGTGTGGTGTTAAAAAAATACTGCAATTGCATTCTGTGTATCAACTTATACTCACCCTGATTATGTGAGTATGTATTTTACTGTCCAACTATAAATACAAATCTTTTATCAAGCCTCAGATACATTGAAAGAATTCCTTTCTTGAACATTTTCAGTGACACAGTTATGAATATGAAAACTGTAGACGTTTTTATAAAAAAAATTTAGGATTAATCTGGATAAAATTATTAAAAATGATAGAAAAACCAAAAGTTCAATGCATTTTAACTAATACTTACGTAACACAATCAGAACACAAAAAACATAATTTATATATTTATATATTTTTAATAACACAAAGTTCAAGTCCTAAGGGGAAATTTTAGCACAAAATTATCAAAATATACAAGGTGTCTCAGCACCAGGGTTACAAACCTTAAGGGGTCATAGTATTCATCAAGGTGAATGATATTTGTCATAGAACCTAAGGTCGCAAACCACCCACAGCACCAGTTCTAAAACCGTCCAGCATTCACAAATATTTACAACCAGTGCGTGAAGAGCGCCAGATACTACTCAGGTCAGCTGATCAAGTGCATAGATGATTAGGACATCGCATTTTGCGCTTCTCATGCACTGGTTGTAAATATTTGTGCATGCTGGACGGTTTTAGAACTGGCGCTGTGGGTGGTTTGCGACTTTAGGTTCTATGACATATTATCGTTCACCTTGATGAGTACTATGACCCCTTGAAGTTTGTAACCCTGGTGCTGAGAGACCATGTATATTTTAAAATCAAACAAAGTCCATTTTTTCAACACCAGAATAGAAGGAAAGTCTTTTATACAAATGAAATCAATAGAACCTTTGGCTTCGCTTCTCCTGCTTAACTATTCTAGATCAGGAATGTATTTGGTAAGCTTCACCCAGGTTTCTAAGTTAGGCAAATTTGATATGGGTTTAATACCGCCTTTAATGTGAGGAAATATTTGCTTACAAATATATGTGGACCCTAACTGAGAAAGTAGAGTGAATATGAGAGCAACTCTTTCTCTGAACAGCATAATCTTTCATGCAGGGATGTCAAACTGTTAACAATGGCTGGCAGCTGATTTATCAAGAAGTTTTTTTTGGCTGGTTGAACTTTTATGGTACAAGGACATCAAGGGTCAGTCTGCTCCAAACAAAGTTGACAGAATGTGTATCGAGAAGTTTCCTTCAAGCTTTTCATATATATATACAGTGCATAAGAGTATGCAGAAAGTTCGTAAGGGAAGGGGTTATATGCTCAATAGGAGGATTACAGAGCTACAACTCACATATTCCTATGTTAAATATACAAAATTTCCTTGCAATGGGGGGTTACAACCCCCATCAACACCCCCTGCGTACGCCAGTGATGCAATGGAATTAGGTCATAACGAATACAGATATCACAAATTCATGGCTAGAATGAACAAATGATTTTGGTTAATTTTATTTAATGCATAATACAAATGGTTATACCGAGTATTGGTTATAGAAAAGAAAATCAACCCGTTCCTTGATATTCGTTCAACCTTTCCTTGATATTCAACCGAGTTAGACTATATATGACCACAGCTTAACCATATTCACTCAACAAATCTAAACCCTTCCCTGCCTCACTCACTTATAAACAATTATTAGCAGGTTTCAATAGATATTAAACCCACTATTGCTGTTGGTTTTTCTGTCTGTACGCAATGAAAGGGCAAGGGTCTTCCGTAAATGCAATAATGATGGTTGTTGTTAACGCTGAAAACCTACCGAGTTACTTGAGAATTAGAGGGTCGCGAATTAGAGGGTCGCGAATTAGAGGGTGGCGAGTTGCAAATTAGGGGGCCACGAATTAATGTTAAT
>QLNU02014802.1:28183893-28196173 GCA_006491805.2 Dysdera silvatica
CATATTTCGTTAATAATATTTGGATTAATTGTTTTTAAATAACCTCTCCGCGATTGAGTGATCAATGCATGTGGCACTGTAAAGGGTTTTTCTCCTTCAAGTTCTCTCTCGGCTGAGAAAACTTGAAATTAAGAAATCAATTTCTTTTCACATTAGTCTCTCGGTTATTCGCTGAATAAATTAATGGTATAAATAAATTGGAATAATCAGCTTCCGATTATGAAGCAGTACACTTGTCACTTTCTTAATCGAATATTAGATCGGACAGAACTTTTCAGCGTCTCTTTAATAAATTCAAAACACAAATTTAAGATGTACTGGAAATTATATTTTCTCCAATTTCTTAAAAATCACTATGCATCCGTGCATGGTAAAAAATAATAATTCTTGATTTTATTTTTCAGAAACGTGTAGCGCCCCCACTGATGTAGAATATAGATAAGTTTATGATTGGTGCCACGAATAAAGAAATACAAAATGTCGATGTGTGGCAAAATAATAGCAAGTAAGTATTCCCACCTAATTTTTTTTTTTTCAGTTGTACTTGTGGCGTACCGTGATTTCGAAAGTGGGCTGTCTCGATTGTTCACTCTGCCCCGAATAAAACACACAATTTATGTGTAAATCGTCATAATGAGGATAATAACATAGGTATGGTAATAATCGCGGGGCCCGCACTCGGGCCCCGAAAAAAAAGAGGGGCCCTAAAAATTTTTATTTAATGTGATAAAATAGTAAATTAATACAAAAAATCTTTTTTCCCCCTTCGAGTTTACGATCCGAAACGAATCCATAGCTGATACCCAACTATGACTATAATCGCAGCTTTGAGAATAACTTAACTCAACTCACTCTGGCTGTTGCCAGTTTTAATAATTTCGCTGCTTAATTAAGCTATAGTTTGGCTGCTTATCATAAATGCCTTTAGAATTTTTTCACAGTTGTGTCGAAACTGTGAAGAACGTTTCATCGAAAAGAACATCGATTTGAAAAAAAAAAACCTTTCAGGGGGAATATATTTCATTCAATATAAAAAATTGCTCTAAATACTTAAATTTTAGAGTTTTTCACTTTTAAGTGCAAATTCTCCTGTTCATATGTAAAATAAATAATAAATTACAATAAAGAATATGACTTTTTTCTAAAAAATTTGCAACAAAAAAGGAACTGTTAAGAGGTTAAGGCAAGATGGATAGAAAAATTAAAAGCAAATTATTTAATTAGAATGGCTACTTTGCACATCTCAATAAGCCTATCCGATTAGTCCTAATAAGACTGAATGTAAACATTTGCAAAGTATTATCAGAATACCACTAACAAAAGTTGCCATTGCATAAGGGTTGTAGTATAGGAATGTGTGATATGTCTCCGACAATATCATCTATTTATAGTAAGACAACATTACAAGCATAGGAAGAAAAATTTAATTCGATGTACGTTTCAGGAGGTCTTGGTAGCTTTCAAATCATACTTCCTACTTACGCTTGTAACGTTGTCTAATTATAAATCTTACCTGTGTAGTGCTACGTCAATTTGTTTTGCAATATAGTCTATTTCAGATTAGGTACAGTAAAACCTCTCTACAACAATATTATACGGACCGAGAAAAATTATCGTTGTAGAGGGAGTTATTGTTATAGGGAGGGTTCATTATACAGTAAAACCTCTCTGCAACACTATTATACGGACTGAGAAAAATTATCGTTGTAGAGGGATTTATCGTTATATCGTTGTACGAAGGTTTTACTGTAGTATTCATCTCTGACAACATAAATTACAAAACCAACTTTGCTGTGCATTAATTATTCTGTATTACATAAAAATATATACTGCTATACTGCATTATATTGTCACTGTGTAAATAATTGTAATTCTTGCAAAACATGTTGCTATATTGTAACACAATTACATTATATTGGGGTTATTCATCGGATAGTACTAAAAGTAGAAATTTGTACTTATCCACAGTGGCTTTCCTAAAATGCTTTGGTCTATTTTTACAACATATATATACACACACACATACAGTGTGTGCCAAGAGTTCGTAAAAATTTTAAAAAATCATAAAAAAGGAACAAATAATAGTAAGTAAGTGTTGTTTGCGTGAAAGAATTTCTACGAAAATCAACTTTTTTAGCAGCAAAACAAAAAATTGTTTAAAAAATTACTTATGGACAGCCCTGATATGCACGATATTCAACAGAAGTATATAACTCAGGCTTGCAATAAAAGATTTGGACGTATGTGGAATGTTCATTCGAATCAAACAGTACTGCATAATTGGAGAACGTTAGCATTACCAGATCAAGCTTTGCTGGTGAAGTTCTTCTATCTGAACATTTAATTAGAAGCCACTGGGTTGTAAAAATGTGTTTTGGAGGTCAACAATTATCGCAATAATAGATCGAAATTTAGCGATGAAACGAACAGTTAGCCTGTCCATTGTCTTTTGGAGTTGTAGCACCATTAGCAAGTGACTTTTTGAACTTTTTATTTTAATTAGATTTTCCTAGAAAAACTTTCATACAAACTGCACATCCTGATCATTATTTGTTCCCTTTTTTTTACGACTTTTTACAAACTTTTGGCACACCCTATATATATTTATTACCAATGATATACCCGACAGATTCACAATCGGTCTAAAACAGGATTATTTAATATATGGTTGGTTGAATTTGTGACTTACTGATGCATTTCCTTAAAAAAACAAAATATGGAAGAAATAGTTGTGCACCAATAAATTGAGAACATAATTTAGCTATTCGATGCAGCAGTTAGGGAAGTTTTCAAGATTTGACCAGAAAATCTAATTTCCCTGTGACTTTTAGGGACGGTTTCAAATTCCCTGGTAATTCCAGGTTCTCCACATGCATAGGAATCTTGAACATTCAAATTTTAACAGCCACCAGTATCACAAAAAAATTTAAGCCACTTTTTAAAGTTGAAATGCTTAATTTATTTACAATGGCGGAACCTCATTAACTTGAAATAAATCCCTTTTCTGTTGAGTTTCAAATTACCAAGGTTCCACTGCAATTAGATTGGGATGCTGTTTGAAGGAAAAATTATGTATGTAAAAAACCAGGGGCAAAACTATATAAATACCAATATTAATTCAGTTTATTAATAAACAATAACATATGCGAACCTTCCAATAATTTAATTTACAATTTGTACAAATAGTTTTTGAAAACATGTTATGAAACCATAAATCAACGTTGCATTTGGATACAAATTTGGCTTAATTATGTTCTATTAAAACATCTTCAAACATATGGCTTTGTTTTTTGTGTTTTGAAAAACACCCGTTTCTTGTTTAAACCGTGGACAAAAAAATAATTTTTGTAAGCTTAAGTTTTACTGTGCAAGGATAGCTGAAGTCGTGCTGTGACAGAACCCACTCTTTTCCCGAGAAATGTGAACCTTTCTTGTTTACAAAACCAGCCTTCAGTTGGTGAGGAAAAACAGCATGCATTTTGCGGTAGCCTATTGGAATCAAACCAAGGTTAACGGCTAGAAAGATTAGTGAGTTACCGCTATGCCACAATTAGGCATTAAAAAAAAATAATAATAAAAGAAAAAAAAAAGAAAAATTCCAGGTATTCATAGTGGCATATGACACGAAAATCTAGTAAGTAAAAAGGGCATACAACAAGTAAAGATAGAAATCCATTAACTGTTTAGAATACAGTTTGAATAGTACAAGCTTTCGTCTTCAGAACAACCTGCAACGCTCTGTTTGCTATTTCCACTTCGTTTAAAAAAAAAAGAGAGAGAGACTTCTTGCGGACTTGTAGCACACTCAGCTTATATGGAAAACTCAAATTCCCTTTCAGTATCAACAGATGACATTTATAAGATTACCTTCTAACAAACTATGGATGTCGTCAAATGAGGTATCACATCGCCTTCTGAAGAGAGAGCTCACACTTAAAACATTCCACTAAATTTTGATATAACTAACGTAGAGATTTATTAGTGCATTTACAGTAGTGTCAACCATCTAATGAATCTGTTAGTCATATCAAAATTTAATGAAACAGAACATTTACTAATAAAAACAACCTTTAAACATTTTGTAGTGAAAAATAAAAAAATGAAGATATCCACTTCATGCACCAATTATTTGGCACTGCAAAAACTCTATGGTAAAAATTTTGTTTAACCAGAAAAATGCATTAGTATCAGCCTACTCGAACATTGACTTAGATCAATCAGTTTGATGAAAAAGGAAGTAATATGAGTAAATGAGGAAGGCGAGTATTTAGTAAAACAGTACTAAGATGATGATTATGTGCCAAAAAGTTCTCGCTCCATTTCGGCCACTAATTCCTCCTCCCCGGAAGACATGACAGTCACAGAATTTTCAGTGTCACTGCTCTCCCCATTGGTAGCTGAAACGTTTTGAGCAAAAGAACTATTTTCACTATCCTCTCCTTCATCTCTAAACCTGAGCGACTTCTCATCATCACCTACGTTATCTTCGAGATACGTCGCCTGAACAAAGTTGGTAGACCGCTTCCGCTTCAATCCACGTAAGTTCTTCTCACTTGCATATTCATTGAATTCATCTTCAGATGATGTACAGGCTTCATCAACTTCTCTATCCATGTTATCGAGTTCTTCAAGTGAAATGTCAAGAACAGGTTTGAGGTCCTTCAAATCTTCTTTCCCATCATTACCTTGTTTTGGAGCTTCAGTTCTTTTTAACCTTGCTTTACCCTTCTTAGAGCCACATGCTTTTAATTTGTCTCTAGCAGCATTGTTTTGGAGAATCGGTGGTGGAATGGAGGAAGCACCATCACCTTTTCGCAGAGGGAACAGTCTTTCATCAACTCTTTCCCATCGTGTAGCGCAACATATTAACCACGATGGTGTAACAATGTGGATGCTACCAGACTTTTTCGCACGACTAATCTTGGCAGTTCCCGCTTTCGATGCGACAACATGAGTTGTTTTCAAACGCCGGTCATGGGTGATGAGATCGTGAAAAACCTCAGCACCTAAAGACTTTGCCAAAGACCAAAGGGAATTCTTTTCTGGGGCTACATTTGTAGGGATAACACCGCTAAAAACAAGATTTACACCACGTAAAACCTTCCTCCGCACATAGGGTATAACGTTCTTCAAATCAGGTACTTTTGATTTAGTAGCATTGTCCTGAGAACACATTTCGTCATACAAATCAAAATACGCACCATGAATTCTGATTAAGATTTCTTCTAAATACAGCAAATAGTCATCATCATCATCGAACATGTCCTTCTTTCCATTCACTTCGCATACTTCATCTATACAATCATCAAGTGGGCCAACCACATCACAATCTATTAGCGGACATTTTTCAGGTGGGCTGTCTTCTGTAGCCTCAGATACTGAGTTTGGAGTCCTATGGTTTGTAGATTCATCTTTTTCACGCTCTTTCATAGAATTTTCGTCTACAACAATGGGCTCTGGCACATCACAAGCAGAATCTTGTAAATTGTTACCGATATTCCTCTTCGGTGGATAGATAGGGCCCCTCATTAAATTCGGATTATTAATATCACCGGTGTTATTGAAAAATATGTATGGCTTCACATGTATAACATTTGGAGCAAAATTCCAAACATCTTCTCTGTCATCTATGATCCCCACCATCGCATCTCCACGAGGAAACAGAACCCTAAATACAGATACACGAAATAAAATTTTAATGGAAAGATGCAATATCAGCACACAAAAAATATTCAACGTGACTTTAAAGCAAAAAGAGAATAATCAGGATTTACTTCAGATTTCCAGTTTTGGATGTTGCATCAAAGCATTCGTCTCTAGATAATATTCGATGGGAAAACAGGGCACGGTTTGGATCTAAAATACTTGCGATCTTATGGGCATAAAGTCGAGCACCAAAGGTAAATATATGCAGCTCATAATACTTAGAGATTTTTTTCAGGAAGTCCTCAGTATGAGGTCTTAATCGTGTATGATACCATGTGCTCCTCGGACCATACAACTGAAAATGATGAACATTCTGGAGGGAAAAAAAAATTTATGAAAATTACTTGAACTGATACTAAATGTGCGAATTTTTATTAAATTTAACAGTAAATGGATATTAAGAAAAAGATCCATATATTTACTCTTCACACTATTATGTCTGAGAACTCTTCATTCCAAAAATTCACTAAATTATTCATTCATTTTATAAATATGAGGCATATCCAGAAAAGTTAACGAATATTTCCGTCACAGCATTACAGACACAATTGTGTGTATGTGTAACGAGTTCCTTTACCCATTAACAAGCATAGATGCCATTTTGAGACAATCAAATCGTTCTCCGTGTTTAACATGTTCAAAAAATTCGAGCTACCTGTGAAATTTGGCCTATTATTTGTTTCTTCCATGAAATGGATGTGAAACTGGCAGACATTTATCTTCAACTGAATAAAGTGCATGGGAAAAATGTCACAAATGATTTAATGGCACTCAGATGTATTAGAAACTTTAATGAAAGGCAATGTTCAGCAGCACAATACAGTGCTGCCAAATCTCAAAATCTCATCAAAACAGTTAGCTGGGAACAGATTTATTCTCTCTCCACCCTCACCCCCAAACTTGGTGCTGTGATTTTTATGTATTCATAAATATACCAGTGTCTTGATTAGTCATTTGAAAAAGTTCCCTGGTGGCTACTGTTTCTTCAAACACGATGTGGAAAAAAAAAGTTTTCATCGCATGTTTGGTGACATCATTCTATGATGCTGGCATAGAAAAACTGATGCTCTGTCACAACAAAGGCCATAATAAGATGGAAACTATGTGGGATGTAATTTAAGGTACGCAGAATTCTATACTACTGGGAGTGAAACTACTAAATGAGAACAAAATACGTTGAAAACAGATTGTCTTTTTTCTTTCCTATAAGAAAATCGGAGAACTTACTTTCTGGCTCCCCAATATATTTATTAATGTAATCATTATTCACAATCATACATGTTGAACGAAAGTTTAGCAATCATATGACTCATTATAATTTATTTAAAATTGTGAGGTAAAAAAATTTCTGCTGTATTTAATTTTTAATGCTGTAACTGTGGGGTAAAAATAAAATTCATAGTGCACTTCAAAGGTGAAATACAGCAAAACCAGTCTGTCTCTAATCTTGAAAATCTCTACATCTCAAGATCCATATATTTCCCTACATTTTCAGCTTAAATCCAATATGTACACATTGTATATAAAAATCTCCATATCTCTAAACCTCTGTATCTTGAATTTTTTGTCATTTCTGCAAGATTCAAGAAAAACAGGTTTTACTGTATTACCATAATAATTATGTTGCCACTCAATTTTCAGGTAGAGAATTACGAAGTTATAAATTAAGGAAATTAAGTTTGGACAACCACATCTTTTCCTTTCAAACTCTTAAAGGTCAATTTATGATGGAAGAGAACCACAATCGGGCATACCCTGGAAACGGTGAAGCTTGGTTCATCGGCTAATCCTTCTAACGCTGGATCAAACATAACAAGAATGTAATGGCAAATTTTTGGAAGTGTAAAGTTTGATCTGGGCCCAGAAAGAAAGAGGAAGAAGGTTAAATGGCTCTAGTTTGAGCCCATAAATATGAGTGTCTGAACTTAAAATTCCCTTAGTGTTGTCAATATTATTCATTCAAAAACCATTATTTTCCTATTCAATCATTAGCCTTCCAATGGAGAAAGGTTTCTAAATTTTTTACTGTATGTGTCTGTTTCGAGCTAATTGCATATTTTCTCTCTTTTACTTCAATAGAAATAATCACCTTTGAGCCTTGACACTCAAAACTTCTACCGCTGTACAGAAGTAGAGTTCAATAAAAACTTTTAAAGGAAAAATAAATTCTGCATATAACTTTGACTGTAAAACACACCATGTATTTTTATATTTTAAAAGACACGCATAATATTTTAAATAATCTAGTGCTTTTGCTAAAATAGCTGGTGTTTCACAGATAACACATAAATCAAAAATACTGTTTCAAAGAGTTCTTTTCTTGTATGTTTTCTACAGCACAGCTAATGTCATGTGTGCTTGCCAAACAAGGTCTTTCTTTACCTTTAAATAATACTTCACCATTAAAGCTCAAAGATGTTCAGGAACTTAAATAATTTGATGATGACACTGCACACTATCGATAAATTGAGAAGGCAACAAATTATTATTAAACTGTGTTAAATTGTTGCCTTCTCAATTTTTATTTGGTTCATAAACTTGTTTGAGAGTTTTACGGTGCATGAACAAAGATCACACTGTACCATGACAAACAGTTTTCCAAGGAATTTGAACCTCTTGACGCCTAGGGTACCAACCCCTAGACTACAATGAGCAGTTAGTAAGTGTTCTATTTCTAACACCGCTGGAAGTCAATTCCAGGATAATGGCACATTAGTGGCACACCTTACCACTGCAAGGCCCCAGAGATATTTATTCTTTCATGATGATGTTGGTATGATGGATGACAAGGCAAATGAAATCGCAGGATAGTTTATTACATAAACTCATGTCCAAAATTAAGGTTACACTCAATGTTATTTCAATGGGAGAGGTACATATTTTGCTCTTTAACTCTCGTTGTACTTTATTTATAAAAAAATCATTTTGCAGAAAGTTAAAGGACTATAAACACTTAACAGAATTACAACAAATCAAATTTTTTTCAAGCACACTATGAAGGAGAATCCCAGATTAAAATTGATGCAAACATTGAAAGTAGGAAAGGAAAAGTTATAAAAAAAACTGATTCGGAATAACGAATTTTCTCACGCAAACATACAGAATTATTAGAAAATGGTTGTTGGTACATATGTAAGCAAATCTGTTATCCTAAATCTGTTTTTTCACGAACCTCTGATTTCTACCTTAATCTTTTGTACCATTTTGATCGTGAATTCTCCTTCATAGTAATTATATTATTTTGATTTATTGTAATTATGTTAAGCGTTTATAGCTCTTTAATTTTCTGTAAAATGATTTTTTATAAAGTACACTGAGACTTACAGAACAAAATATGTACTTCTCCCATTGAAATAACATTAAGTTTAACTTTAATTTTGGACACAAGTATATATAGGCTAATGATCAAGCTGTACTTTTCCTTTCCAAGAATACATGGCTAATCACAGCGGTGATGAGAAAAATTACATGTTGTTATTTCCCAATCACAATATTTTTATATATGACAAAACTCACCTAGAATCAAATGTGGTTATATACATGGTCAAAGGTTGAGCACTTGGCCATTCCATGAGGCCTTTTTGTGAGAAAATCCTTGAAATTAAAGTGAAAACAGTTACCTTAAGATCAACTGGAACATCGTCATTTGTGGTATGTATAAGAGTCTGATCCAAATCTACAAGCAATACTAATTTTCGGCTTTTAAGTAATCGAACTTCATCTGCTCGGTCCAACTGTTCTGCTTGCTGGAAAACATATATTACAATCTAAGTAATAAATTCATGTTCTGGCAAAAAAACAATATGAATGCCCAGGCGCTAAGTATTTAAGAATAAATGAGAATTTGAAAACATAAAATATTCAAAAGCATGACAATTTAAGGACACACGGGAACTGCTACAATTACAATACACTTTAAGTCTATTCAAGTGTTTAATGTATATTCTTTGTTTTAATGCTATAATAATATCCTTCTCCACACACATCATAATATGCCATTCCTGAAAAGTACATCCGCAGAGTTAAACAAAATGAATGTGTGTGCAACTATAGGAGAGAAAAGAGATTGGTTACTGTACCTCCAAGCTGCACCTGAGTTCAGGAACGACGTGAACCATGCTAAAAGACCTAGATGCAAAAACTTCTTGCAAATTCTGAGTGCTCAAGCTAAAAACAAAAAAATAAATAATTAAAGATTAACAAAATATAAAATATTAATTACTCATTTCATTTATATTATAACACCCATAAAATAATACATCCAAGAAAAAATTATTCCCGATAATGAACTATTATTACAATTTGTATTTTTGCAAGAACAGCAAAGGTCAGGCTTTACTAGGACATGGTTTTTCAAGGAAACCTAAATCTTTGTTGGCTAAGGCACCAAACTCCAGGTTATGATGAGCACATTCTATTGTACCATTAGAACCAAACTTGGGTTAATGGCATAATAAATGAACAAGGTACATCTGTGCTATCATTTAGGGTGACATCTAAATATGGTATAGTGTGGAATACACTATGTCACATATATTATATAAAGTATCATAAAAAGCAAAGCACATTTGAACTAAATAAATAAAATTACTATTTAGTTTGAGATGAGGTATAGAGCACATCAAAGAATTTCAGATAGATGTCACTGTCTTTCATTAGTAGTGCTGATGTGTTATTGGGAAATGTTGAAATAATCGGGACGATCGACTAAAACATCTCGAAACCTTTCGATGATTTTTAAACCCGACTCGATATACTACATAACTATAGGAATCAACGAACGATCGGTTTGCCGATCAACCGGGACCTATTTATTCATGTTTTCATAAATTGGCATCAGCAGCCCATTGAAAAAAATGAAAATCATAGGTCAATCAGCCAATTGTATTAGCCATCGGCCGATACTACACCCCTTGATAAAATTGGAGAAATAGATTGCAATTTTAGGCTTTACCACCGAAAACTTCTCAACTTCTATTCGAAAGTGCCTTTTACATTTTTGTAAACATATCGAATGATGCCATTTTCACATTTTAAACTTTTTCTCTAAGACCTCCTGCAATAGAAGATTGCTATTTGTGGGAAGTATTTTTTCTCTAGATCCAAAATTGTCTGAGCAGCGATGGATTTGGTTTTGGGTGTCGCTCTTCGATGTGTGAGGAGTGTGGGATTTTCTTTCCTTTGTCTCATGTCTTTATGATTCTTACTGCGTAGTTCCTATCTTTTGAGGGTTTTTTTTATCTAAAAAGACTTTCGTGTGCCTTACGTGTAGTGGCAATTCTAGGCTAGGAATGGGGAGGCCATGCCCCCCCCCCCAAATATAACCACATTTTATTATCCTACCTATGTGAGTAAGTTGCTGTGGTACCCATGCACATAGACAAGAATCTGTGTCCCAATTTTTTTTTGTCTAGAATCACCACTGCTTACGTGTGGTGAAGTTGAATTTTGAATATGTTTCAGTACTCTTCAAAAGGAATTTCCCGTTTTGGTTTGAAGTTCATAGTACGTTAAGGGAGTGTGTCATTTCCCGCCTTCATTTTCTTAGTAGCTATTGCACCTGCTTCATCTGTCCGTTGAATACGATTATGGATTCTCAGTTGTTTCATTTTCATTGGATTTTATAACCTATATGACATGCTAAATGCAAAATTTGATTTTATACTTCTGGCAAATACTGAACGCGAATTTTTTTTTTGTTTTGTTTTGTTTTGTTTGCTATACCTATGCAAAAGCCTGAACTGCAAAGTTTTGGGTTATCAGATAGGGAGAAATTGAGAAGAAAAAATAGTCTAAAGTGGAAATCAAGTGAATATGTGGAAAAAAAGTTAATTACAACAAAATATACTTCATAAATATTCATGTTCATACCATAATGTAATCTTTAAACATTTTATTCATTAATAATAATTGAAAACATTGGCATCAGTAATCGGCCAATGGAATATTAAAAAAAGTTGCTTTTCCAATTGGTATCGGTGATGGTATGAAATTGAACAATCCGTAAAAAATTGGGACCGGTCCATCAGCCAATTTTTGTCATTAGTCAATCCCTACATAACCATAAACAAAAAAATACAGTACCATTTCTGTTTACTTATAAATGATATTTGGCCAGTATTTGTTTTGAATGATAAAGTTGTAAATGCACCTTTATCAACCATTCTTTTGAATATAAATACTGTATCGTTTACTATATTTATTATGCATTTCTTGTAACAAAACCAATTAAAATATTTTTATAAACAACTTTAAGATTAAATGTAGCTTAAAATACCAGAGGGTCTATTTTCAGTCACTTGATGCGATGTTGTATACCCTAATTTACACAATTTTTTATGATTCGCATATAAAATCAGCACAGTAGTAGTAAGATAATTTTTGGTTATATATGTACAGGTACGGTGAATTCAAAAATGAAGTTCCTGTGTATTTATAACAGTAACAAAAAAAATTTTTTTTTCAATGTTAATACTCTTCAATATTATTGAATATAATGTTGAAAATATATACACTATGAATATGGAATATCGTAGTTGTAGCCCTAATAGAAGCCCAGAAAAATTATGGGGGC
>QLNU02014802.1:28196273-28215195 GCA_006491805.2 Dysdera silvatica
GAGGAAGAGATTATAGAGAACTAGTAATGGGCCAAGTGATTTTTTTTTTATAAACTGTTCTTTCAAGAACGATTAAATTTTGAGACATGTTCTCTAAAACAAATAGTTCCCTCTAACAGTGCATAATGCGATGTTTCCAGTGGCATGGAAAAGTGGGGGATCAAACCCCCCACTAAATATTAAAACACATTTTCTGTAACTCTGCATCACCTAATCTTTTTTTAAGGCTACTTGAGCTCCCCATAATTTTTTGAATTGCCACGCCGCTGGACGTTTCTACTCTTGCTTCAATTCATGCAATTTGTGCATTTATTATATTAAATAATACAACTATACAGTACTGAATTTTGTTTGTAATGGGATTCTACAATTAAATGATCAGATAAATTCTTTTTATTATATATTTAGTGCCATACTATGTGAACATGTACACTGTGCAACAGAGGGCTTTTATAAAACTGTAGAAAAAAGTTACCATCCTCAGTATTGAAGTTGAATCAGTGACCATGTTACCGTCCTAATATTTTGACTACTTAGCCATTTGAAATAGCTATGCACAGCCTTTTTATACTTATATTTGAAAGAAGTTGAAATAAAGAGGGGGATGGGTTAGATAGATTAATTATGGGAATTATTTTTTATTGCAGCTGCATGTTTCTAAAAGGTCGTTTATTCAAGTGCAGCTTTTTCTGTTCTTCTCACTCTAGAGTCCGGTAAGTTCATGTATGAGATGAAAACGTCGGATGAAAAAAAAAAAATATATATATATATACACAGTGGAACCTGGTAAAGTGGCCACTTTTATAAGAGAACTGGTTCAGACTTAGCCATGCCTATATCAAAGTTTGTCATGTATAGTGACCACCTGTCTATAGTGCAGTCCAGTTTCAAAGGTGGTCAATTTAGACAGGTTCAACTGCATATGTAATTGTTTTGTAGAATGCATGTTTATGAAATATTAGCAACAGCATAAAATAACCTATAAAGTTCATTTGAAACTGCACCACCATTTTTGATGCTAAATTATCCATTACTATTAAAAAGTTAGAAAAACCTCAAACATCCTTTTACAGTAAATACATATTTTATACTGGAATTAAACTTTAAAGCGCTAGCTTTTTATCTAATTTTTTGAAGTCCACAAACATTGCCATTGAAAGTCAAGATAATTTAAGACTTAAAAAAAAGGGCAACTCATGTTTTTGAATCCATTTTATTGTCATAATTTTGAAGGCGAATAAAAACGTAAGTTTTCAACTAGTTTCTATGAAAACTAACAATCACAGCAAAACAAAGAAATTCCAAAACATGGCTCAACAAATTGCACTTCGTTATTAGCTTGCACGGCATCCACAAAATGATACAAAACCCATGACAGGGAACAACTTCTTGATAAAACAAATGAGCTATATATAAAACACTAAAATTTCTATCAAATGAAGCAAGTAATAAATGCCTATGTAAATTAATCTGATACTGGCTTACAAATGATAGTTTGGTCCCCATGATTATCTAATAAAACAAATCACTACAAATAAATGATTAGTTAACACTAGTCATTATTATCATGATAAAAAAAGTGTTTGTTACAAAAGGCACAGAATACAAAACAAAATGCATTAAAACGTTCTTTCACATACTCTAACCAGCCCCTTAACGAAATACATATTCACTAATAGTAAAGTTCGGGCAAACATATTGCATCTTGATATGGGTACATAATCAAACAGGAAGAAATGAGATGCAAAAAGTGATGTATAAAGACATGTATATCGATAATAAGTGGTACACAGAGATATTTTATATTACAAAAACTAACAATAGATCTAAAATTCTATGTAAATTGCTATTTGAGACTAGATTTCCTTACAGCTCTGTATCGTTACAAAAATTGATTTCTCAGACTTCAGACTATTAAGAGACATGAAGAAATAAATTATAAAGATTTTAAATATTACAATTTGAAATTTTTTTTGTTTCTATTAAAAAAATTTGGGAACCAAGTTAGAAGAGAGGAAAAAAAAAAAGAGTATAAATAGCATCCTTTACGATTTGAACCAGGTGTAACAAAGCTTACATCTGACAATTGAAATTGATGTGACGATTACCCTTGTATGATACATGAAAATGTGAAATAGTTCTGATTTTCATGTAACGAGTATGCAAACAATCACATTCCTGTTTAACGTAGCAATGAGGCTTTCTCCATAACAGTTACTGATTATGTAAAGCAAGTTCTTACAATGCAGGTTCTAAACATTTTTACGTTTGTATAATAAAACCAGATTTGAAAAAGTGATCTTAATCAATTAACTAAATTAATCAATTAGATTTAAAAAGCTGAGTTCAAGGAACGTGATTCAAATATAGAAACAGTCACAAGTAAATAAGTGAACGTTAAAATTATGTTTTATTGGTACACCTGCATTATTGAGTGAAATAGAACTGAATTTTATTTTTCTTAATTGAAATATATAAATTAAACATAATGAAAGGAAAAAAAGTATTGATATGTACACACAAAAGGAATTTCACAGAAACAATACAAGTGAAGGGAAATAAAATATATTCATTTTTGGAGATAAACACAAGGTCAAGTTTGATGGTCATTAACACAATAGTTAAATTTTTAATGAATTAGTGTATTTGAACATTAAAAGCATAATTTATAAATATCATATTTCCTCATTTAATAGTGATTATTTAATAGAGACAAAAACAAAATGCATATGTGTAGCGATATGCAATACTAATATGTAAAGTGAGTTTTCTGTGAAAAATGCATATAAACCCTCCCCACGAAACAGCCGAAAATAATAAACGGTTATACATATTTTCTACCTTCCTCACTACAGCTAACTTTGTTAATATAAATTCAGCATCTGAATATGTACACTCTATAGATCTGTATTATTTTTTAAACATTATTCTTGAAATCATACACTCCTTAAAAACAATTTTTTTCTTTTCCAGTTTTGTAAGAGTTGACATGAAAAACATTTCAAATAGCACTACTTCAATACAAATAATACAGCATATTTTAATCATGGAATCAATGGCCACACCACGCTGAAAATTCCAGTCTCCACCACCACTTAGTTATGAAAGCTATTTTGTACAAATGGCACCGGGTTATCACTTGGTGCAATTAGCATAAAGGGCAGCAAACTAACTATGAATTTCACTGGTTGATTTTATGGTGCCTCCATTCTTGCCGATTGATTCAGATTATTTTGCCACTACCTGCAGTTTAACCACTAGTCACTACATGATCAAAAGATAAAAAACAAAGGTGGGGGCTTAGAGAGGAAAAATATACAACATTTTTCTCAGTTCTAACTATTATATAATATGGTGAGACTGCTGTCCCTATCCTTAACATAATAAGGGTTCTTTAAATACATTAGACCTATCGCAACAGACAACTAACATAATTAAATTGTAGCTATTAGTATTTTGGAAAATTAAGTTTAACATAACGTAGAGAAGTGAGCTTGAAAAACTTAGCGTCAAACCTAGAGTCCCCAAAACATTTGTATCATAAAATATGCTTTATGGAAGAAAAATAACCGCTTTTCTGAAGATGGTTAACTGAATAATTAGACCAGACCTGTTTATGCATTTTTCACTGCTGAATCATTAGAAAATAAAAATAATTGAAAAATTAGTACAACCAGATTCATAAGTAAATACAACATTATAAGCGTAAGTAATGTTGTTAAGACGTTTTATTTCAACGTACGTTTCTGACGGACTTGGCCGTCTCTTGTCAGGAATACAAAATGAGAAAATAAATATTAGAAAACTGGAGATGGTGTTATTGCGTGACTATTGTGTTGCCAGTTGTGGATGAATAATTAATGTGAAAATTTTATTAAACGTTTCCAATCTTGACCGAAAGTGGGAGTAGATTTTGGTTCATTGACTATGATAGAAGAATTCTTATTGATATGGAATGCTTCTAAAAAATCTAATTCATGTATTGATCTTGGTTGGCAGATAATTGTGAGTTGGTTGAATTTGTGGTTATGTGACCAGCAATGAACCGCAATGGCAGACTTGTGGAATTTTGCCTTCTCTACGTATATAGAGTTTTCCTTTAGTCAGGGTGTCTGCTGAAAATAAGAAACTCAATTCCTTGACTTTTCCTTGACCATTTTTGTACATTTCTTGACCTTAAAGAAAGTTTGCCTTTTTTTTTATGAATGATAAAATAGCTAAACATCACTAAAAATGCCAAGTTATGACAAAAAAAAATAGCTAAAAACAACTGAACCAGTAAAAAATCGTATGAAAATTATAATTCAACGCAAGCATAAAATTGAAAAAAATCGGCATAACCGTAACCTATAATATCAATTTAATGACCTTTTCTTGACTTCCATGAACTTTTCCTTATTTCTTGATCTTTCCTCAACTTTTATGACCTGGTAGATACCCTGCTTTAGTCTGTGCTGCAAGGCTCGTTTAGTCTGGCCGATATAGGACAGGTGACATTCACAGTAAATTTTGTAAACACCCCAACATTTCAAAATTAGGATGTAGTCCTTAAGCTCAGAGATATAAATTTCATTGTATGGGGGAAAATATTACTGCAAAGTTTGTTTTTTAAGGATTTTGATAAGAAGTAAGCTGATTTTTGGAAAAAAAAAGGAAGAACAATGGCTCCGAAGAGTTCAGAATTGGATGTGTAAAAAAGTGCGGTGCTTAGAACAGATTTTGTAAATTTTTTCAACATTATGACTAGTTGAAATTTTTTGATTTTGAATTTTACATTTCAAGATTTGAATTGTGTTGTAATCTACAATCAAGCTGAAAGTTTAACGTGGCATATTCATGACTAAACTTAATGGGTTTTAGTTTGTTTGCGTTCTACAGCACAAGAGTAGTAAATGTCAAGGTGCATGTGAATCTACCGTTTTCCGAGGGATCTGAGCATCTTACGACTTAAGGGACCAGTCCCCAGACTACAAGGAGCACTTAGTGTTTTGTTTTTGGAGTGGAACTTGGGTTTACAGCACACGACGTGAACGTGTTATGACTGCAGAGGCTTTCAAGAAGATTCTTAGATACATGCTTGTAAGCATATGTTTGTAACTGCTGAAATATATTTCAAACAAACATTGACTCCATGAATACATTGGGCATATATTTTTGTATTGAAGAGCGGCACAGAGAAATGTGTATATCTTAAGCACACAAGATATCTCAAGTATAGCAGTCTAAACATCATCAAAAAAATCAACTTTGCTATATGCAATTTTTTCTTCCTCTCGCAGTTCTGCGATGCAATGTTACGTTCTTATATATAAATTGAATCAAACAGTTATTAGCCTTTAAAACCCAGTTACAAAATCACCAGTTTCAACAACTACTCTTTAAACAATACTTTATTCTAATACTAAAACAACAAGTTTACCATAAACGTTAAAACAGACGCAAATAATTTTTGTTGCAATAGCTACAAGCATGCTGTCTAGCCAGAATACACTATCACATAACTTTGCTTTAATAAACATGCAGCCTAAGACACCATCCACTACACGCTTTGTACATCTACCAATATACATGGCAAAACCATACTTTTTTGGACAATATACATGAAAGTTTTTCTTGCAAAGGAACACACAAGTGCTATGCTAATATCAACAGTCTTTGTTACTTTCTTGGAACATGTAAAGCAAATAAAAAAACAAAAATGCACATTAAATGTGAAACTGGTTACAATTGTTCATAATAGTGGTACTTGACTAGATTCATTAACAGATATAGATTTTATCGTACAATTCACAAACGCAGTGTACTTGACATACAGAGTAAATTAAGCATAAGTTTTACATATAGCACCTTGTGAAATAAGAAACTTAACTTTTGTTAAGAAAAACAAATTCGGAAAGTTTTACAAAGAGAACAAGAACTAATTAATAATTCGAGGAGTAGCAGTATTATTAAGGAAGGGAATGAATGTGAGGCAATATGTGAGAATTTGTGGTCAAGGCAATCATCAGTGAAAAATACTTTTTTACTAAATCACGTCTATTTCAAGAATAATGATTATCAAACGTATTGTAGATTATTGGGATCATGGACCCCAACGACGTACAATGGTACAAACAGATCCTTACCCAAATAACTACCCCTTTGTCATATGGTTGGAATGCATGATGTTACATGCAATTTTTTATGATCAAAGTAAAAAACCACAACTATATAATTTTTCTATGGTCTTTTATAATGCAATTTTTCTAAGTTCCAAGAAGCCAGAATATTTTTGATTAACTATTCACTAATGTTTCCTGTTATGTATTCAAGCGTAAGTGATAGACTTCAAAATCGTTTTGTCACATAAAGTATCGCATATGCTGAAATTCTTCATATGGCAAATTTATATCGTAAAAACATGTTGCCTCACATCATTCCATTTACAGTAGAATTCCCCCAACTATCATTTTCCATTCGCTCCTTGCCATCTGCAAGCACATTCAACTAGTAATTGAGACCACCACTTACCAAATTCTATTAAATTTGCCAGCCGACTTTCTATAACAAACTTTTTCCATATTGGTGGTTCTCATATTTTCTTTAATAATGAAATTCCCAAAACTGGTAGCTCAAAATTTCTGTTTGTAATAATATCTCACCCAACGAACAGCTTCAATCTTTATTCCACAATGTAATTCCCCAGAAATTAATGCAACTCTTATATCCTTTCATAACAAAAAAATTCATAGAACTTGGTAATTTCACGTTTAAGAAATTATCACCACCACTACAATTTGCACCTTACGCTTCAATAAGCCTGAATTGAGCACCAAGAGACAGAACCACTACATAAATTACCTTTCGATTTGTTCTTGTGTCCAGTTTGGGGGAATCACATTGCATTCCAATTTTAAAGCATACACAAATCATTGAATAAATCAGAATACATTGCACAGACTAACTTCGGAATATTTTTTCAAGGGGACCTCGTCAAGCATAACAAACAGGCCTTGATCTAGTTGTGCTTAACAGCCATTCGTCGGGATAATACTTACTTGTAGGATGCGATTAAAAGTTACATCGAACCCCTGTAAAAGCTTTTCCGATTCTTAATAACAGGACACAAAGCAGTTTCAGTACAAAACAGGTTGCCTTGATCAACATTAGGGTACTATATGCACAGTTCTTTGTTCAGCTCAAAGTAAATCACAGGGTCATAAGAGAAACATTTTTACACCAAACGAGAGAATGACGCAATAGTTCTTGGCAACACCAGGTGTGTAGGCATGGCAAGCAAGCAATGCTCTTCTAAAAAGAGATGATGCTGGTGCCAAGGAGCTATGAGTGTAATGTGGAGGTGAGATAACACTACTGTTGCAGTCCACCATTGTATGCATAGTCGGCTTTGTTGTGCATAATCAAACGATCATCAACGAAGTAAAAACTGTCGGAGCGTGTTTCAAATGGATTAGCAATCATTTCTTCACCTAAAATACAAAAATAAACCGTTAAGACACTGAATAACTTCAAAACAATTTGGAATAATAGTGATTACCGAAGACAGAACTCTGGAGGACTGTACCTCGTCTCATCATAAATCTATGTAGATTATTGCTGTAAGGTTCACTTTTATTGATCCCTTTAAGACTATGGATATCTTTAAAAGAAAGAAATAGTTTTTATGTGTGTATTTTTACAGGGTTCATACTCCAATTGGAGAAAGAATTCCTTGGCTTTTCCAGGTTTTTCTAAGGTTCTTGACTTTTCTCAACAAAATTTCCCGACTTTCCCAGATTTTTCCTTAACTTTTCTAATAAAATTCTCTGACTTTTCAAGGTTTTCCTTACCGTTTCTAACAAAATTCCCAACTTTTCCAGGTTTTCCTTGACTATTCTGACTTTTCCAGGTTTTTCCTTAACCTTTCTGATAAAATTCCTGACTTTTCAAGGTTCTCCTTGACCTCTGACAAAATTCTCTGACTTTTCCAGGTTTTCCTTAACTTTTCTGACGAAGTTCCTGACGTTTACAGGTTTTTCCCTACCCTTTCTGACAAAATTCCCGACTTTTCCAGGTTTTCCTTGACCTCTCTGACTTTCCTGATAAAATTTCCTGACTTTCCCAAATTTTCACTTAACTTTTCTGACAAAATTCTCTGACTTTTCCAGGTTTTTCCTTAACTTTTCTGACAAAATTTCAGACTTTCCCAGATTTTCCTTGATTCTCTGTCAAAATTCTGACTTTTCCAGGTGTTTTTCCTTAACTTTCCTGACTTTTCCAGGCTTTCCTTGACTTCTCTGATAAAATTCTCTGATTTTCCCAGGTTTTTCCTTAACTTTTCTGACAAAATTCTCGACTTTTCCACGTTTTTCTTGACAAAATTCCCTGACATCACAAGCAAAACATTGAGCTTCAGTTTTGGAGAAAACAGCTTCATATTACCGTGAAATTTAGCTTTAAGAACAGAAGTTAGAAAAGCCCCCCCACCCTCATAGCTATTTCAGGTTCAAACAAAATACCTTGTTTTTCTCTGTCTTCAAGAGACAATTTCAAATTCCTTAACAATTCTAGATCCTCAAAGTTTTGGGGCTGCGCGGGATCCCTGGTTTATGGTGCAAGGGCAACAAAGGCCCTGCTGTGCCAAGTAGCATAGTTTCCAGAGGAATCCACGCACATTTTTCATTTTTTCAAACCAAACCACTTAAGGTCAAACAGAAAACCAACCCTTGGACTAGGGTGAGTAGTCAGTCAGAAAATGTCCATTTTTCAGTACTATTGGGAGTCAAAGATTAGTGGTATGTTAGGTGAGCGTGTTATAAATACACGGATAAAAGTCATGCATTTTTTCTTCCAAAGATGATCTGAAATGAAGCGTTAAAAGTTAATAAGTAACAACAGAATGACACACCCTGCAGAAGTTCTGTTTACAGTAATCATATAAATAAATGTAAGTTTTGAAATAGTTTTGACTCGTACAAAGGTCCGAATCCAAAGTAGGAAATTCATATATGTGTTCACACGTATTCTTGCTGTTTGGAATGCAAAACCCAAATTCGAAATCGAAGGTTTTTAAGAGCTTGTCCCTAAAAAAGTGCCTCTCGATCATTCGGAATTTGTTCACTGGCTTCGCGCCGACAGTAAATTCCACCCTGTAAAAAAAAAATAAAAATGAAAACAACATGAATCAAAGTTACCATAGACTGAAAAGAATATCAGCGAAAATGGTGATTTCAAAGAACAACAAAAGTTAATCGTACGTAGCTCCAACTGTTTTCAGTTTTAGAAACTGCGGTGTGAATTGGTATCGGACAAATCGGCCTGCATTTGGATCTGCATCTTCTTGGTCTTGGTCTCTATCATCATATTCTTCCTCCTCTAGAATTAAGCAAACACCAATCTTTACTTAAAGAGTTGTATTATATACAGTAAAACCACCCTATAACGATATCTGATATAACGATAAACCTCTCTACAATGATAATTTTTCTCGGTCCGTATAATATTGTTGTAGAGAGGTTTTACTGTAATACATATAAGACTCTTGGAGAAACGTCTTTCTACGAGGTATTCCCCATTAGATAAAATAAATAATAACTGTATTTCAAATAGGTTACAATTTCTAGTCTTTGTCATTTACAGTATATTTGAATGGGTCAGCCTGGACAGCTGTGGGTAATGTCTTTCATATCCAAAAAAAAAAAAAAAAATGCAGTCCTAGGTGTGAGTCAAATGGCTACATAAAATGAAAGTAGCAACAACAAAAATGTACATGTAAATTTATACTTAAACAGAGACTAATTTAACATTATTACAAATAACGTAACATAGAAACGAATCATTGTCCACAAAATTACAGTTAACGAAGTCCAACATTTCAAACTACTTAAAAATTAATACGATTGATAGAAAAATGAGCTGGCACGGAATGAATGGGGTGGGGCAAGATTTAGGGAATAAGGGGCTTTGTGTGCCGAGAATTAGAACAGAAAAGGAAAGAAATAGCGTGAAATATAGGTACTTTACACTATTTTATTTGAATTTTAAAATTCAAATTAATTTATAATTAAAGACAACATAAAACATTTTTTATGATATAATAAAAGAATAACGGATTAGTAAAACGTAATCTCAAACGCAATCGTATCGCAGATTATGTTCGTGATGAAAAGAATGTGAAACTCACAAATAACGACAGCGTAGGACTTTCGCACATGGTGAATACAATGATTGTATTTAGCATTTCTACTCACACCTAGCTCCTTATCAGCTCACTGATGTTGCTTGTGCTGTTACAACGCAGACAGCTAGCAGATATGCTATTTCGAATATCTGATAGTTTATCGAAATGTTTGGGCCACCTGCAATCATTTTTGTGACATATTTCAAGCTAAATGAACATATTCTAATAAAATAATAACAATAAAAATATTAACACAATTTCTTTTTCCTTGTAATGAAAAACTAGTTGTTGTGCATCACTACAATCTCAGTCACCACTGCATGTACTTAATTTTTAATACACTATTTTCTTTTTACTTTCGCTTTTCTCCGTTTCACAAATTAAATTTTCTTATTTCTCAAACTACGACAATTCTTTTTGAAATATCCATCGTTATTTTTCTCCATGAACAATTCACTATTCCATCCTTGAATGTCTTCCTCCTAATTCTGTACTCTTTATTTACTTATCTTTAACTAATTCACAGTAAATTACACAGTTCAACAATGAAAATTTTACAGCGGTGAAAATATCTGTCCTTTATAGATTTCAGGTCACTGAACGTGAAAATTATGCTTAAAATTGCTTCCTGGCTCAGGTTTCTGGGTAATTTCACTGTTTACCTTTTACATATAAGGCTATGGGATAACAGTTAACAATATTTCCTTTTTATACACACATCATCTTTTTGCTTGTCATTTGTGGGAAACGTCCGGAGCATTTCTCCGAATCATCCAGCAGAAATCTGCTAACATTGAAACTAACCACTTTTCTTTGTAATACTGTTCCATTTCAGAAATGTCCTGATGGAATCGCTCTCCTGTTTTTTCACAGAAAGCAAAGTGTATTTTTGGTGACATGTTGCATTCAATTTTCTCGTAGGCAGACATAAGTATAAGTTTATCCACCAGGTCTTTGCAATTTTCAGCACGAAAGTTGCACAAAACTTGTGTACTAATATTACGGAAATAATGCCAGGCATGTAGCTCATCAGAATTGACGTTGCATTCAAACTGTTTCTTTTGAAAAAGCTTGAGTATCTGGGGACCTATAAATACCCCCGTTTTACCATTTCTGTACTTACATGTGGAAACTTTTGGCAGTATTCAAATGCACGTTTATTTTTGTTAATGGCCTATATAAACGTCTTCAAGTCACAGTTTTATACGCAACGGTGGCAGGACAATGCTGTTAGGGTTCACTAGAGGTTCATATGAAAAGTTTTTATTGCCAGGCAACAGAGATGTTCATAGAGGCCATTCCTTCTATTTGTGATGGGCATGCCTCGAGCTGCTATCCCACTGACGTATATAGCAATATTACCTTGTGTACCTACCTTGTAAGCCGAGCAAAATTGCTATCATTTTAAAATCACCATATACTAACCACTTATGTAGATTGTAATTTATAGGATCTAGAGGGCGTTGAAACATGGGATAATTTTTTTTACTTAGGGCTGCATAAGCAACAGGGATTGATGGTGATATTTCGTTACTATTATGCAATAGCACAGCCTTCAGGCTTGTTTTTGAGGCATCTATAAAGTCTCCTATCGTCTGCTTTGTACAGTATGTTCAGTTTCAGCATCAAACCTTCAACATCATTGTAAAATACTAAACCATTGTCACTGCTGAAAAATACTGACAGTTGTTTTTAACGGTCGCAAAGAGTAGATACTCCAACAGTATCCGCCAGGAGGTTCCACTGCTGCAATCTGGATGCTAAGAGTTCAACTTTATTCTTTGGTAGTTCAAAATCCCTAATCAAGTTATCAATTTCACATTGTGTGATTCGGTGTATGTTACAGGAGATACTCGTCGATTGAAATGTTAAATCTGCACCAGTGGCGCTTGGAACATTTTCTAACATATCAAGTTCACTTCCATTATCCTCCATATTGCTGTCTGTCGGAATGTTAGTGGGGGGGAATCAGGGACTGGCAATCCTCGACCACTGGACGAATGACAGATGGTATCACAGGGTATTCAATCTTCTTCACGTTAATTCCTTTCTTCAAGCATGGTACCATGCAGACATAGCAATCCATGGTATGGTTTGTTAGTTCACGCCAAACAGCGAGCACACCAAAACCCAAAACGCATGGAAACTTTTTTTCTAAGCATCCAAGCATATAGGGTGGATAAACAAATCATACAACAAATGTAGGGAGCCCACGATTTAGGTTAGTGCCTATTTTATTCCTTTTCCCCCTCCTTTTTTTTTACATATCGTAATTAAAACATCCCATAGCGTTATTATGTAAAATACAAACAGTGCAATTACTCAAAACTCTGAGCTAGGAGAGAATTTTAAGGGTGTTTTTTTGTTTTCAGCGACCCAAAATTTATAAAAGGTAGCTACTTTCATTTTGGTAAAAAACCAAAAGTGAAAAATCGCTGACTTTACTTTTGAAAACTTTTTTCTGCAAAGATTGTAAAGAGGTAGGTGAAGGGATCCTTAGTGGTCTGGTGGCTTAATTTTCTTTTTACTCCTCAAGTGTATCTCCGCGTTACATTTATCACCAAATAATTACTAGCAGTTTTATTGGAAAGAAATGCAGAAAAATTATAATAATTCAAAAAAATTAAATGGTTAATTTATAAAATCCAGTAGTTTAAAATGTACCATTCCTACAAGATGAGGAATATTTCCCTACTTACAGAAATAAAGGCCAAATATAATAATTTTTCTTCCCATGTGAAGAATAACCCCAAAAAAAATGATGCACTAAACCTTTATGGGAACTGGTTCATTCATCCAATAATTATTTAATAATTTATCAATTTATAATAATAATCATTTCATCTAATAATGACTTTTCTACCTTCGTTCCACCTACAGAAATTTTTAAAGTTATCACATAGCCTAAAATTCCTAAGCTAAATTAATTTTTTGGGATGAACCAATTATTTTAATGATAAAAAATAATGTCATGATCAAACACTTAAAAAATTCTATTACAAAAACATTCATGCTTTTCAACACTTCCTTGTCACCTACCCAAGTACAGTTCCAAACCTATAGATGCATTCTACATCAAAAACAGAGGCAAACAACGGCTACATGTTTGATAAAAAAAAAATATATCCTTACCTGGTGGTGGTGGCTTCGCTATTTCAAACAATATTGTTCCAGACTCCATATCTCGTATTTTGAAGCGAATAAAATCAATGTCATAAACATTTGCTTCGGGTGAGCAAAGATAATCTATAAAAGAAAATTAACCCATAAAATACACAGTAGAAAAAAACCAACAAAACTATGAACTTATGCGTCACGGTCAGAATTACAGCTTGATACAATCATATTTAAAAATACAATAAAACCTTTCTAACCAGACACTCCATCTTTACGGTTGGATAGAAATTCTATAGCAAGAAACCTCCTTCATAATAGTGTCCTCCTTTTACAGACAAATTTTCCTGTCTGAAGAATGCCCATTGGGGTTGTCTTACTTTGTACATGCATTTCTGTTTTCACTCTTTAAGTTTTTAAATTTAGTAGGTTGTATTTCTTATGGCACAAGGACAGCAAGGGTCATTCTGCGCCAAACAAGGCGAGGTTGTACATACGGTTTTAAATGAGGATAAGTTGAAACTAAAAAGGTGAGTTTTTAAATTTGACCTTGTTTTATAAAATTATTGTAAAGTTCTGACATATTGAGTTCGGCAAATTGAAGTCTTCGATATTTTCATCATTAAACACTGATGTACTACAGTCATGGTCAAAAGTATAGTCACCCTTAAATTTTTTCTTTAACTGTGAGAGCGTTCTTTGAAATAACTCGTTTTGTTTATTATAAGTGTTGCATAAACAAAAACGTCAGCAAACGTCATTGCTTTTAATAGCCAATAAAACACCTTTACAACATTAATGTATCCTCAATTACTCGATGCATTAGGCCTACCATAACAAGATTAGGTAGGTCATAAAGAAGAAAAAAGGACATCCTGTGTCAGAGTAGAACCACTGATGTCTTCATTGGAGCCTAAGCACCATGCCAACTAGATTACCAAAATATAAAAGATTCTGCCTCATCTTCATATACAGGAATAAGGCAAATGTTTTTCTCTCATAAGTGTTGGTTCTGTTTGTTTTGTGGAACAAAGACAGCTACGGATACGTGGCACCAGGGCATACAGTTCTCCAAAGTATTCAAACCTTGAAATACAATGCGTAGAAAAAAAATCGCACACCTCCCACAATACCATTGGAATTAAAACCATGTTAACAACACGGCAGATAAACATATTACCACTCTACAACCACACAATTCACTGAAAAATTGTACAGCAGAACCTGGATTATCCAAACTTCATGTAACCAAAATCCAGTTTAATTGAAATTGCCCGCTGTATATTTGTTTACTATTTTTTCTTTAAAAAAGCAGACACCAGTTCAATATTTTCAGCAAAAACACTATATTTGTTTCCTAGTATACTCCAGTCTTAAGAAAGAAGCCAATACAAATGCTACGATTAAACATAACAAAAACAGAATATATATATAAAAAAATATAGTTAGGTGGCGTTAATCTCTTCTTTTTTTATCCACCATGAATATATGTGACCTTGTGGTGTGAGAGAGAAAATTTCAGGTCAGAGGAGCTTTAATGACTGCAAGTTTTATGTAGTGATGAGTGATGTTTTAGTAAGGGTGTTAATGATTTTAATCCTGCAATTAAAAACAAAACAAAACATGGTAATTTAAATCAAATTTTTTTTTATTATCTTTTTTAAAATCAATACTTTAAGTTGAATTTAAATAAACCAGTGTTTAAATCTGATTTAAGTTGATTTTTCAATGCTTATGAAAACACAATTTAAAATAAAAATGACTTTCTTTTTATCATTCTGTAACACAGTACAAACAGAAACAACTTTTCTGATGGTACTCATGATGATGATGATTCAGATTCCATAAGATTCTGATGATCTACTCATTGTAGGTGAGTATATAGTATGCTAATTCGTAAGTTTATGAGGAAAAAATGGCTTCACAATGGAGACAGAACAGAATTAAATGTGTAGATTACAGTCATGTGCACGAGAAAGTGTATTACAAAACAAGCAAAAGACCAAACTTTATTATGGTTGATGATCTAAGTGATATGTTTTATGAGAGGTTTCCTGATGAATCCAAACCATCACTTTTGCTCTAAATGCTAAAATCAGGGCTAAAAATCATGAACAGAAAGTTAGATGTCAGTGGTACCTAACAATTTTTCCTCAGTTGCCAAAATGATTTTCTTACGTGGAATTTCAAAATTATTCATTTTGTTTGTGTAGCATATTATGTATGTTCACACACATAGCTTAATGACTTGTAATTATGACAATTAACAAAACAAGTACTTTACAAATTGTAAGGAAACATTAAAAATTTACTTTTTAAAATGTGGTCTTGCCTTATACGTCCAAACTATACCCACGACCTAAAAAATTAAATTAATATTCCAGGAAAATGTAGAGAGCGTTTACAAGGAATCTGATGCTAAAACAAACAAATACCAGTTTGTCGATCCGCTCTTTGAGTGGGATGGAAAATCGCCGAGTCTGTAGAGGGAGGGCGGGAAGTATGATTACCTTATGTACATTATGATAAGATAACGATGTTTTTGTGAATTAATGTGCTCTATAAGACAACAAAATTTTTATTTTGTGGGAGGAGGGGGAGACCTGTTTCACAAAATTCTTTGGAATTTAAAAAATGGAGAATGTATGTTTTATGGGATGGAAAATAGAACAGAATTCTACGGACCAGAAGCTTAAAAAAAAAAAAAAATTAATACCTTTTAGCATTTTATGCTCTGGGCATTTGCCCACATATCAGGATTCACCCCATCAAAGAATATATATATAACAAAATTATGGGGGCACTATTAAGTTTTTCTGCTAGAAGAAAGAATTGCATCAACCACGTCTTCAAATCTTGAAACAAAAATCCGGAGGCTTCGGAGGAGGAAGTGTCACAAGTACCTTATATGTGCATTATTATTAAAAAAAATATATATATTTTTATGCATAAATTTATTTTATATGGAGACAAAAAAAAATTCCTGATTATTTGGGGACGTGGGGAGTAAAAGCTTTTCAGGCGAATGCGAATAGACGGAATTCAACGATAGACAGAAATTAAAAAAAAACAGAAAAAAAAAAAAAACTCTGTCATCTTTTGAAATTTTGCCCTCTTAAAATTTAGCACCTTACAAATATGCCTAATATGTCTATTTATGAATTCGGATTCGACCACATGTGATCACAATTTAAAATATTATGCACATGTGGACACTTCACCAAAGAAACTTTACTACCAATTTCGTTTTGTGTAGTCTTAGTGATCGAAAATCAATAGCAAACTTAAAAATTGGAAATGAGCGTAAAACTAAGGAATATCGCTAAACATAAACTATTCCTAAAGAACTTTCTTGTAGGTAAAAAGGCTATATATATTAAGATGCTAGTGGAACGATAGGGAAGAGAATCAAGGTATCATAGTGGACCAGTGCCCACTAGATTGTAGACTGGCCTGTTGTTCTACTGAGAACTGGTCTGTTGTTCTACCAGAAGAAGTACAGGGATAACACTGAAAAAAGGACTTAATATCGATTTTTACAGCAGTGACCTATTTCAACAATGAAACAAGTTTTGCAATTGTTAGTGATGATACAAGACATGATTCTTCTCATGCTTTATTTATTAGCACTTTGAAAGATCGAAGAAAACCTTGGTGTTAAACCAATCAGAACTAGCATAATCTCAGATATGACTGCCAGTCACTTTATGAACTTTCGAAATCACAGGTTCCCTCCAAATGGATTTTTAGTGCAAGTGGACACGGAAAAGAGCCACATGATAGGTTCGGAGGTCTACTGAAACATCATGCCACTAAACACTATCTAATACAGGGAATTCAGGGCGCACAGACTTTGTCCACACAGTTACACAGTACACTACTGTCATTGGGTTGATACCTTTATGCAAATATGTGGAAGAGTTTTGAGTTAGAGAACTGGCAGATTGAAAAACAAACCAGTGAAAAGAATCCAAAAGTCTCATGTGTGGGCTTATGATGGAAATGAGCTCTGCATTTCATGAACGATGGGAAGCATCAAGGAATATGTTTCATTTGACAACGGTGAGGATATAACAGCTGTTAAACTGCACAATTTCCAAAATTTAAAGACTGAAATGTTTGTGTCTTGTGTGTATGAAGGTAAATATGATGGGTGGCAGAAGTTATACAGGTCAACATTGCAACATTGAGTTACGGGCATTGGCGTAACTAGGTGGGGGGCAGAGAGAGAGAGGCCCCCCACCAGAAAATTTCTCTCATTTCATTTTTTGTATTATGAATAAATGTAAGGTGGGTTAGTGCTAAAGCTCCAGTTTTCCCCACCAAAATTTCCTAAAAATACAAGTGTCTGTCATGTATGCGTAAACACGTGGGGAAAGAAATCTTCCCAGTGACTACTTCCTATTACTGGATGGGAAGATAGCCATGTGTGCAACGTTCTAAGAAACTTGACTTCTTTATGTGACACTTGTGGAGTATGTGAATGATGACCAGGAGCGAGAAATCGATCAGTAGGTATCAGATGCTGTCTGTGTGATGAACATTCTATCCAATCACATCACGTGGGCGGAAACAAATACTATTTGAATTAAAAACTTTCTAACCTTAAGTCACAATTTCCGTTTACACATGACACAAATAACACAACGAGCTGGGCTTCTAGTTTGATAAAATGCATCTTCTCATTGGTCACAATTTTTTTCTTGTGTGATATTTCAACTCGCAACCCATCATTCGGACATAGTCCCCACTACAACGTCCTGAATTTGGTAATCTATGGAGTGAAAAGCAAACTCTTTTTCCTGTGGGACCCTTCTCCATGAATGCGAGTGCAAAGCATCTGTGCTCCACTAATCGACTCTAACGGATACGATACACTATAAACATAGGACCGGAGTTTGAAGACGGCTGGTCTAATTGTACTCAAGAAGTGACCTCAACCAAATTAACTGCCGCTAGCGTAATTTGGAGATAGCCACCACAATAAATTCTGGACAGCCATCGGTTTCCCCTTTCTTAAGAAATTGTTTTTACACTGAAGGGGAAATACGCGCCCATGACTTTGAATCATCAAGCAAATACAAAAAAAGGTAGAGTCTATATCAATTCTACAGTGAGTTTCATTTTCGTTAACAGCCTTGCGAATATTGCTTGGTTTTATGTTGCCTATTGCACATTTTTGTATTTCAAAACTGCATGCTCGTTAATATAACTGAATTTAGGGCTAAATTGAATTTTTGTTATTTCTTTATTTACTACAGTCGAACCTCGTTAAGATGAACACACTTAAAGCGAATTACTTTTAATAGGAACCGGTTTTTGAAGTTTTGTCAGATTATATAGCATACTATCCTTTATTGATAAAACGAATTGCTGTTAATACGAACAGACTTTCTGTTCCCCTTGATATTCGCCATAACGAGGTTCGGCTGTATTTGATAAATGTGTGCTAAAATTGATAATATACCTGATCCAATTAAAGAGGTTGACTCATCGCAAATAGAACCCGTTGGTACACCTGAAGTTGCGCATGTAGGTTTACGAATTCTGGAATTTTGGCCAAACAATGCCGGGTAATATTTTAGCCAAATCGAATCTTCGTTCCAATTCTCGAAAATTTCCTGTGATGAGACTAAATTTCATGCCTTC
>QLNU02014802.1:28215295-28225948 GCA_006491805.2 Dysdera silvatica
ATAGATAGATAGATAGATAGATAGATAGATAGATAGATAGATAGATAGATAGATAGATAGATAGATAGATAGATAGATAGATAGATAGATAGATAGATAGATAGATAGATAGATAGATAGATAGATAGATAGATAGATAGATAGATAGATAGATAGATAGATAGATAAATAGATAGATAGATAGATAGATAGATAGATAGATAGATAGATAGATAGATAGATAGATAGATAGATATAGATAGATATAGATAGAGATAGATAGATAGATAGATGAATGAATGAATGAATGAATGAATAGATAGATAATGAATAGATAGATAGATAGATAGATGAATAGATAGATAGATAGATAGATAGATAGATAGATAGATAGATAGATGAATGAATGAATAGATGAATGGAATAGATAGATAGCTAGATAGATAGATAGATAGATAGATTTCACCGAAGAACATGGACGAAGAGGCCTGTGGGGCCCGTGGAGCCTGAGCCCCCCCCCCTCCACGCCAATAATCTGAAATAAATTGCGATTTTACATATACTGTAATGTATAAACGTACATAAAATGTGCTTGGGCCCCTCAAATAATTTTGAGAACTCTACGTTGATGCCGAAGGAGGAAGGAAGGAAGGAAGGAAGGGAGGGAGGGAGAAAGGAAGATAGATAGATAGATAAAATCCCCCTTAAAGACCACCTCTATTCAGAGATCATCTGCCTTAACGACCATTTTTATGGAAACGGATTTCCTCCTCACCTCATCGACCAGTGGTTCCCAACCTGTTTCAAGATGTGACCCACTTTTATAGTAACCAAGTAATTCGCGACCCCCTTTATAGTAACCAAAAGATCTGCGACCCCTCTGTCCGCCGCCGACACATTTGTATAATAAAAGCATTTTTAACAGAGTAAAGAAAACACATTAGATATAGAATTATATTAATTAATTATATATATCATATTAATTATGTATATTATATGAATCATGTAAGTATATTGATCTATATTATAGATATAAAATTAACGACCATAATAGTAGAATAGTGTGTAGCCAGTGTGTGTGTGTGTAACCATGTTGAAGTATAAAAGCGTTGGAAACATTTGGTATGAAATTCTTTATAAAAATAATTGCAACTAAAAATAGTTGCGGTGACCCCCAGAAACTTGTTCGCGCCCCACTTGAAGGTCGCGATCCCCAGGTTGGGAACTACTAGTTTCATATCCAGATTCATTTTTGCTGCCTAATCCTTGTTGGAGCATTTCTAAAGGAAGTTAGCTATATACCCACTTGCTTACCAAGGCGCTCTGACGGATTCAAGGGGAGCGATGGGGAGACTGCTCTTTCCTCTCCCTCCGAGCCGAAATTATATCATGGAAAGTGAAAAGAAAAGTACCGAACACTTTGCTACAAAGAGGAATTGGACCCCCCCCCCCTGTTGAAAGCTTTCTGGATCCGCCTTTGCTATGGCGTGCGTATAACTCGTACTTTAAATTTTCTAGTTGCTAAGAAAATAGACTGATTCATGAACATTTTACAGCCTCAAAGCAGCGGCGGCGCGTGGTTAGAAAAATAAATAGGGAAGAGCCTTACCGAATCAACCCCCCAACGAATTAAATACGGGCTCTATCAGTGATATGAGACAAACAAGATTGAAGTGATGTACCAGACAATGCACAAAAACGGCTTGAGGAGCTTTATCTCTGATTTTTTTCTGGAGTCCATTCAAGTGTCCAGACATTGCGCTGGCCCCATCGTAACGTTGTCCTATGAATTTTTGGTGGTAATCAAAAGGATACAAAATTTCGTCCAGCATTTTGTACAACATTTCTGACGTCCTGTTTTCGTTCACATCATGGAAACCTAAAAATCGCTCAACTAATATGCCTTCACAATTTACAAATCTTAATATTAAAGAGCACTGGGAAGTTTGATTTATGTCAGTGGTGTCCACTTGAATAGAAAAAAACTTTAGTCTCGTTTATTTCGTCTTTGACGTGATCGTTTAAATAATCGGAAATACATTCAATCATTTCATTTTGAATAGTTTTGAAGTCACCAGTGAAGACGTTTTTAATCTCTTTGTAATGATTTTGAATTTCAAAAGGACTTTTTGAGATCAACGATCTCAGTAATTCCTTAAAATTTCCACGATTTATAGAGTCACTGCTTTCATCATGTCATTTCTTGTTTGCTCAAATATATTACCGCATCAATCACTGTTTGTAGAAACAATCTATTCAAACGAACGTTTTCATTGAACTGCATTTTAAAAAGCCTAGCATTCTCCCTCAGGGCATCGGCAATCGTGTTCTGATTTTTTATAAAAACTTTATAGCATTAATTTACACTTCAGATGTTCAGAAGAAATATCGTACTTATGGAGTGCTCGTGTTATGTTTAATAAGTCGGCGAATCCGTCTTTATTCCGAACAGAATGTTTATTACTAAAAAGCAAGCACTGCCAGCAGAATAATCTTTTTAAGGTTAGACTACTGCATAGCCATTTATACTGAGTAAATAATTTTTTTTCTACTTTAACTGTTAAACGCAAATTTCCCTCATTCGCAAACCGTAAATTCTGTTTCAGGGGTATAACATTTTGTAGTAATTCTCTGCCTTATTTTAAATCTGAAGTTGTTGCTGGTGAAGTTCTGTTTTTTTTAATATGATAAATATTTGAGCCTTTACCTTTTAAAGGCTTGAAAAATTAATGCACCAAATAAAGTGATGCACGAGCCTCTAGGCGGTTGCCCTTCTCACCTTACTCTAAGGTCCTCCCCATTCTCAGGAGAGGGTTGCAATAGTTGCAGGAATGAGAGGAGGAGGCCGAGGCATTCAAAGATGAATGCAACCAGAAAGCACTACGCAGAAATTATTGGTGTGTCGAGTCAGTCAAAGGCCGAATCACTGAACGGTTCTGCGCGTTTATGAGAGATGGGCAAAATCGTTCATTGATTCAGTCACTAAATGCTCTGCCACATCTGTACTGTATAGCAGAAATACGTGAAAGGGACAGAAGTCTTAAAGAGGAACATTGAGAGAGATTAACTTCAAACGCCGTTAATGAGAACGTTTGTCGTATTTGTATTAAGGTAGCTTGTTTGTGTTTAAGGTGCAAGTACAGTAGAACCTGTTAAAGTGAGCACTTGAATGAAGTGACCACTTTTATAAAAGAGAACTGGTAGGGACTTAGTTATGCCTACACAAAAGTCTATCGTGTATGGTTACTACTTACCTGTGGTGACCATTGAACTCCAGTCCCAAGGGTGGTCACTTTAGGCAGGACCTACTGTAGAAATCAGTATTTGCTCAATATATGCATGTTGATTTTTGGACAAGGAAAAACTTTCGATTTTCTAAAATTGAAGATATATTTTTATATAACCTCAGCAATTACAATCACAGACCTTCAAGATCACAAAGCTGTGTTTGATTTCCAATAATGTTTTGGTTGTGTGTTACAGTTCGTACGTCTCATCGAGATGGTTTTGTCTCAGATGATTCATTATGCAGTCTTGGAATGTCAAAAATACGAACCGTTATATAATAAAAGATTTTTCATTTGCGTTTGACTGACCTAATTTTGGTTTTATGAATAATATATATCATCATCATATTCAACCATTATCTATCCACTGCTGGATGAAGGTCTCTCCAAATGCTTTCCACACAAGTCTATCCTGAGCAATTCGCTTCCACGTCACCCCAACCTGTTTTCTTATTTCATCCACCCATCTAGTTTGAGGACGTTTTCTAGGTCTTCGGTGGTCTCTTGGAATCCAGTTCAGAATTTCTGTTGTTCTTGCGCAATGCTCAGCTCATCGGCAATTCAGCTTTTTTATTTTGACAATGGTGTCCTTTACTCTCTCACCCAAGTGCTTCTTCTTATATCCTTCCTGGCTATTCCACATATGCATCTCCCCATGTTTCTTCAGGTTGTCTAACAGATAACCGTAATTTCTGTATTGCTTAATTCGTTAAACTCGTATGTTTCCGATCCATAATAGTGGACTGGCAATATACAGTCGCTGAAGGATGAATGAATGTATGTATATATATACCGTGTTTCCCCGAAAACAAGACCCAGTCTTATATTAATTTTTGCTGCAAAAGACACGGTAGTGCACATTTTCAGGGGGATGTCTTATTTTTCATGCACAATAATTAACATTTGTTCTTGCTCAAGAAATACATTTATTCACGTTCAAGAAACATTAAAAAATGAACAAAATCATTTACTCTAATACAGCCATGTCGTCTTCTTCTGGAACGTCATCATAAAGCTCCAAATCACGAATTCCGGTCTGAATTTTTTGAGACTTCATTTCTTCTAAAACCATTGGCCCTAGCCTCTTATGTTGAGCAATAAAGCTCTTCTTGTTCATGTAGCCTGTTCGTAGGGCATTGGCAACACAGCTGTCCGTTATTTTATCCCATGCATTCTTCACCCAAGTAAAGATTTCTTGTAACTTAGGCTTCACAAAGTTTCCTCGTTGATTTCTCTCCATTCTATTTTCAATATAGTCATTGATTTCCGTGCGCAACTGATCTTTAAATGGCTTGTTTATTGCAATATCAAGAGTTTGGAAATATATGCAGTCGTTCTTGCGGGAATCATTATTTGATCAATAATTCTTTTTTGCAAGGAAGTTCATGGCTTTAGTGCGGTGAGTGCTGGCAGAATCCCACACTAGCATACCTCTTTGGCCACCTCGCAAACAAGTGGCAGAAATAAATCGATCCATTTTCTTATTGCTGCTTGGGTGCACCAAGCTTTTTCAGTTTCAAGAATATAAGTACCTGAAACACATTCGATTTCCACTTTCTTGCCCTTACAGATGATTTGAGGGCGTGTGTGTATGTGTGGAGGGGGTTGGTTCTTTCCATTGAGATGAATTGCCAAAATACATGTAATGCGTGCACTTTCGCAACCAGTGGAGGGAATGTATATCGCAGAGGCACCCCTCTGATCAATAGTAAGACAATGGTGAGACCCTTGACTCATAAACACTGCAATTTCATCCATGGCAATCATGTTCTAGAATTGGCACTTAGAGAAGTCGATGCCATCAACAAAACACTTGAATGCAAGTGCACGTTTAATCACTTCAGTGTCTTCCAATTTGAACAGTGTTGTCGATCTTCTTAGAGACATATCGCTGAAGGAAGCCATCCACCCAGTGTTATGATGCTTTGAATTCGTCTCGCGATATGTCTAGCTGTGGTGCCATTGAAAGGGCAAATGCTTGAATATCATCACTGCGAACAACCAAACACTTCGCTTTTCTATCAGCAATCCATTCACAGATGATGTGTTCCAATTCAGGAAATAATGGTTGCCGATCTGATCTACACTTACGCTTCTTGGGATTTCCCTCGTCGACCTGTTGACTGAGATTATTATACTCTGATCGCCATTTTTGGACCATTCGTAGATCCATCTTCTTCTCTTTGCAGAAAGCTTTAAGATTTTTTTATCCCTGGGGTCTTCCACAATTCCTTTCTCGTACTCGACGGAATAGCTCTTTCTTTTTGGTACTCATTTTATCTGAGCATCAAAATTTATTATCCTTTAAATTTATTATTAAACCAAGTGCTAAACGTCCGTTGCTAAAACGACGTATTGAATACTGGGAAATTCTAATTTGTCGCAACCGCGTCCGTTTGTTTCAAATGTGCATTTGTGTTGCGTCTGCACTTTGTCATTCGGCCCGTCTGGCTGACGATCTTAAATGAAACGACTTTTTTTAAAAAGTTACAATTTTTAAACAATTTTCAATACGAAAACTTAAAAAAACTGTTGCTTTCTTAATTGTAACGTGAATTATTTTGCTTTTAGGGAAAGCAAAAATTTTCTAACAAGATTAAAAATTATTGGAAGCCACAAAAGTACACCCTTTTGATACGTCTATGCGTTTAATAACGAGTGACTTTTCTATAAAATTAAAGATAACATACGTTTCACAACGTTATTTTCACTGATGAAGAGTTGTCTTATACTTTAAATTATCTGCTAAAATGGACTTACCGTGATTTCGGTAAATCAGAATAGTATACTCTCTTTTTTTTTCGTTCTTTAATAACGTATCTCCAAGTTCTTAAAGAGTTTAAAAAAGCGTTGATTTGAACGAAATGCAAATGAAAGTAAGCTGGTTGCTTTTATCAAATAGCGAATAAATGATTAGTGCTTTAGATGAATGTTCAATAATATATGCACATCAAAAGTTCGGATATTTTGTAATTGGTAAAAAAGTTTTGGGTGTCCCGATTTCCATGTTTAGTTCCAAGTATTTGCATAAAATAGTGAAAAAAAAATCGATTTAATAACTTGAGTATTCAATTAAGGTTTTTTTTATTAATTTTGCACCTTAAGATTATATCAACGGTTAATTTAGTAGTAATTAATATTAATACTAAGTTAAGTAGTTCAATGTCCAGAAAACATCAACGAACTTCCAAGGAATAGATCGGCCTTTCTGAAATTTTGTGGTCCGCGAATTCTGAAACTTGAGCTATATATTACCAACTTTTCAACATATAATCCAAATAAAATGAATATCATTGAAGTCCTTAATTTTCAAGAGTATAACGAGTCTTTCGGCCAAAAGTTTTGAGAAAAGTTGGATCAGATAAAAAGGCATTATGAAACTGATAATTATGGCATCCTCAGTTATGTAAGTCATTTTACACAAGTTCTTTGTCATTAATATGACAAAACAATGTAAGTTGACAAAGACAACATTTTGTTATTGTTCGGTTTGTGAATGAGAAAAGGGAAATAAATGAAGAAAATCGCAAAGTGGAAAAGTGAATAAGACAGAAGAAAGTTCAAAGAACATAATTAAGAAAAATTTATGTTTAAATCAATGCGTTTAAGTTTAAACTTTCTTCGAGAGTAGAGTTAACCAGCACGAAATTATGGTACATATAGAGATGATTGTAAATTAATAAGTTTCTGTTTTTTTTGGGAACATTGACTTGCAGTACATACCAATTAAACATCTTAATTATCAGCAAATCAAATTGAATTATTTGAAAAGAAATAATGGATGTAAATTAAAATGAATAGGCATGCTTATGAAACTTGCGATCTTATAATATACTATATGTGACTAAATTAAGTGATACTAAATTTCCTTTTGAGGAATTGAGAATAGCCATTTCAGAGAAGTAGATAGTGCACTGTGATTGATTTAATTTTTAATCGCTGTGTTTGTTTCCAACCTTTTTTTTTTGATTAGTCAACTAATTCTCTTGGCTAACAAAGGAATAATATATTTTCTAACGAGAAAAGCACAATATGTTCTAATTTGTTGTTCTTCACACCTTCTTTTACAATAAAGGGACAAATTTGTCAAAATTAAATTTGATAAATTAAACAAAAAAAATTTGACAAATTTACAGAAATTAATTTTACAGATCAAATTCTCACTTCTTTTAGACAGTTTTGACGTTTTAAATTTGTTTTCAAAATTTAAAATATAGGAAGAATGACACCAGATCATAAACAGCGGACAATATTTAATACCAATTTTCTATGATACATAAAAGTTGCAAAACTGGAATTCGCTTTTCGGACAAATACATCTCCATCAACAAAATGTCTTCAACTTCCATTGCCTTCTAACGTGTGTAGACCGATTCTATAACAATACGCTGGGCATTGAAACTTGCCTTCAGAAATTAGCACCACACAAGTCGTGATCACAAGCACACAAGCAACTACTTGATTGCCAACCGTTACATACTTTATCACTATCAATAAATCAAACGCAATAGGAACAGACTCTTTAGCAGAACTTGCGTCAATCAACAGACAATTTAGCAAATACCACATTGTCAACAACCGAAACGATGACTAGATGGCCCAACGAAAAGTACGGCCTGTAGCAAGAAAGCACATAATCAATCGTTTGCATAAAAGAACTAAAAATCACAGGCAACAAAGACTGGTCTAACCGACCTTTTTCTCTCGTTAAAAATGATCTAAAACATAACGATATACTCCTTACACAACAGATAACAAAACGACTTCGTGCAAAAAATGATGTGGCAAGAAAATACAAAAACAACTGGCAATTAGTCTCTAAATTGCCAAGCAGTGAATACGGGTATTCTAGAAGGTGACTTGGCAGTGAGGGTGCCCCCTTTGTTAAGGTTCTTTACACGACGACGGTTACTATGGTTAGTGTTAGGAGCGAGGACGGGCAAAGAGTTGGGGGCTTTGAGGGAAGAAGACAAAGAGAAGGAGACGTCTTCATCGGGAGATAATGATCTGCAAATTGTGGCGTCTTCCGTTAGTTCGTACTCTACATCCTCTAAGTCTTGACATGCTGCTTCATCTTGACTTTCTGCAGAGCTTCCTTTGGCTCTGTATTGATTGATTAGACGTTCCATGCGACGCAGAAGTTTTTCATCTGTATCTAGCATCTCAGAATCATGGAGGATTTCTTCTAGTAAAGGAGCGACAGGTTTAGATGGTGAGGTTTGGCGAGAGGACGCAGTACTGGATGCTTCGTTTCTACGTCTACGACCTACTGGTGTAACATTTGACGAAGAAGGGCGGTTAGCATTTGTCGTCGATCGCCTTTCTTTGACTGGAGAAGACGAAGTTGAATATGATGTACGAGTGGCTGAAGCTGATCTTCGACGGATATTAGTCGTTGAAGAATATCTTCCACCTGATGTAGTCACTGAGATGCTCGAAAGTCCGCTATTACTTCTAGGCAAACGATTGGCGGACGGCGAAATTCTACGACCACGTTGTTGGTAGTTGCTTCCAGCACGAGGGTTGTTCATCAGAGAGTTAAAGAGGGAAGTTTCGGATCTACTTGAAGAGAGAGCATGACCTGTGGACAACGACAAATTCTCTGAGCTTTGATAGCGACGACTGGACTTTGGAATTTTGCTGTTGTTGTTACATCGTGCATGTGACGAAAGTTTATTGGGTGCAGAACCATCGCCTGAACCTAAAGAAACGGCAGAATCATCCGAACCGAAGGAAGAGAAAGAATCAGGACCACGCCTGATGTGGCTTGGATGGTGGGACTTTTGAGTACGGTGGTTCTTCGAAAACCCATCAAGAGATCTGGGCGGTGATGAGAAGATTGAGTCCGGTTCACTGTCTTCGTACCCATTATTGTGTTCGCCATAACGCATGATCTTTCGTGGTGAAGATTTGGTTTTGGGTCGTTGGCTTACTCGCCAAGGTGCAGTACCTTCTTCAGAAACTTCGGAAGAACTACAGTCGGCGCGAAGTTGTTTTTGCCTGCGGCCAGTTGCAGATGCTGGCCTATTCTGATTTACAGAGTTCCAGTCGTCTTGCACTATTGGATAGTCTTCATCTAGAGCACAGCCCGGTGAAGATCCTCTAGATGGCGTGCGACTGCTGCTGCTGCATACAGATCGATCATCGGGTGAACTCAAACGACTTAAGTCGAAAGATCGACGACGACTCGTACCTGCCGGAGTTGGCGATGGTGATCCGTAGTTCAAGCCATTTGAAGACCGATTTGTGGACGGAGTTCCGCATGAACGGGGCCTAAAAGACAAAACACAAACAATCAATGACAAACAAATATTGCTTCTTTATTTTCTTAAATTTTCAGCAAGTGTTTTCTAATGCCGGGGAAAATCTTTATACAAAGCTGTTGCGTTTAGTCCACGTCATGTTCACCATTTTAAATATACTTGCTCAATTATGAAATTCCTGCCCCGAGTACATTACTGACCATTATCCAATGTTAGCCGTACCCCTTATAAGATTCATGTTTGCATATTGGAGAATTCATTTGAATGACTTTCGAGTTCACTACTCAGATAGCACAAAACGTTCCCAGAACGTCCTTTTTTGGTCCCTTATGTCCATACTTTGTCCACACGCAATGCGGACATATTTTGACTGCCCCTAGGAAGCAGCACCATACGGACATATTTCTGACGTTCGTAGGATATTCGTTTTGGAATGTCCGTATGATGTTCTTTTCGGACACCTCTAGCATTGGCGGTACGCAGGGGATGGGGTTTTACCCATTGCAATGAAATTCTTGCATAGGGATATGCGAGGCTGTAGCTTTCTTTAACCCCCCCAATTGAGCAACCCCCTTACGAACTTTCTGTGTACGCCTATGGTCCCAAGGATGTAGCATAATACGGAGATATTTTCGACGTTCGTATGATATTCATGTCCGCCAAGTGACTAAAATTATGTACTTTTCTATAACGTTCTTCTGTCCTCACTCTACATAGTATTGGTTCTTCTAGCAGCCGTATCGTCATGGCCGTTCTCTTATATATAATCTCTATGAATACTTACATTTATTTAACATCCAATCGCCATCTTGTTAATGGGGATAGCAAAATCAATTTCTAAACTTGTAATAATTTTCTGTATGGAATCTCATGAAAATTGTTCGGCTACTTCTTGTTGTTCTTGTAATGCTCAACACGGGTAGGTTTTATGGTCCTAATTTATAAAACATTAGTCAACTTACCAAGAGTCCAGAAGTACAATTCGACGTGGATTTCGAACCACGGCTTATAGGCCAAGTAGGCCCGAGCTTAGGGCCCAACAGAACCCTTTTGTGTTTAAAATACTGACAATTTACAGCATCAGATATTTCTACCGCAAATTTGGAACTTCATTAGAAACTGTA
>QLNU02014802.1:28226048-28258927 GCA_006491805.2 Dysdera silvatica
AGGTCTCACTCATTCTTTTGCTTACTTCCTACTTGGTTGGTACATAATATAATAGTAATGAAAGCCCCTGCTAAAAGACATTAATAGAATTTAGACTTATACAAAGAGACACCAATATTTCCCATGAAACGCATAATTGTCCGGCTATGAAGAAGGGTAATGCATCTGACCAACTAAGCAATCAATGAAAAACTTTGAAATGAGCACAAACAAGACAGATACAATTTTTTTTTCGAGAAAATTTCATAAACCATCAGCAATTTAGCAAAATCGTAGTTTTGCTAAGTTGCTGATAGCTGATGCTAAAAAGTTTTGCTAAATTGCTGATAGCCGATGTTGTAAAGTTTGGCTAAATTGCTGATAGCCGATGCTGCAAGCAGTCACTGCCAGGTAGAGCTTAAAATTCAGGTATTTGGTTAGTCGCCACTGGCTAGAATGGCCCTTTTTATTTAGAGTCCACAAAACATTTAAATACTGCAACCTTAGAAGGGTTCGTTTGATCAACATTTTTTCTTAAGAATAATAAGTAGTTTGCGGTTTCAAAATGCAATATTTCTGCAGAATCAAAAAGGACAGGATTGCATTGGGAAACAATAAAAAAAGTAACGAGCGTTATGGCGACTGAAGCTGTATTTTTAATCGACATTCCTGGATATTTAGTCGCCATGAGGCTAGTGGGAACAGTGAATTTTAACCTTGACTGCCAGGAAGTTATGAAGCAGTTGAATGAGCTTTTCAACAATGAATAGCACGGAGGATGATGAAATGTTATGATTCTTACCACATGGTTTCAAAACACACACACTTTTAAAATAAATAAGTTCAGACAACTGTATGAACAGTAAACATTTAAATACGTTAGAACTAACTGACTGTAAACTAAATATCTCAATCTATTCAACCACAGCCTGCCCGCTTCATTTTCTCCCCATACCCTCTCGCAAATACGGTTCTGCTAGGAATAGAAAATATATTTGGTCACGAGTTATGTATAACTAACGTAAACCGATGATATTTTTTTTTTTTTTACTGATTTTTGGTGTTTTACATTTACGTTTCTCTCTCTCTCTCTCGTAACATACCCTTTCTGTCCGTTCGAGAAATTACCAGAACAACTGGCCAGGCTTTTTTTCTGAAGGAAGCTACTATCCTAGTTTATATACGGCATTACCTCCTTGGCATTTTTCACCCACACAATAGTTTTATCATTTTTATAATTACGATAGAATCTCACTTTACCGAAATGGCCTGTTGCGTTTTGTTTAAAAATAAATACCAATTCAATATTTTTGGGAAAAAACGCTCATATTTGTATTCTTGTGTATTCCGATATTGAGAAAGAAACTAATACAAATACTACTCAAGAACACAATAAAAATAAATGTACAAAAAAAAGATGGGCGTTGTTAGTCTGTTCCTTATATACTATGCCCACTCGTGTTGTTGATTGTGCAATAATAATAATAAAAAAAAAAAGTGCTACTAGCATGGAAAAGTTGGCCGAACTGGTAATACAGTATTTCCAGGAAGGACCGGAGGAAGTCCAAAAGATGTAGATCAGAGATTCAACTCTTCGGGACGGGAGCAGCTTTCAGATGCCACTCCTGGTGTGAGAGCGAAAATTCTGGGGTCAAAGGAAGTTTAATGACGGATTTTATTCATTCCATTTAAAGGATGTATCACATCTGCATAGTTCTAGTTTTGTTGTACGCTGCAGCTGACACAAATACACGCCTAAAGCATCATTTTTGTGAATTCATTTCTCCAAGAAGAAATTTCACTCAGTGGGTAGCAAATTTAATCGGCGAGCAGACTCACCGATTAGAGGAACGTGAGAACGCCATCTGATTATATAGCATTATTTCATTAAAAACATCTAATTTTACAGGGAACAGTAAGTGGAATTTTGTCACCCTACCCCAAAAATTGTGACTTTGAAGGCAACAGGAAAGAGTTTGGCCAGTTACAGAAGCAAGGGTGCATTTTTTTTTTTCACAAATTGTAAGTTGTGAGGTGTGAAACACCCCGCGCTCCTGCTTACGGGTTAATAGCTTCTACTAAAATAACTAAACCCAGGGATATCAGGTCCCGGTGTGGGGAAAGGGGAATAAATCAGCCCACAAAAGAAAATTTACATCATAACCACAGTTGCCTTTGTTTTGGATGAATCTCGTACTTCCTTTGCACCTTTACATTGAAAATTGTATTTTCGGATTATTCGAAACTTTCCTGATCCGAAGCTCGGCCTGCCCCCTTTTATTATGGATAATCTGCGATGTAAAACAGCTGTTTGTAAAATCGAGGTTTGTTCAAGTATTTTCTACGATTGAGGTTGATTATTATATTTAAAGATACAGTTGTTAGGGCAGGGTAGTAATGGTTGTGAGGCCGTAATGAACCTTCATGACGTGCCTCATTACGGGATTGATTGCTGAATCATGCGGAAACTGCAATAATCATTACAAACTGAGTAATTTCCAGGAAAATGGAGGGGAGGGGGTTCAAACCTTCCTCTTGGTAAATATCCTAACAAATACAGAGACGATAAAGTAATATTTATGACCGAAAAGCTTCGTATTATATCAGTGGGCATTAATTTGACATTGGGTTACTGGCTTTCATAAGTGACATCAGCATCATATATACCGGATGTCACTGCATTAATGGCCAGAATTTTAACGGGTGATAATGCCCATCAAGATGAACAATATTAGATATGGAACCTAGTGTCGCAAACCACTTACAGCACCAGTTTGAAAACCGTCCAGCATGAACAAATATAGTTACAACCAGTGGGTGAGAGGCACAAAATACAACTCAGGTTAGCTGATCCGGTGCGTAGACGCAGGGCTGGGCTTACGGTGTTAGCGGATTTGGGCAAAGCAGATTTTAGCGGCCCTGAAAAACGCTTTGACAAAGCAAAATCGATTTCCTGGTTTTTAATTTTAATTTTTGAATATTTTTTATTATTTAAATTGGTTGTACCCATTTGCCTACTTTAGGAGAGCAACAAATTTAAATTTTTTTTTATAAAAAAAAACTAACATGATTAAATTTATAGTCGAACTTCAATATATATCGAAGTTTTTGTGAATTCACGTGGTCATTATATAGAAAATATATATACATACATTAAAAAAATTATACAAAGCTTTTTTTTTTAGACAAACCGGAATTTTTTTTTTATCCATTCTAACCAAGGATGCATGCTCGCGATGCTAAACAGAAAACTTACCAGTGCGGTAGAAAGGGCAGAGTTTGAGATATTGGGAACGTGGACAGTAAAAGCGCGAAAAAAAATATTACCCTAAAATTTGTTCATTTTGGATTACAGTAAAACCTCTCTACAACACTATTATACGGACTGAGAAAAATTATCGTTGTAGAGGGATTTATCGTTATATCGGATATCGTTGTAGGGAGGTTTTACTGTATTACGTTTATATCATGAAAGCGGAAATTGAGTACTCCTTCAAACTCGCCAAAGCATGATGGCGGACCTTCGAAACTTCCGCGAAATTGACGAGAAGAGAGAAAGATGATAAGCCGTGATCAAATTTTTACTGAAATACGATAAAAACGAGTCATCCGTAACAAGAGAGTATTATCCCAAGGTAACTTGCTTGATTGCCGAGAATTTAATGAAAGTAAGTATTTGTAATGCCGTTTAATTATCTTGTACAAGTTGCCTGCTGTCTCAAGAATGCTCGGTGTTTGAGTGCTTTATTCGAATTTTTCTCGATATATATTTAAAAAACAAACAACAGGATGTACCCGTAAAGAGTACGTAAAATTCAAAGTAGCTGTTATAGAAATGAATTCGAGGTAGCTGGTATACCAAACTTGACGTTCCGGTTTGCGAAGCTTCTTCCGAAGCGTCGTTCTCAGTCAATGATGATTATCGACTATTATTGATGGTGGATGATTATTAAAAACCAAAGAATTTATAAGTAAACGTTTTTAAATTAGGGACGATGAATTTATGCAAAACGCTGTTGAAGGATTTTCTCGTAGTTCAAATTCCAGATCCAATATCGTTGTATTGCAAATACTTCAGGGATGGGACTTCATGCACGTTTGAATACCCACAAATGGATGCATAATGTTAGGTAAAATTTCTCCATCGAATGATAAAACTGCTCCATAAAAGTAAGACGCGGAAGAATAGTATAGAGACGATTTTAATAAAAAGATCTCTAAGAGCATTCTGAGTACGACCTCGAGAAGACAGAGTAGATAAAAGGGTTCAAGAGAAGCTCGAACAGGCACGTTGCCTAAACTATAAACGTTAACAATAATGAACATAGAAGCCAGCCCAGACATATTTCCAAATGTATTAATACTGTCCACTAATGCATGTATAAGATTGTCGATAAATGCATGTGTACTCAATCTCTGACCAACAGGCTGCCCCGTTGGTTGATATTTTAACATGAACTTTCTATTACTACAGAGTTTTTTTACATCAAAATAACAGTATTCATGGGAATCTAAGTTTAGAAATGGACAGGAATAAGCTTAGGAATCCCCGCAGTGAGAAATATGAAAAAAAAAAGTTCTCAAAAACCAAGAGGATTTTTCTGATAGTAGAAGTCATGGCTTTTGTCCATGAAATTAGATCGATAACGCCAATATAACGTTTAAAAAACTAGATCATAGTACCTTCTATCTATTCAGTTTTTCTAAGAGCAATTTTAATTCGTTATTTATTACTCATGTGGCGTGGTTCTACATGGAGTAAATGGAGCAAAAATCGGGAGACATCACATATGGTACAGAGATTTTAACAAAGGACATACTTTTTAGGTATCTTGAACTGGATTTTAAAATAGGAAGAGACGAAAAAATAAAAATATAGTCAGAATGGCAAAAGTTACGCGATTTACAAAGAATGCCAACGAATGAAAAATGCCAAAGAAACTCAAAAACAGCTGTCGAACTGTGCATGATTTATGGATGGGAGTAGGGAGCATTAAAGGTTAAAAAAAAAATGCTCTACTCGAAAGAAATATGGATGCCGAAAATGTCCATAAAAGTGAATCTAAATCGGTCCCACGTTACTTGCGAATAAGTGAAAACACAAGTATGAGAGAGTGTGGTGCGAGACTGGTTATTTCAAATTCGCATATATGCGAAATATACAAGCAGGTCATAGGTCTTTCGCTTATAGTTGAATTCGTGCTAATTCGCGAATGGTATGGGATCACCCACGGAAACAAGCGCAATAAAGACAAGTGCAGAAATGAAAACGGGCGTGGTAAAGATTAGAAGACAAAGTGTGAGGGGATATTTTGAAATGAGAAGAAAATTATCTTCTGCAAAGAGTCTAAAGTAAAAAAAAAAAAAATTAACCCCTTCCCCCCAATAATAGAAAAATGTCAAGGTTCATAACAAAAATGAAGGCTTTTAAAGATGTGGAGAAAGTCAAACTAATACAGGAGAACACCAAACAAAGTGGAAACAATTTTTTTTTTTTGCAAAACTAATTTCCAGACTAGAAAAAAACATTGTAAGACACAAATAAGCATAGGCAAAGTTCATAGGAGGGATTATAGGCACAATGGCGGGGGTTACAAAGCTACAACTCATACATTCAAACTATATATACAACATTTTATTGTGATAAAGGGGGTTTAATACAACCCCTAAAACCACACCCTGGCTATGCCTATGCACACAAGACATTTATTACAAATAAAAACATTCTCTTCTGACTATCAAAGCCAACGTTCTAATGAAAGTTCCAGAATGTTTATTTATATTGATTTTGGCTTTAGGATCCCATTAACTAGATTACTTTCAAAGCGTTTATTAATAGGAGTTCGCCCAACATTTGAAAAGAAGTAATTACAAAATCAATTATAATTAGCAGCGAAAGTTACGGTCGTTCATAATTTCATAACATCGTTACAACAATACCTGTAGTTCGATTTAAAGAATATAGCGCCATTCAGGAAATAAGCAAGTTGGAAATGCATGATGAAGTTGCAGCTTTAGTGAAAACGACATTTTCCAATAAAAGTGACATCCACTGCTGTTTTTGAACATAATCCCTTACTTACTGGTGGGGCTTTGAAGTAGGCAGATTTACTGGTAACATTTCGTAACTATTAACAACTTTCGATTTAATGAACGTTGTGATATTAAGGTAATATATTTGTTACCTAATTATGAAATTCAGAAAGTGAAAAGGTTCATTTTTTTTTCAAAGAAAATTGTAAATAAAGCGTTAAATAAACACACACATTGCTTTATATAAGGTATAATGAATTTTAAATACATATAATGCATCAAGTTCATCTTAAAAGCTACATCAAAAACTATAGAAAGTGAAACCTGTTTAAAGTGACCACTTATTATTAGGGAGAACTGGTAGGGACTTACACTATACGCCCAAAGGTATCCGGACACTTAGTATTTTTTAAAAATCTTTTTCGAATTTCTAAAAAACTACTCGGCCAATCGTTCTCTAACTTTGGAGATATATAGAACATGCTTAAGTGCACACTTTCTAATAAAGTTTTAGTGACTTGTGCATTTAGGAACCACCCACATATTGACAAAATGAAAAATATATTTGATCACCCTGTATCATAAAAAGCTGCAAATTATTTGTAACTTTTAGAAAATATTTAACCAGCTATGCTTAATACTTGTACGCATTTTCGTAAAACAAACACGTATATTTATGAAGATAGAAACGTTTCTTTAAGGAAACTCAAATTTTGTCACATGTTTTTTGAATACAATATCCAGAATTTTCAGTCAAATTTCACGAAACTTACATAACATTTGTTAAAGTATAAGAAAAATATTATACTCACATTAGAAATTAATATATTGAATACACGATGAGATATGAGCATTTGAAGAAAATAATTTTTTACAGCGCATGCGCAAAAGACGAGTAACTTTCATAATTTTGTAGTCAATAGTATAGGGCAACTTAAAAATAAATAAATAAAAATACCAGTGGGATATCTCAAAAATACAGAAGGTTATGGACGATATAGTGAGCCGTATTTCTTTAATTCTCTGAAAGCAGCTAGATTCTAAGGGGATATTCCACAAGTTGTCATATTACAAATTACCACACATCCCTGTCCTGAAAATGAAACATTCCAATTTATGCAAATAAGGATCAAAAGTACCCGAACACTCCTCTACGTGGTGGATTCTGCTAGGGACGTTAAATTTCTAGCTCTCAGACAAGTATAAAAGAAGTCTGACGAGTTAACAATTATAATTTCATAGCTAAAAAAGTAAAATGGGAGGAAAGGGAGAGCTAAATGATTTTGAACACGGTGAAGTCATTGGTTGTCAACGCTGTGGAAAATATGTTCGTGAGATTTCTGTGATGTTCCGAGTGTCCCGTTCCACCGTTAATGATGTTATCGTAAAGTGGAAATGTACGAGGGTTACAACGGTGCATCCACGACCTGGTCGATCACTTCGTCTAGCAGACAGCGACCGCAAAGTGCTGAAGAGAGTTGTGAAAGCGAACCGCATGGAATCGGAGGAAAATGTTTGTGCGGATTTTCAAAAAGCCTCTTGATGAAACGTTAGCACAAAGACAGTTCGTCGGAAGCTGCGAAGTCTTGGTTTTCATGGCCGAGCTGCATATAAACCAAGCATTACCGCAACCAATGCCAAGAGTCGCTTACAATGGCGCAAAGCGCGCAAAACATGGAACCTGCAGCATTGGCATCGTGTTATGGAGCGACGAATCACGGTACACTATTTGGCAATCAGATGGTAGAATCTGGTTGTGGAAGCATAATGGTTTGAGGCTGTTTCTCATGGTTAGGGCTTGGCCCCCCTGGTTCCTGTGAAGGGAACTCTGAAGACGGAAGGCTATCTCGACATTTTAGACAATTTCATGCTGCCTACATTGTGGCAACAGTTTGGAGTGAGTCCATTCTTGTTTCAACAAGATCGTGCTCCTATCCACACAGAAAGGGCTGTATAGAGCTGGTTTGCTGACATGTATGTTGAGGAATTGGACCGACCTGCTCAGAGCCCGGACCTAAATCCCATAGAACACCTATGGGATGAATTAGAACGTCGACTGCGAGCTAGGCCAAAATGGCCCACATCAGTGAAAGAGCTGACTACTATTCTCTTGAAAGCATGAAGTGCAATTCCCACTGAAAAATTCCAGAAACTAGTAGATAGCCTCCCCAATAGAGGGCAGCCGTTATTGAAGTAAAAGGTGGCCCCACTTCATACTAATTTTTGACTTCTTGTTGGTTTGTTGTATTTTTATGGCACAAGGACAACAATGGTCATTCTGCACCAAGCAAGGTTTTTGACTTCTGTAAAGGAGAAGCAAAACAATCAGGTGTGCGGATACTTTTGATCCTTATTTGCATAAATCTGGAATATTTCATTTTCAGAACAGGGGTGTTTGGTAATTTGGAATATGACAATTTGTGGAAAAAACCCTTATCATCTAGCTACTTTCAGAGAATTAGAGAAATACGGCTCACTATATCGTCGATAACTTTCTGAATTTTCAAGATATCCCACTGGTATTTTTTTTAAGTTGACCTATACTATTGACTACAAAATTATGAAAGAAAGTTATTCACATCTTTCAAGCATGCGCAGTAAAAAATTATTTTCTTCAAATGCTCATATCTCATCGTGTATTCAATATATTAATTTCTAATTTAAGTATAATATTTTTCTTGTACGTTGACAAATGTTTTATAAGTTTCGTGAAATTTGACTGAAAATTGTGGATATTATAAGCAAAAAACATGTGACAAAATTTGGGTTTTCTTAAAGAAACGTTTGTATCTTCATGAATATACATGTTTGGTTTACGAAAATGCACACAGGCATTAAGCATAGCCGGTTAAATATTTTTTTAAAGTTAAAAATAATTGCCAGCTTTTTATGATACAGGGTGATCAAATATATTTTTTCACTTCCTCAATATGTAGATGGTCCCCTAAATGCCCAAGTCACCAAAACTTTGTTGAAAAGTGTGCATTCAAGCATGTTCTATATATCTCCACAGTTAGAGAACAATTGGCCGAGTAGTTTTTTAGAAATTCGAAAAAAAAATTAAAAAAATTCAAAGTGTGCGGATATTTTGGGCATATAGTGTAGTCATGTCAATACCAAAGTCTGTCGTGTATAGTACTACATGTGTATGATGACTACATGTGTACTACATGTGAAGACTACATGTGTGAGTACTATATGTGTATGATAACTATTGTAACTCAGTCACTTTACGCAAATTCTGCTCTATAAATCTATTAAATTCAGAGTTGCCTGTTTTTTAACTTTTATTTCTTTAATTTTTTTTTTCTGAATTTAAAAAAAAAAAAAAAGTTCCCTTAATTTTCCGGTAACATCCTTGACTATTTTCGATAGTGATTAGTTGTCCATTTCTGATAATGTGTGGTCAGTAATTGCTGAACACTGAGCATTATTAATCGATAACTATTCAGATGTAATTTCCCATCAATAATTATTGCAATCTACTGATGAATAATCGATAGTTTTCTAATCGGTTTCCAATGGGAAATACGCATTTTATGATAGAGTGAACAACTTTGCTGCGCAAGTTGTAGCACTTTCTGACTTGGAATATAGGTCACATCTGCCAGTTCAATCATAATAATGGAGCCCCGTTACTGTAAACGTAAATCGTTATCTCATTAATTCAAGTACGTTAAAGAATTATCCTGCAGTATTTTTGCATTCAATAAGCACGTCTGTATGCATATTTTATATAATTTTTTCACCTCACGCAGTTGGTTTTGACGTTCAGTCTGTAAGACCACGGTCAAGAAATACGGCAAGTGCACGGTTAAGAAACACTATATTTGCAGAGTTTTTGCATAATACTCAATTTCTTTTGCCTCCCAAGACTGCTTCAGCTATTAAGAAACTGACGGCTGAACGATACCACCACCACACCATAATGTATTTATACGTGGCCTGATTTTTACATCTTTGAGTGCCGTGTTGGTCGGCAATCCAACTCCCCACTTCAGCCGCCTCGGCGATTGAGTACGCTGTTTAAGCGTCCTGTCTGGGATTACAGCGCCGCCTCCGGCGGCCACCCTTCCCAATGAAACCCTTGCACAATTCCTCCTCCCGCTTTTCACTCGATGCTGATGGCTGCCATACACGTGTGTGGAGACGAGGAGGTCAGCGGTCGAATCCAACATCGTTACCGAGTGGTACATTGCCATTACACCTGGTGTGACAGTCTGGGGAGCGATCTCCTGGGACAGCCGGTCACCTTTATTCGTGCTACGAAGTGCTCTCACCGCTTTTTTACAGTTTTTAAGGCGCAAGGACAGCAAAAGTCACGGTGCACTGGAACCTATAGCTTTCCAAGGAATTCGAACTTTTTTTTTCCCGTCTAAGGAAATCAAAACTAGCACTACAGTGGGGGATGCACATGCATAGGCGTAAGCAGAAAGTTCGTAAAAGGTTATAGGCTCAATGGGGGTTTACAGAGCTACAACTCACATATTCCTATGTTAAATATACAAAATTTCATTGCAATGGGGGGAGGGTTACAAACCTCATAAACACACACTGCGTACGCCAATAGGCACACGTTCTACAATATTATTGAGTGTGGAACTAGAGTTTATGGCTTCGTTTGTTTTACGGCGCTAGGACAACAAAGGTCTTGTTGAGCCGGAACCTAGAAGAATTCGAACTTCTTCTAAGGAAATCAAAGCCCGTACTACAATGGGCAATAAAAAATGGCAGACGTTCTCCAATATTATTAAGTGTGGAACCCGAGTCTATGGCTTCGTCTGTTTTATGGTGCACGGACAACAAAAATCTTGCTGCCCTGGAACCTAGCTTTCTGAAGTATTCGAACTTTTTCTGTCTAAGGAAATCAAAGACCGCAATACGGGGAGAAGGTCTACAATATCATTGAGTGTGGAACCCAAGTTTACGACTCCGTTTGTTTTATGGAGCAAGGTCATGCTGCGCCGGACGAAGCAATGGCACGATAGATTAACGCATTATGACTAGGCTACTGTAGGACAGTGGCTCTACATTTTCCCCCGAAGGTTCCAAAGCTCCTGAGGCCCTGGACAACAGCTCATTGGTAGCGTGGTTTCTTCTTTGGTTGGTCGGTCGTATCTTTATGGCGCAAGGTCAACATTGATCATTCTGCGCCTAGTAAGGTGAGACCTTACTGACTTATTGTTTCCACCACTGGTAGACTAATTCTGATAAGCGGCACGTCATGCGAACACGTTATCGCCTCCGGAGGGCTAAATTTAATTGTACATGAAGGTGCTTGAAGTAGTAGGTGTTAATAAGGGCTTTTTAGACCACCTTTTACCTGCTTGTATTGCTCCAAGAAACATTTAAATGTTTTTACCTGTTCTTCCTCGACAAGGGTCATGCTTCTCGAGGTAGTGTTCAAGCGTATCCCATCCACCTCCAACACGCACCATCACGTGATTTCGTAGCACCTAGAATAGGAGAAAAACGTAAAATTAAAATCACATGGCAAGTGAACAGTGGGCGGTAAACCAAAAATTGAAAGCATGAAGGTAATGGCGTTCAAAATAAAAGCAATGAACTCGTAAATAAATAAGAATAATTCATTTCCCATACTTTGGATATGTGTGTGTGTAACCTAAAAAAGTAAAGACATAGCGACGAATCGTGATACGCAAATATGCTTTCCGGTTGGATATACAAAGCTTTAAAAGTTTATCGCCAATGAACGCACTGGACGTTTCAAGAGCGCATGAGAAGGACGGATTCTAGGGCATTAATATAAGGAGCTTGGTTTTTACAGACGGACAAATCCGATTGGTTTTGCCATTTCGTTAAGTAAGCTATGGAAATGCCTACGACCGACGCGACAGTTTGAGCAACTGAGTGAGTTTAATAATGAAGAGAGCAATGGGTTCATGAGGGCACACACACACACACACACAGTCGCCAAGAAGGATCGGTTCGGAGAAAAATGCTGGAGGGTCACGAGAGCAGCCATAGCGATGCTAACGACGACTGTCTTCATTAAAAGGTTTAATGTTTGTGCTTTATGGTGCAGAGGCAGCTATGAGGATGGTAAATTTCAATTTTCGTACGACTGGTTCAAAATCCTCCGCTACACAGTTCATAAACTCGTGATTGTGTACACAATTGGTGTCCCTGATCTGTAAACGGTAATTTTCCCCAACAATTTTAGATCTCCATGCACAATATTTCCGTGCCGCCAACAATTTCCCGCAACTACAGCCAATCTATTCATTACTTTACGCATTACTTCTTTATAATCTGTTTTGTGTTCTGTGTATTTCTCTCTTCACCTAAATCAGCATTCTCATCTACTTTTTTCCCCCCAATGTTAGTACTACTTCAGTCATATTTAACGTGTCCCACAAACTGATCATTAATTTTGATTGTCTTATCCATTCATTGTCCTGTTTAGATATTCTTACACTCAGACCAGTGTTTCTCAAACTTTGGTCGCGCACGGACCTCTTTAAGCATTGCTTTATTTATCACGGACCACCAGAGCGGGATTTATTCTTCCCCCATTAAAAAACATATATATATATATATATATAGGGCTCGAAATTAAGGTTGCCAACTATGGTTAATAATATTAAGCCCTACTCAGCCACCGTCATACTGTGTGTATGATCTTCCACACTTCTCCCAAGGAAAGACATAACCAAGGAAAGATATAGGCAAAGTAAATCTCGATTTATGTGATTTATTGGCAGGCTTTTATACGTATATAAGGGCTCCGGTAGGAGAGATTTATTCATTCCTCGAAATAGTGTAATTTGTAGTCAATTTTAAGCTTTTTTAGTTGTACTTTTTACTTTAAAAAAGCACTAGCTTTTGGCAGAAAATCTCTAAAATCTCCGACCATGTTCTTAAAAAAATATGGGTTGGTTGTCAAACCCACCTGGAACAAAATAATTTTTAGAGTAATGCTATTTGATAAAGAGAATGAGTTACGATCTTATTTTGTCAAATTTACAATGAAAATGACATCATTAATTTAATAAAATAATAATAAGCAATGTAGACAGCATGGGTGTATTCAGAGGATTCAAACCATTCATGAAACACCGAAAGGTAAGGTTTATGACAAGCAATGTTTACGAGAAATTCCATAAATCTCACCCGAACCCAAATTCTAGCTACACTGGCAATTTCTATTTCATTTTTTCCCCCCCTGAAATTTGGTGATGACCCTGCGGACCACTTGATAAGTCGTCGCGGACCAGCAGTGGTCCGCGGACCACACTGAGAAATACTGCCTTAAAGCCTGTTCCAGGTTTTCTCTTTGTACCTTTCTCTATTTTACTTGGTCCCAATCAATTCTGCCATTTTTTCGTATTCACAATCAAAAAATCGTCTATCGACGTTTCATCCTCCGAATCTTCATTTTCATTTGATTCGCCGATTTCATGCTTACATTTGGAGTATAATCTCTATTGCATTGTTTTCTACATCGTTTATTTCGTTTATCAGTTCTGTACTCACATTACTCGTTTTCTCGGAGTTCTTTGTATTTTCATTATGCAAAGACATGAGCCTTCGTTTGCACGTTATGTAGTATACAATGCACTGGTTCTCAACCTGGGGGTCGCGAACAGGTTTCGGAAGGGGGGTGGGGATCGCCGAAATTATTTTTATAAAGAATTTCATACCAAATGTTTCCAACGCTTTTATATTTCAACATGGCTACGCATAATGAAATATTCTATTAATGGTTAACTTTATTATTACATATACATTAATATGTTATATCCTCTATTATGATGTACACTAATATATATAATTAATATAATATACATAATTAATGTAATATATATAATCAATATAATATACACAATTAACGAAATATATATAATTAATATAATTTTGTAATTAATGTGTTTTCTTTATTCTGTTAAAAATGTTTTTATTATGCGAATGTGACTGGGTCGCGGATTACTTGGCCGCCATAAAAAGGTGCTCGCGGCTTGAAAAAGGTTGGGAACCACTAGTCAAGGTACATCATTCTGCGACAACTGGCAGACATGGAACTTTATGCTGATGCGTCCTTAAACACGCTCACCACTGACTAACATAAGCAGCACCACGTCTGAGCTGGTGCTGATAAGGAAACCTCCACCACCCAGAGCTCACATGCCGAATGTGATTCAGTCGTAAGTAAACACCATAAGAAACCTAATATGCGAAAATTATCATCTACCTCCTCAGATTAACACTAAAAATAATTAATAAAAAATGAGTGGTTGACAGAAGAGACTTTATCGCCATTTGGCGCCTTTTAATTTCTTTCATAAATTCCTCAAAAAGTATCTAAACCACATTAAATATATTTATACTCTGTTCCATGTTATCCTCATACGGATAAATAGAATACAAGCGATACTTCGTTACAGAATTTTTAAAATAAAAATAAATGCTTCTCTTATGCACGAACTGAATTGTAACTTGCAATGTGATTATAAAAATTAAAGTAAATTGTTTTCTGCTGCGACTTTCAGAAATAAAACAAAAATAATATAGAACTTCAATTTAACGAAAAACAAAACCCAACTTTGCAGCTACTTCAAAATCTAATAAGTTGTAGTAAAAGATATCACTGCATCTGGACGTACTCTAAACTTTACGTCCTAGGGTTTGCTTTTCACCACTTTCTACCAACTAGCTACCTCGCCACGTGTTGCCAAAAGGGTTGCAATTGGCGCTATTTTAACTACATTTTAACATTTAATTTCTCGATTTCTAGTGGGAGGGCATAGCTGCTAATTTTCACACATTAAGGTTTGTAATGCGCGGGTACATTAAGTTGAATTAAATTCGTTAGATTCGGAGGGCGGGGGTTCCCTGTGAGTCGAGAAATTCTGGACGATATGCGTTTGAAATGTTTTTAGGATGGAAGAAACTTTTAGATTTGTCATGTATCAGTGTACAACTGTATCAGTACACGACTCCTAAATGGGATGATAATATGTATAGGATATTGCATGTTAAAGTCGAAATTTTTTTCTCATCACAGCCGATGATGCGGTAACATTAAATGATAAATTGCTTTCAAAGAAAAAAATGATTTTACGTGCCTGGGCGGAACCGAACCCACGACCTCTTGATATCAAGCCAAGGGCTCTTCCAACTGAGCTACAGACGATCTATCATCCTCCCCTTTGCGAGCGCATATAAATCTTCACAACAGACGAGTTTTGAAATGGGGCAGTGCAGTTGGAAGAGCCAGATACCAAGAGGTCGTGGGTTCGGCTCCCACCAGCCACTGTGAAATAATTATTTTCTTTGCGAGCAAAATATCATTTAATACTACCACATCATCGGCTGTGATTGAGAAAAAAAAAATCCCCGACTTTAATATCATGCTGGCCTCGCTTTTCGCACGTCTTCTTCTTTGATGTTGACTTGGTTTAAAAAGAAGTTCAGGCGCTGCCCCATTTAAAAACTCGTTCATTATTACGATTTTTATGCGCTCGCAGACGGCAGGTCGTCTGTAGCTCAGTTGGAATAGCCCTTGGCCGGATATCAAGAGTTTGTGGGTTCAGTTCTCACCAGGCACCGTGAATTGTTTTTGGTTTTTTTTCGAGTAATTTATCATCTGATATTGCATGTGTGTTTATATTCTTATGCCCAAAGAATGTGAGTCATCTAGATGACACATATACTCGTATTTGAATGTAACCCATACGAACAATGATATGCTGGCATACACACAACTAAAGTAAATGCATTGGGAAGAGAGAAATATCTTCAGTGAGTAAAAGAGTTTTTACGGGTACTTACTCTGACAAAGATAAGGACTTGGGTATCTCCAATACGGTATTTACCATCCGCAACGCGCAACATTGGGAATTGTGCTGGACAAGAACATCGATTGAGTAGGTCAGCCACCTGAAAAACGAATAAAAGCGATGATTAAATAAAAATATCAATTTCCGAACTTTCACTTATTTTAAATTTAAAGCAAGGCCCATTCACGCAAAGCCAAAATTAATAGGGTGGCAGCAGTAAAAATTTATTTTAAATTTCCCTCATGATTCTCTTCTAATCCCATAACTTTCACTGATAACGGATTTTTGCTAATAAATATATATATTTGTGCGTCGCAATCTTTTTCTTGTGTATTGGACATTTAAAATAAATTTAATATTAAAAGTTCCATCGAAAACCAATAACTTCAATATGAAAAAAACCAAAAACAAATTATGAGCTGAATAGCTGAATTGGGCAAAACTGGCAACATTGCTGAGTGCCAACTTAGGGAGACTTCAAGTATTACGTAAGCACCTTGGGAGGGGGTTGCCGTTGTGCTTATTTTCCTATGTTAGCCAATGTTAATTTTTGCTTACCAGGGGGGGGGGGTTGAAATGGCCAAAATATTGCTTACGTATTATTTGAACGCTACTTTATTGTTTAGCAGGGTTGTTGGAAGATAGAAATTTAAAAGAGTCTTTTGAACAAAATCGTCCAACATTACTAGTTTAGCTATTTTATAGCCAAATAATGCTATTTATAGCACAACCTGGCTATTTTTGGCATTGTTTAACTATTTCTTGACTTTTCCCCGACATTTCTTGATATTCCCGGTCATTAACCACTGATTCACGTACATTTATTGGTTGCTAAAAGAATCGAAAGATGTTGAATCAAAAGGAACAAAGAAAGAAGCATCGACTTCCAACGACTCCCTTCTCTATGTATCGGATCGCCGTCCAAGTTACAAGCCATATGGGATATATCATTCGTTTCTTAACCATATGCTTCCTTGAACTCAGCCATAGGATCAATATTTATGATTAAACATTCTATCCACGCACATCGAAATTACCAACAAACTGAACTTGAACTGCCAACGTAAACTTACTGCCCCCAGATCTGGATTCACATCTGGAATCCGACCTTTAACCTCAACTTGTGTAAGCAAAATCCTTGTATAGAACTGCAATTTCTTATCGAGAAAGATTTGGGGGGGGGGCTGCCTGCACCTAGTTCAATAAAGTGTGATTTTAATGAAATCGGTCAATTGTCAGCCGTTAAATTTGACTGAGAAAGGAAGCAACGTTACACTATCTTACACAAATTAGTAACCGATACATTATTAAACAAGTATTTGTGTCATTTTTATATACAGAGCGATACATGAAAAAAACTATCCATTTCTTTCACCTTACAAATGCACAGGATATAATAATAATAATTTTATTCAACCCGATATACAATATTTAGTGATACATAGCTTGAGCAGTATAAAAGTTACAAAAAAGTGATAGGCAGGATGGTTGTTTAACTGAAGTGAACATGGAGAAACCAATTTTTCAGCGCTTGAAATCAGAAAATTTTTGATAACTCCTGTTTCAGAATACATAGTAAGAAGTTCACAATTTTTTTTTAAAGACAGATGATTACGTATGTTTACGCAGGGCTCAAATTGGGCGGGAGCCCAGAAGATTATTTAAATATTAGCCAGAACCCCTAAATAGACACTTTCATGAAAAAAGAATGAATTTTTGATTAAGGTCATAAACTTTGTTGTCCAGAAAAATGGATATAAACAATTAATATGATTTATCAATTCTTTTGCAGCCATTCGATTTTTTAATCGATTTATCATAACGTTGGGCTCCTGCACTATTTTTGTTAGAAATTGAGCCCTATGTCTATGTATTTAATGCGTTAAAAATTTTACAACGAAAATTCAATGAACGAAGAAGTTACTGCACAACGAAGCAAACAACTTTTAACTGATATTCGAATATTTCTAAGTAAAGCTTATTTCGGGAGTAACTATTAATGTAAGCTTATTTATACATTTTTTTAGCTTAGTATACTCGAATTCAAGAAAATATATAAAGCGTTCATTTTTTTTTTATTTTACGCAAATTCAAAGCTGAGTATTATTGCATGCCCGTTTGTTACTTATACAGACTATTTCCAAATTCCGAAGCAGGTTTAACGAGCATTCTTGTTGATCACAAACAGCTCGTTATATAAGGGCCCTACTATATCGCTATATACGGGCCCTACTATACCTCGCTATATACGGGCCCTATATTTACACAGTGATTGTACTTCTGGACTTAAATGCTTGGAAATATTTCACATTCACATTTAAAATTGTACTAACGAAAAATTGAAATTTTACTTCTTTTTGAATCACCTTGTACGCTTTTGTTTAACAAAAGGTGCAAAACGAGTAACACTTCGAACGGAATAGCAAGAGTTTCATTTTTATAACAACTTATAGTCGTTAGAAACGCTTTTTTTATGAACGTTTTTAAGGTGTAGTAATAGTAACGCCAATGTTATGTCATGGTTAGATGGTGAAACGTGAGTAAAGAGAAGGTTTTCTGCGTCCGTTAGGATACGATCCCACGACCTTCTACAATCCGGGAAGGTGCTATCACTAACTGAGCTACAGACGACCAAACAATTCCCTACGAACGTATTTAAAGCGCATTTTTCGAAATCGATTATTTCGCAAAATGGAGCAGTATAGTCCGTTCGCGCAGACTTGGCTTCCGATCCCGTTAACAGACGGGTTGTTTCATTGCAGTAGAGGGTAAAACGTCTTCCAGAGCTCGTTTTTCCCGCGCAAAGAACGAGTTCTCGAAGAGGCTCTACCCTCTATTGCAATGGAACAAGTCGTCTGCTAACGGGACTGGACTGCACGCCAATTCAACGCGAACGAACTATACATAGACCGCCTTTTAAACCAAACTGCGAAGAGATCGGTATTAAATTCATCGAAAAGCCCGTTGCAGCAGATATATTTATACAAATCGAACACTACGCAGATTAAATTAGAAACAATTTTTTCATCAACGTTTTTTAGGCGTAGTAATAGAAATGCATAAACAAACTTTTAATCGCGTTTTAAACGTGAACATTGAAAACTTGGACACATCAGCCATCTATTCAAAATACAATTTCCTCCATTCGGGGTGGGGGGGTAATTACCCTTCTCTTGATGCCAATATTCATGATTTTCTGATATGCATCGTTATCATCTTGAGCATTGAGAAAAGCAGCTCTGAAATCGGAAAGACATCGCGGTCGCACACGATGTCTCGAAATGTTTTACAATCGCTGCTTGAACAGGTGTTTGCTATTTAATATAGAAAGACTGGTCTGTCGATACACATGGAGATTGTAGAGTGTGTGCTCTGATGACAGATGAATCACTTTCACTAGCGATTTTCGACCTCCTCAAATGTCAAACAAGCATGTGGAAAACGACAAGCATGCATTTCATATTCCGAACGAAAAGGTGAAAGTATATTATTACAACCTAAAGCCTCATGGATTGTTTTTGAAATATGGCCAAATTAAATTTCAAACTTCACTGACTTTTCAGATAAAATCTTAATCGATTTCTAGACGCTGATTATAGTAAACACATTACAAAGGATTAAATTTAAATAGCCCAAACAAGCTCCAAGACCATAAAAAATCCACGAACAGAAACCCAAACCGTTTATAATCAGATTACTGAAGCGGTTTTGTAACTTTCCTAGACCGCGGAACCCTTCCAGAGTTCACTCACCCTCGCAGACCCCCAAGAATTAACTCAAAGTTTAACGCCCCAAATTTGCATCGCACATATTTATTTCTAGTGTTTCATCACTAATTTTCACCATTTAAGGAAAGAATTTTTCGTTCCCTCATAATTTATTCTTAGCATTAAAGAGTAAATGCTCTTAATATTTTTCGGAACTTTTGTGGAACACAGGGAAGGTCTTTGCCCACCACAGCTGAACCGCTGAATTAGTGAATTTACAAATACAATGATTGTATTTTAAAAAATGTATTTCTGTACACCAAAAATTTACATTAATTACATATTTGCAACGACATTTTCGCCAGCCCCTTTGATTTCTTTATAAACAGGTTCAATAATGTAATTTAAAAGTTGGAGTCTAATTTTTATTGCGTTTAAAAAAGTATGTGTGACTATATACAGGGGTAAAGAAAACTGGTATTATTAAAACACCACGCAGATGCGATAATTTAGCTAAAATCATTGTTATTCGTGGTTTATTTACGTTTAGCAGATATTAATTCCTAAAAATATGGGCTTAATTTCACACATTATAATTTTTTTTGTGTAAAGTGGGTCATTCGTTTTGGAAGTTTAGTCAAAAGTATAAGTTTTTCAAAATTTTCAGTATGCAATGCAGTACGAAAAGATGGAAAGTTCAGTCCAGGAAAATTATGTTAATAACTTATTTATTGAAACACTGAATTTTAAATTTCCCTGACATTTCCAGTGAAAAAACTTTTCCAAGTGTTCCAGACAGACAGAACGCCTTGTTGAAAATGTCTGGTATATGGCATTTTTGGTTGCATTTTGCGTTTTAGGATTGCCTGACGTCTCCAACGTGATAGATAGCAACAACTGGCGTACGCGACGTTTGCATGCAATCCTGTTTTTATTCCGCGAGCAGGCGCGCGGGATGTTTCACACCCCACAACTTACAATTTGTGAAAAAGAACCGTTAACCCTTGCTTCTGAAACTGGCCAAACTCTTTCCTGTTGCCTTCAAAGTCACAATCTTTTGGGGTAGGGTGACAAAGAGAAAATCCCACTTATTGTTCCCTGTAAAATTGGACGTTTTTAATGAAATAATGCTATATAATCAGATGGGGGTGCGTTCTCACGTCCCTCTAATCGGCGCGCTTGCTCGAGGGTCAAAGGGCTCCTCTCTTTTGAAACATAAGCAATCGCAAATTTAAAGTAATGCTTTATGAATTTGAAATTTTATAATTAAGGCTTCTTTATTTTTAATTGCCTTTAATTAAAAAAAAAAGCTTTTTATGATGTAAGGGCATGATACATTATGGTTATTCTGCGCGAAGAATGACCATTTTCCCAAGGACTTCGAGCTCAAGGCTTTCATGTGAAGTGGATGTGAGAATGACATAATAAAATGAACAGAACATTGCGTAGCTTTATTTAATATGCAATTAAAAAAATTATTCACGTCTTTTCTCTCCTTGATAATACAATCTAAGATACGGTTTACATATTGAGCTAGCAACTAGATTTAAAAAAAAAAAGTTTTAACTGTTGAAATTTCTTGCACAGTTTAAAAAAATTAGTCTGTTTTGTCTATACAATAGGGTCAACCTCTTTAGATGACCTAAAACAGAGAACAACTCAAGTTGTGTACATTAAATTTAACAGGATTCTTTCACATAGAAATTTTTTTTTTCTATACGTTTTTCCTTGCTTTTTCTGGAAAAATTCCTTAACAATAATTTCTTCAACTTCTCCCTTCTGACATTTCCAGGTTCTCAAGGTGGGTGAGAACCCTGTTTCAAATGGAATATTGGAACCTGGGATATATCTAGCTCAATACCACAAAAGCATCCTACATTGCACCGACAAAGGTGGGCAACCCGTGCAATTAAAGTTTCACTTAAAAAATATAAACGCATTAAAAAATACAATACTTAAACTACATTCAATGTCAGATTCATTCCAATGAATTTTCTTTAAAAAATTATCGTGTTTAAAAGTGCACATTGACTCTTTAAACACACTGTACATACACACGATGAAGTTCACAGGGGCTCAGGTCAAAATCCGCGGTCGTAACCGTTAAGTTTCGGCAATGCTGACCACATTAACCAAAAGAAAATTATTATTTGCTGGTTTAAATTTTTGTTATAAACTCATTACCTCTGTATTGAAATAGCATGCAAACTGTGGTGTCCCTTCATGCGGAAAAGCATAATCCTTGACTAAAGGATTAGCCCAATTTCTTCTACAGCGGGAATAATTTGTCCACATTAATGCATCCATTAACGATAATTACAATGAGTTGCTTCGTTACCTTTCATTTCACGAAAATGTGATATGTTTAGCATTAAATTATAACACAAAGCATCGTAAAACTAGGGCCTTTAGGAAAGCATACATCCGCATGTTGTTTTTTGACACTACGCGCTCTTAAATACTACGGCTACGTTTGAACAGAGCCATTTCGGTAGCGGCTATAAGAGGGGGGGGGGTAGTGGAAGCTTATAGCCTGTAAAACGAAAGAGCACTTAACCCGCGAGAACGCGCGTAAATTTTTTCAAAAGAACCGTCCACCCTTGCTTTTGAAATTGGCCAAACCAGGGTCGGACTGGCCATAGGAGTCACCGGACCTTTTCAACCAGCTCCAGCAAATTAGGAGGAATTGAGAAATAAAGCAAAATATATTCATTTGAATTCTAGATTTCCACTTTTTCCTCAAAATTTTCTACATACGCTTTTATGGAGAAATAGCAACAGCCGTTAACCAGACGAATAATAAAAAAAAGCGCACGGCCGCTTCCACAAAGGATTTGTATCAATGGCCATTTGGAATGTCCGAAGTTTATATCGAGCTGGAGCCCTAGAAAATTTGAAAGGTGAACTAAAGAATTATAAAATAGACCTTGCGCCATACAAGAAATAAGGCAGGGAAGTACAACCATAATAGATTCTGGAGATGAGGGCAAAATTTTTTGCGGTGGAGGAAGAACCAACCAATGCAGTTGGCACCGGATTTATGGTTACCAATGAAAGAATGTGTACTCTATGTTTAAAATCCAAATTCGTCAATACCACTTCGGGCTTTGGTGTATGTACACGCACCGACAGGGGATGACGCCAAAGAAGAATTCTATGCGACACTTGAACAAGCCTACGATAAGATTGCAAAACACGATGTGAAAATCGTTCTGGAGGATACGAATGCAAAACTAGGAAAAGAACAGTCCAGATCAGCACTGGGACGTCACAGTTTGCATGCCAATAGCAAAAATAATGGGCTACGGCTCACTGATTTTGTTTCTAGCAAAAACTTGACTATAAGTAGTACCCATTTTGATCATAGAAATATCCACAATATTACATGGGCCTCACCAGATGGTACCACTAAAATCAAATAGATCACTTCCTAATAGAGTGTAGACATGGCTCAGATGTCGTGACATGTAGAGGAGCGGATATTGACTGAGGCCACTTCATGGTTCGAATCCTATACAGACAGAGGATTGCAAATACCCGTAAGTCCCCCCCCCTCCCCCCAAAAAAAATTGATTTAATATACCAACTCTTAAAAACAACGTTTTAGTAAGAAATGAATTCCAAGAAGCTATTGATGAAAAATTAATTACTCAGAACAATGTAATGGAAGGAGAAATGGACCAAAAATGGATGGTACTTCAGGACATAATTAAGACTTCGGCGTCCGAGATCATTGAATACAAAAACCCTTGAAAAAAAGAACTAAATGGGTTGACGATGACTGCAAAAAAGTGATAGAAAAAAAGGGAATAAGGTGAGAGAAATAATGCTTTATAGGAAAACAAGATCAACGTATGAAAATTTCTGAAATTCGCAAAGGGAGGCTATTTACTTAAAGGAAAGGAAATGGGGAAAAAAAAAACTACTTGAGTTAGGAGTTCACCAAAGAAAAGGAGACAAGGAATATGCTTAAGAGAGCTGGTGAATTAAAGAAAGGATTCCAACCGAAAACTTGTAAAAGTGTGTAAAGGTAAAGGAAACTTGATAAAATATTACAAAATGGCAAAATATTTTGAAGAATTGTTTAACTTTAAGGAAGCGAGCGTTATTAATGAAGAAATGCAAGAGACAAACCAAAACCAAGTAGAAATTAAACAGTGAGAGGGAATAATGGCGGATTTATAAAACTGCCGCCCCCTCCCTCCTTTACAAAGAAAGGAATATTTGTTTAAAAAAAACGCATATCATACTCTTAACATTTGATATGTAAAGGAGATTTTTCATATAATTATTCAAACTAATAAGATACAATTCGAAATTATTGCTACCACAGTCTCCGACTTCGTGAATTCGAGACATTTTTTGAATCCACAATAATTTTAGTATGGATTCTAGGAACATCTCATGTTTTTGCGCGTATTTCGCGTATTTGGGAAAAATACACGTACGCATCCTTGCATGAATTTTTTCGTTATGAGTTCAAATTTTTCATTATTCATTCATTTACTATTAGTATATATAAAAAGCGTGTTAAGCCTAAATTTATAAATGGGTACGCTGGGCAAATGACCAGGGCCCAAAATTTTTAGGGCCCTTTGTCTTTCGATTCTGTAGTTTGTATTTGCAGGCAAGTTAAAGTAATCGCTTATATGTCATAGCTATTGGGGAAACAGGGCAATAATTAAAAGAAACATTTTTTTTGTCAACTTTGGACAATTTTATGTTTAAGCACATTGATGCCGCCCTCCGATAAGTGCTGCCCCTAGGCCTGTGCCTACTTAGAAATCCGCCACTGAAAGGGAAGAAGTAGATGAAGTGATACAATCTTTAAAGAATAATGAGAGCCCTGGAGAAGATGGCATTCAGGCAGCATTAATCAAATACGGAGGAGTTGAACTGAGAGACAACGTATATTCACTGGTGAAAGAGGTGTGGGAGACAGAAGACGTGCCTACAGACTGGAACTCAGAATTCATCACCCCATTCACAAGAATAATTACTAAAGCTACTGTTCTAATTACAGAAGAATCTCATTAATTACTAAATGTTGTGTATGCGAGTTTTTCAAAATTGTTTTCAAAACGTCAGGAAGTTTATGCAGAAGAAATTTTGGGTGATTACAAATTCGGATTCAGATGGAACAGATCAACAACAGACCATATATTTTCACTAAATATGATCCTTAAGAAATTCTACGGATTTAATTAATCTCAGCATAACATGCCCGTATCCAAAGGAGGGTAGGACCTTAGAGACCGATCCCATCTGAAACTGAATTTTTAATGGGACTTGACTACGGTTTTGCATGCCATGATTGTATCGATACATGTTGAAAAAAATTTTGAACCTTCCTGAAATTAAATCCTAGCTACGGCCTTGCAGCATACATCAACTATTTATTGATTTTAAACAAGCATATGACAACGTCTAAGGAAATAAACTAAGTTCCGAGAGAACTACATATTCTCTCAAAAAAATATTAATTTAGTAAAGCTAGCGTTAAAGAATACCAAGGCCAAAGTAAGGATTCAGGACAGCTGCCAAGTAAATTCAAAGTGAAGAAGGGTCGAAGACAAGGTGCTCTTTAAATGGCATTATTTAATTTAGCGCTTGAAGCCGCTATAAGAAAAGTAAGTGTGTATCCAACTGATACAATTTTTAATGGAACCTCGTAACATCCAGCTTTTGCAGATGATATAGTCTTAATAAGCAAGGATGCATCTGTGTTAAAAGAAGCCCTACAAGATTTTGAAAATAGTGCTAAAGAGCTAGGATTAACAATCAATGCAGATAAAACTAAATATATGATTAATTCAAGGGATAAAGAGTGGTTTCAGAATATGAATGGCTTGGAAAGAAGAATCACAGGTTGTAGCTTTGAGAGGGTGCATCAATTTAAATATTTAGGAGCTATGATAACAGATGATTTCAAAACAGGTGCAGATATTAAAGAAAGATTAACAGCAGTGCAACAGTAGATGCTACTTCACATTCGAGGAAGTAATAAGTTCCAAGAATATTTCACGAAAACTAAAGCTTACTATTCATAAAACAATAAGACCTGTAGTTTTATACGCAGCAGAAACATGGACATCAACAGCTAGAGATTAAGAATTGATGAGAATATGGGAGAAAAAAGTACTCCGGAAAATATTCGGGGCAGTTAATGAAAATGGCACATGGAGAATTAGGAAGAAAAAAAAAAAGAGAAATATACCATTTAAATGGAGACCCTGAGTTCGTGACAGAAATAAGGAAAAGAAGGCTTAGGTGGCTCGGACATGTAGAAAGGATGGAATAATCTAGCATGGCTAAGAAAATCATGAAAGCCAATCCGATAGGAAGAAGGAAAAAGTGTTACGTCCTGGGAAAAGTTGGCTTGATGGAGTAGAAGATCTGTGAAGTATGAAAATGTGAGAATGGCAAAGAAAGGTTTTAGGTAGAGGAGACTGGACGACGATCGTTAAGGAGATGCAGATCCTGCAGGGACTGTAAAGCCGAAGGAGGAGGATGCCTTCACAGTGACGGTGAAGGACCAACGTTGCGGTGCGTTTTTCTTTCGGATTTCGATCGAACCCACTGCACAGTGGACCGCGCGCGAACAGGTATTACGAGCAATCTGGGCATGCGTCAGTTCGACGCTGCGGAACGTAACCGTTTTACTATGGCGGACTAAGAAGAAATAGCATCAATCAACTTTGGATTTACGTGCCAGCAATATCAAAGGAATCTGGCCGGAAAATACTAGCACTTTACTTTGTTTCGGTGTGTTTGTTGTTTGTTTGCTAACTCTGCTATTATTTTGCAATATACGTATACAGAATTATTACTGTAGTGTTGTTGACCTTTCACGCTGCATCAAAATATATCATTCATGATATATATAATATTGGATACCACCCCCCATAAAGTTGAATAGAATTCTTCGGATTTATACTGATTAAGATTGATCCACAAGATCTTCAAAGTAGGTCACTGTAACTAGAAATGCCAGGGCTACTTTCTCTCCTCAGTCCACCCCTGGGCCAAGCTCTTTCCTTTTGCCCTTCAAAGTCACAATCTTTTGGGGTAGGGTGACAAAGTGAAAATTCCAGTTACTGTTCCCCGTAAAATTGGACATTTTTTATGAAATAATGCTATATAATTAGATGGGGTGCAAATCACCCCGCGCGCGTTCTCGCGTTCCTCTAATCCGTGCTCCTGCTCGCGGGTTAAAGGGTCCCGGTTCCTTTTTCAAAAAAATTATTGGAGTAGGTGCTTTACATTTTCTTTTCCATAACAATTACGGATAATCGTAAGCACAATATGCTATATTCAAAACTATTTTTTGTTTATTTGTTTTAATTAAAAATATGAGAAAAAACTCGAAAAACAAATGTCCAGCACTTTTGATATAACTCATGTTATTTGACTTTTGATAAAATAAAAATATTTTCTTATAAATAAGAAGAAAGGGTTGTCTTCAGGAAATTTTTGATACGTTGTTTAAAAAATTATTATTAATATAAAAATTTCAAAATTGACATTTTCGAACCTCGATGCTGTAACTTATTAAAATTCATATGTCAAATTATAATACATATGAAAAATCCGCGAAGACAAGTTAAAAATATAATAAAAAGCTATATAAAAAGATACAATAAAAAAGCTATATCAACAACACATCTTGAAAGTTTCTAACATTTATCTTAAAAGCTTCTGAAGACACATCTGTAGCGAAGCTTCGTTTACCAATATGCTGCGTTTCTTATCTGACTACAGCTCCACTATATCTCATTCTAACTTGATTGCGTAATCGACATCACGTTGAATTCGGTATTTATACAAGTCTCGAAATGACTGATCCAGTTGTTGAAAACAATAACAGTTTATTGCGCCATTTAAACATAACGTAAGTAAAACTGGTTAGTAAACGCAATATAAATTCTAACACAACGATAACAAATGACGACTCCAACCTCGACATGCAGAGGGCTAGCGTACAGCTAGTTAAAAGAGAGGGAGAGCGTATGCATAACCGTACCTTATATCTAGAAGGTGACGCCACGACGACGATACATCTGCGTAACTTATGCTAATCAGTATGCAACACATCAAATCGAAATCGTAACCTTTTATTCGAAAACTTCAGTTTGAGAAAAACGCATTTAAAATTTGTCGAGTACAACGTCGATTCTTGTTACAACTTTACAATAATTGCCATTTGGCGGGCGATCTGAGTGACTAAAAAAAAAAAAAACCCCCATTGCATTCGGAAGAACAATTTTTTTTTTTTAATGCAAAAAATTAGTCTATTTTTTGAACCAAAAAGTGGTAGCAGGACCAGATCCCCTTAAACCTTTCCTAAAAGTATTTGTAGTTCATTGAGATGAGAATAAAAATAAATAAATAAATAAATAAATAAATAACCTAGATATTAATTTTCATCACCTTTCACTATGACATAATATATTTTTAGAATAGTTGAAATTTATACGGGCGCTTACCCTTATTTGCTAACAATTTACGTTTATCCATCTGCGATTAAACGCCATTTATTCTGCACATTCAATATCTGCATATTTAGTACAGAACGAAAGCAGTGACAAATCGGAATAAATATTAACGTGGTGATTCTGTCAGGATAGCGGTATCCACTCTGTTGTGACACACACACACACACACACACACACACATATATATATTCAGGCAGCTTTTGGAGAGTCTAAGGATATTAAGCTGGGGGGGAAGTCGAGCCCCAACCAGGCATCCACTGATTCCGGTATCTGATTACGCGCTGAACTACTCGCATGATGTTAGAGCAGGAGTGGCTGTGTTGTGTGGCGACTCCTCTCTGAAGCAAGTGGTGCCAAGTCATCGATTTTAAAACTTTCTGAACATCAATCGGCCCTAGGAAACCAATGCCCGGATGTCGTTAAGCATTACTTTTTTTTTTTTTGGCATCGTCCGGAGTCTAACCATGGTTAACGCCAAGTTAGGCGAACACGTTACCATTGCACTATCGCAGAGCCTAAGATTCCTGAAAAGTAGCTGGCGCAATCCGCCATTTTGATGCCATCGTATCACGTGATCTCATTCACTGCTGTATTAAAGTTGAGTGATTTACAAGTGCGTTATTTTTAATAAAATAGGGTAAAATGGGTGGGTGTGCCGCCGTACATCGTTCAAATCACTCGAGGAATAAACATAGAATGCTCAGATTTGCAACACCTCATGTAAGAAGAAAATGGACTATTAATTTTCCAATGGTAAACGTTGCGTTATGAAACCGGAAGTGTACAACAAAATGGCGTCTGAGGCGTCGGCCTAGAATTCTAGGGGCTCTAGCAGAGCCTGTTTCGTACTTTACGGGACAAGGACAACCAAGGTCATGGTGCACCTATCTATGGAAATAGGATGTCATTAGTCGGAGCTTCCCCTCCTCCCCCTGTACACTTCCGGTTTCATTTACCTTGGCGATAAAGGTTTTCCGCATTGGCGCAATGATCGCTATTTTGGCATAAAAATAATGAACAATCCGCGAATATCCGATTAATGTAAACATTGGCGCATCTTTTAAGATGTCGCCAATAAATACAATTTGCATCCCTAGCTTGGTTTTTGATTAATGCAAAACTATAATGTAAATAATCAAAACAAACTTTACGCTGCAAACATTCTATGTTTATTCCTCGAATGATTAGAACAATTCCCAGTGGAACACTCGTCCATTTCACCTTATTTTATTAAAAATAACACACTTGTAAATCACTCAACTTTAACGCAGCAGTGAATAGGATCACGTGACACGATGGTAAGAAAATGGCGAATATATGCCAGCTCTCTTTTCTAGAAGCCCTTAGGCACAGTTGGGTGTCGAACCCTGGATAACAGCACGCCGGGTGAAAGCGGAACCGTTACACTATCGATGGGACCTTATTGTTTGGCTTTTTTTATGGCGCAAGAGCATCTGGGCTATACTGCGCCGATGAGACCTTAAATCCAATGGGCTAAATTTCGTAAGAAAATGGAAGTTTTCTTATGAAACGAATGCATCACAATTTTGTGACGCGATGTTAAATGGTTGTGGGGCACAAAATTGAAGTAAGCACTTTCAGCTTCAAAAGTAAGCAGCTTCAATTTCTAAAATCTATCCTTTTCAGAAATCATCCACAATATATTATTATACGTATCGCCTTAGCAAAAACATTCTCTGTGGTAAGAAATATCAATAATTGATTAATTTGAGCAAATAAGCACATCCTCCAATTATGCGGTAGGCACTGGGACTTTCAATTTATATAGTAATAAATGCTTACTTATAAAGAAGCAAATTTTTAATATATACCAAGAACAGAATATGAAGTAAAGACATACGAAGTCGTTTCTTAAATATTCAAAATTTCTTTCACACAAAAAGTAAATTTTAGTTTCAGACCTCGCTGATAGATGGCGCACATTTAAGGTCTGAATCGAGGTTAGAAATTCAGTTTCGGAAGACTTGGGCAATGGGAAACGACGCTTAACATTTAGAAAAGAGGTTAATGCTACATTCACGATTTAATCCTCTCTGTTCCGATTTCCTCCCTCTTGTGGCATTTCGCTTTCGTTGTAAGGCTTCCCCTTTGACTTTCGTTTCTACACTTCCCTCTGTTGTTTACGTTCTTTTTATGAAAAATGCGTACAGGGATTTCCTAACATCTAAACACTTTGGAAGAACAGGTAGGACGTCAGCCATTATAGAACCCACTCAACAGTTGCAAAATGACGATCGAACGTTTAAGTCGCCATTAGAATGGGCCCTTTTGTGTATGTATGTCGTTATGTCGTTAAACGCGATAATAGGAAAGACGTTTTAATAACACTGAAATTAACGACTTCGAAAACGTTTAATCCCACGCTATTTACCTCCTTTGTTTTGAAAGTAACTGTGAAGTTTTTAGAATATATAATAACCGTTATTTACTTTCCATATCAGCGGTTCTTTAACTTTCTTGATCGCCCCCTTCGAGACCACTCGCCTCTTGCGGACTCCAAGAATTAACTTAAAGTTCAAAACCCAGAATTTGCATCATACATATTTATTTCTAGTGTTTCATCACTAATTTTCGCGATTTCGGGAAAGAATTTTTCGTTTCCTCGTAACTTATTCTTAGTATTTAAGAGTAAATACTCTTTGTCTTAGCATTTTTCTGAACCTTTGTGGAGGAATACAGATAGGGTCCCGAGGGGTCCGCAGACCACATCTGATGAACCCCTGCTCTGTATTATTCAGTCAGTAATATGTAAAAATTCTGACTATACAAATAAATTCATAACATTTTACACTTGAACCTTGCATACCATATCAGCATAGGTATATAAAGTGTTTCTATGTCTTACACGTTGCTGTTTGATGACTTTTTGTTTATATAAAGTGGTTCGAATGCAATATAGACTCTGGAACGCCCCCTGGTGATGATAACTAGAGCGCCACATGACGGCAGGCATAATATTTAGATAATGCATAGAAAACATGAATCTATAGAATTTTTATTTTAATTTCGTGACAACTTTTACCTATTAATGATCAGTAATAACATTTTCAATGTTAAAGTCATAGTGCGTTTTCTAAAATAATTTATTACACACATTGCTACCTCTCAAAACTAAAATTACTATTCCACATACATATTGTGATTCTTAAAGCTTTTACAAATCATAATTTTATATTATAAACATAGAGAAACCTGGAACCTGATTTTGGTAGTAGAATTTAAATATTTGCGGTTTGAACACTCAATACAGACAGGCAAGGCCGTGCTTACGATTTAGCGGCCTTTTACAAAGCAGATTTAAGCAGCGGCCCTTAAAAATGTTTTCACACGACACAATGGGAAAACAGATTCACCCGGGTTTAGCATTACAAAATGAAGTTTTTTCACTGGTCTAAACGCTGTAGGTAAAAATAAAGAGAAGATAATGAAGTTAAATTAAAAATAGGAGATAAAAATTAATTAAAATACGAATCATTATAATTAATAATTAGGAGTCGCTCAGCTCGACCCCATCCAAAGTACGGCATTGGCAATAAACGCGATAAGGTGCATCGTCTACTAGTGCTAACGCATTCGACTAATAATAATACATGTATTTATTTTGACCAAGTGGTTTCCAACCTTTTTCAAGCCGCGACCCATTTTTATAGTAACCAAGTAATCCGCGACCCCCTTTTATAGTAACCAAAAGATCCGCCGCCGCCACATTTGCATAATAAAAGCATTTTTAACAGAGTAAAGAAAACACATTAAATATAAAAATATATTACTAAATATTTTATATATATATATTATAGATATAAAATTAACAACCGTTAGTAGAATATTGCAATATGTGTGGCCATGTTGAAATATAAAACTGTGGACAACGTGTGGTATAAAATTCCTTATAAAAATAATTGCAACCAAAAATAGTTGCGGCGACCCACAGAAACCTGTTCGCGACCCCCAGGTTGGGGACCACTGATTTAGAAGCTTCATGGGCATTATGGGAAGTAAAACGCCTCACGCAAAAATTCAATTGACCAAATACTCTGTTGAAAGTATTAAGGGGCCGTTAAAAATTGTTTTTGGTGCTTGCACTACACCTTTTTAGCGGCCTGGCTCGCACCCCACTACGCACGGTTCTGCTGACGGGGCTGTCCCCAAAGGGTACGCGCTGTGTGCGCCGCATTCTCTCAAGAAATTTTGAAAAATACCGAATATGTGCCCCATATTCTCAAGGTCTCAAGAAAGTTTTTGTATTTTATGGTTTTCGGGCAACTTTTAACAAAGTTCAGCCTTCTTTTTCTTTTCTAGTCATTTACAAACTTGAATGGAAACAAATGAGGAAAACTCCTGTGAATCCACCAAGCCTCAAAATAATATGCTGCGTATGACCAGGAGAGGAATGAAAAACTGATGAAAATAGCAACTGCCACCTTGGGCTTGGATAGACGACCAGTCAAATGCCAGTCAGCGCGGCGCGATGGCGTCTCCAAGTCCAGTAACTCCGCAATTTCAATACTCTTTAATTAAGACAGCACCGCATACTCTCAATAATTTTCTTCAGGACAGCCCTGCATATGAAGAATAATTATAACCCACTGTGGCAGTGGAAGAGTTTTTAAAATGATAATAGTTGTGTTTTGGAAGTCAAGCGCTACCTTCTTCAGAATAAAACTGGCTCTCAAAAAAATATTCAAAAGACAACTATCACGTCCATCAGTAGCGATTAATCATCTGAAGTAATCGCTCTGATAAGAAAAATAAATGGGTTTAAGGAAAATGATTTCTTCCGCTCATAAAGAAATGAACAGCTGTTTAGCTCATTGCATAAGATGTCAGAAGATGTACTTAAAAGA
>QLNU02014802.1:28272445-28285937 GCA_006491805.2 Dysdera silvatica
CTTAACGGAAAATAACAATTACCCGCTTTGCAGAAGAGAGAAAATGGGTATACAATGAAGGTATAAAGCGTGAATTAATGCGTGTAAGGGTGGGGTGGGGAGGGGGTACACGTCCAATAGTTTTCACCTTTAGGGAATACTTTGTTCTGTAGTGCCGGGTTTATTGGGTGGGAGGCTTCCGCCATCACATACTGCTATCAAAATATCACCGCAATCAGGCGATTACAGTCGCCCATGTGCCTCCCATGTCAGGAAGGTGCTGACGAAACACTGGAACACATTCTTTTGCGGTGTCCGGCCTACGGCTACCTTAGGAACGAGGACGAGCTCTTCCGCGCCCGCAACCGTTTGGGCCACGTCCATCCACCAGGATCCATATACGGTTCCTCCCGTCACTGCGCCGCATCTGGTGCCGGCCCCCCACACCTTCCTCCTTTCCGAGGTTGGCCGGTTCCTGTAGAGTTCTGCGGCCGACCCTGGGGTGTGATTCCGGCTGGCGGCCTGTTTCGGCTCACGTTAAATGACGACACCTATGTAAGCGTGCATCTTTGTGTGCTGTGTATGATCGGCTCTCGAATACCCTCCGTCCCCTCGGCGGTTGGATACGCTGTTTGAGCGCCCTGACTGGGTTTACAGCGCCATCTCCGGTGGCCACCCTGCCCACATTAGTAGTAGTGCTATCAAAATATTTTAAAGCTCAACTATTTTTCATTTTAACATACGTTTGCAACTGAAAGTATCTATGAACTAAAAGTTGTTCCTATAATTTCCGCTGTGTAAGTTTTCGCGAATTTAAATTATATATTTACAATGTATTGCAGCAAAGGAAGAAAATTGAGAAAACGAACTTGCTGTCCATTTCACATCCTCAAAAAATCCACCCATTTAAAAATACAGTTTTAACTGTGAACAGGAATTGTAGCGGATAATAAAAATAAAAAACAAATCACACGTTAGTCAGTAGGAGTTAGCGTGAATTGACGTAGGAAAGTTGCGCAAAATTCTACCGTGTAAATATATTTTAAAAATATGCTTCAGAATGAATATATAACTAAAAAATATGGCGATCAGCCCCGCAATATGATTGGTTGGTTGCATTTATATGGCGAAAGGACGGCAACCCCGCAATATGGAAGATTTACCTAATGACAGCAGACTGACTGCGGAGGAAATTTATGCTTATAAGGATGGCGGGCGATCCTCAAAACCGCTAGGTGATCTCGTGAATAATTGAAAAATCGAAGTAGCATAAACCCGATGGAAACTCATCGATACGTAAGGAGGTTAGGAGTGGCAAAGAGGACTTGGAAACGGATCACGAAACGGAATACAAGGTCACTGAAATTGGCACTTACCGGGAAATGGAAGGAGATGGAGTCGAAAAGCAAACACAGCTGTACTTCATTCACGATGCAATAAAAATTTATGGACGTATAAGAATAGACGCGACAAAATTTGGAATACGATGTGATTATATGAGCGATGCAAAATATATAAAATATATTGTAGATTTTTTTTTATGGTACAGAAAAGAATTTAGTAGAATTGATTAGGGGAAAAAAAAGTTTTTAGTGTGTTTAGGTAAAATATATGTAGATCAACACACGTACGTATGACATGGATTAATCTTCCTAAACTCGACTTTTTGGCGCAGTACAGCTCAGACGCTCTTGCGCCATAAAAATCCAAACAAATTCGACTTAAGGCTGCTATTCCTGACAGGGATGCAAAAGATGCCTTCACACTGGGCGGTCAAACTCAGGAGTATGTCAAACCATTCATCGTCTTTCAGCTCTTTGAATCGAAGACAAGATCATTGTATTATTTTGTATAAATAAAAATTTAAAAAAATTCTTTTCCATAACTATTGAAAACTCTGTATATATCGATAAAAAAGTGAATACTTCATATAAAACTCTTAAATAATATTAAACAAGATACTGGCGCGATATTGTTTCTGCACCTGAACTGCCAACGAACCCGAACACCCGTATCTTGAAATAATAAAGCAATACAAGTACTCCACGTAAGGGAGAACCAGAGAGAAACGAATTCCAATGTTAAGTCTTGTAGAAACACCGGCATGTGTGTTAAATTCCGGCGACTGCTGTGATCAAAACCAGATGAGCAAACACGCTCTACCCGGTTTACACGTCAGACGAATGCTGTTGCGGAAAAAGGCATAGCCATTTGTTTCGCGCGATTGGATTCATGTTAAGGGGTTGAAAGACACACACTGGCGTACTCAGGGCATGTTGCTGGGGGGGGGTCGGAACCCCCACTGCGATGAAATGTTATGGACGTATATCAGGATGGTAGCCAGGATTTAATTTCGGGGGTTCAAAAATTTTTACAGCATGTATCGATACAATCATAGCATGCAAGGCCGTAGCCAAGTCCCATTAAAAATTTAGTTTGGGGACCGGTCCTTAACCCCCCCCCCCCACTCTTTGGATACCGGCATGACGTACATAAATATGAATATATGGAATTGCAGCTCCGTAAACCCCACTTAATACCTTTCTCCGTACGCCAGTGAAGAGACACACATGTATAAAACTGATTTAGCAGCTAAAAAAGGGGTGGGTATAAATGTTTCGAAGTTACAAAATTGGCGTAACTGGGGCACCTTCAATTCCCAGGAAAATGAAACTATAAATGTAGAGCATTGGCATGGGTAATCTCTAACCCGCTTACCGTAATTCTCCAACAAAACGACACTAGCTCGCCTTTAAGAAAACCCCAGTAGGAAAGATTTCTATTAGATAATTATCGACCGCAGTAAAGGCTGGGGCACACTTGAGATGGCGATTCGCCTTTAAAACAAAATTTGTTTGTTTTGTTACACCATTGGGGGCGGCAATCACAGTCACTTCCTCCCGGGCGGCAAAATATCTAGTTACGCCAACAATAGCGGATCCAGGATGTCGTTACGGGGTGCGGGAGGTTTTGGGGCCTTCACGGGGAAATTTTTAGTTTTGGGCTGTTAAATAGTTTAGGTAAATGTTGTTATATTACTAGCCTTCCTTTATACTCACCAAAATATTTAATTTACAACAAAGAATTAAAGCTGGTCTTTTCTTTAATTAAACTATATGGTTTAGGGCATATTATAGTCAAGTATGACAGAAGGATAACCTAGTAAAGGAGATATATACAATAACCAAAATCATAATTTACAATGTAATTAATAGAACAAGTTTAAATTTAAACTAAAAAATCTTGTAATTGTTTTACTTTTTTTATAACAAGCAACTTTTTTTAAATTAGCTTAGTAAGTTAAGTAGAGTAGTTTAGTAATTTATAGTACTTATTTATATTTATACGTGGGTGTTGAAAATTATTGTGTAGTTTAGTAAGCTAAGTGCAAAGTCAAGCCATCTTGGTTTCTTTGAAAATTTGTCAATCACTTTATTTACATCAATATGAATATTTTTGTGGGTGTGTATTAAAAGTCTCTTCTGTCATCCGCGTTCGAAGCCAAGTTTGACGGCGCTTCGAGGATAAAAAACTACGTTCTGCTGAAGCAAGACTTACTGAAAACGTAGTTTGAAAGGCAAGTAGCTTATAGATTCGTGGAAAAACGTCTTGATCGCATTTCTCCAAGACTTAGAGACTTTGGACGCCTGTGTAAGACTTTTATTTATTACAGTCGTAACAAACAATACATAAAATATTCTTCATCGTGTTTATTTTTTTCCTATTTAAGCCTGACGGGGAGGGGGCTGTTCGCCCCCTCCGCCCCTCCCTGGATCCGCCAATGTACGCCACTGATCGACCGGATTTGTGGAGCCCTGTTTATAATAACAGTTTGTATAATCAATTTTACAATCATTTTATCAATTTCTGCTTCTAATATTTTAAAAAGAATGCATTTCTAAGATAAAGGTAATCGTTCTTTCAACGGGTTTTCCGTTTCCTAAGGCAATTCACTGATTTCTGCCTTTGATGGGAGTCTACTACTGATTAGATAAAAGTGTGTATCCCAACGGAACGAAGTCATTTAGTGGCACGACAACTTGGGCTGATAACGAGCATTGTTGTGAAGGCCGAAGGTCAAATCCTTCACAATATTGTCTGTTACCACATGCTCAATATTCCTAAATTTTACAATTACGGCTGGTTTTAAAACCTTTTCGTAAAATAGGGTTAGAACAAAGTTGTTGTCAAAAGCTCTCAACCGAGGTTTAAATCTAAAACCTAGGCTTTTAAATAAAGGTCTTGGATGGGGTTGTCAGGGAATAGAGGTAACTTAAAAATTGGAAATGAAAAGGCGACATTTTTACAATAGTTGGTGAGATTTTTATGGCGCACGGAAAACAATGGTCATTCGGCGCCAGACAAGGAAGTTGTTAGGACGTTAAATGATTCACGTTATCACAATGTTGGACGTTTAATCATTTCGCGACATTGAATTTCAGCATTTAAAAAAAAAAACCGTTGAAATTGGTCAACGTTGATTTCAGATTTCAAAGCTAATCAATTTCAGCACTTCTAAAAAAAAAGTTTGAATTGATCTTTAATTTCAGATTTCAAAGTTGGCAATTTCAGTCCCATTCAAATCGAACACTGTTTATTTATGATTTGTTTTGTGGTTATTGATTGGTTAAATCTTTATGGCGCAAAAATATGGGCCATTCTGCAGCAAACATGGCATTAGTGACTGTATGGATGACGTTTTTTGAAATCGCCACAACAACGTCGCTATTGTTTGAACATGTGAGAGTCGCAGTGACATTGGAAAACGACGTTTCCGCGATGTCAAACGTTCGAATAGAGATTATGTGTCAAACGCTGTTGTCTGGAAAACCGTTGTTTACGTCGTTTCAAACAATATTTTCAAATTTCAAACTATTGATATGTAGTTTCTTTTCGTTAATCGGGATCGAAATACCTAACCTTTAAACCGTGCTTATACAGCAAACATCCAAGTTCATTTGGGATTGGACCCGGGTTCGGTTATTCAGTTATTGATCACGGGATTGAATCTACAAATTAATGAAACACATGTTATTTATATAATTTGACTTTCTCTAAAGTGAAGATATCAAATACAGACATCTTTTTGAACGGTTTACGATTTAGAAATGACCAATAAACAACAACGAAAAATCTAAAAAATAAAAAGCTTATCTGAAAAAGAGCTAAGGAATCTACCCACTGACTACATTAAACAGTGTATCTGTAAGGGTTCTATTTTAACACCGTTTGGAGTCAAACCCGGGTTTACGGCACGCTAATCAGTTCTTTGAGTTTCTCACGAGGCGGCGCACTTGTTCACCTGTTGCGACGTTTTCTCAGGAGAAATAACGGGCCTATTCGTAGCCAATTGTCACTTAAATAGACGGTGCGGCGGGCGGACAAATCATGCCGCATTTTATAATGTAGAAAACATTTCTGACAAATTAATAATTTAATCATCCGAAAAATTTATCAGTCTTCACAGATTTTTCGCTGCTAAAAGTTTTCCATCGAAAATTTGCTGCCGTAGACCCCGTGGTAAATCATACATTGACCATGGTCACAGTACTGAGTAAACACACTATATGCCCAAAAATATCGGGGTATTTTCGATTTTTTAATGTTTTTCGAATTTCTAAAAAACTACTCGGCCAATTGCTCTCTAACTTTGGAGATATATAGAACATGCTCGAATGCACACTGTCCAATAAAGTTTCGGTGACTTGCGCATTTAGGGGACCGCCCACATATTGACAAAGTGAACAATATATATTTGAGTACCCTGTATCATAGAAAGCTGGAAATTATTTGTAACTTTCAGAAAATATTTAACCAGCTATGCTTAATGCCTGTGTGCATTTTCGTAAAACAAACGTGTATTCACGAAGAAGAAACGTTTCTTTAAGAAAACCCAAATTTTGTCAGATGTTTTTGCTTATAATATCCACAATTTTCAGTCAAATTTCACGAAACTTACAGAACATTTGTCAACGTACAAGAAAAATATTATACTTAAATTAGAAATTCATATATTGAATACACGATGAGATATGAGGATTTGAAGAAAATAATATTTTACTGCGAATGCGCGAAAGATACAAATAACTTTCTTTCAAAATTTTATAGTCAATAATATAGGACAACTTCAAAAAAAAAGAAAAAAAGTGGGGTATCTTGAAAATTCAGAAAGTTATCGACGATAAAGTGTGCCGTATTTCTCTAAATCTCTGGAAGTAGCTAGATTAGAAGGGGGTATTCCACAAATTGTCATGTTCCAAATTACGAAACACTCCTACTCTGAAAATGAAATATTCTAGATTTATACAAATAAGGATCAAAAGTATTCGGACACCCCTCTACGTGGTGGGTTCTGTTAGTGATGTCAAATTTCTAGCTCTCAGACAAGTATAAAAGAAGTCTGACGATTTAACAATTATAATTTCAAAGCTAGAAAAGTAAAGTGGGAAAAAACGGCGGGCTATATGGTTTTGAACGTGGTGAAGTCATTGGTTGTCACTGCTGTGGAAAATCTGCTCGTGAGATTTCTGTGATATTACTAGTGCCCCGTTCCACCATTAATGATGTTATCGTAAAGTGGAAACGTACGGGGCTACGCTACAACGGTGCATCCACGACCTGGTTGACCATTCCGTCTAGTAGACAGCGACCGCAGAGTGCTGAAGAGTGTTTTGAAAGCGAACCGCATGAAATCTGCGGAAAAAGTTAGTGCGGATTTTCAAGAAGCCTCTGGATATGCAACGTCAGCACAAAGACAGTTCATCGGGAGCTGCGAAGTCTTGGTTTTCATGGCCGAGCAGCTGCATATAAATCAAGCATTACCGTAACTAATGCCAAGCGTCACTTATAGTGGTGCAAAGCGCTCAAAACATGGAGCCTGCAGCAGTGGTGTCAAGTGTTATGGAGCGATGAACTACGGTAAACTATTTGGCAATCGGATGGTAGAGTCCGAGTGGAACGCCAGTGAACGCTTACTTGACTGTATTATGCCGCAAGTTAAGTTTGGTGGTGGAAGCATAATGGTTTGGGACTGTTTCTCATGGTTCATGCTTAGCCCTCTGATTCCTGTGAAGGGAACTCTGAAGACGGAAGGTTATCTCGACATTTTAGGCAGTTCCATGTTGTCTACATTGTGACAACAGTTTGGAGTAGGTTCATTCTTGTTTCAACAAGATCATGCTCTTATCCACACAGCACAGGCTGTACAGAGCTGGTTTGCTGACATGGATGTTGAGGAATTGTACTGGCCTGCTCAGAACCCAGACCTAAATCCCATAGCACACCTATGGGATGAATTAGAAAGTCGACGCGAGCTATGCCAAAACGCCCCACATCGGCGGAAGAGCTGACTAATATTCTTTTGCAAGAATGGCTTGCAAGTCCCACTGAAAATTTTCAGAAACTAGAAGATAGCCTCCCAGATAGAGTGGTAGCCGTCATTGCAGCAAAATATGGCCCCACTTCATACTAATTTTTGACTTCTTGTTGGTTTGTTGTATTTTTATGGCGCAAGGACAACAATCGTCATTCTGCACCAAGCAAGGTTTTTGACTTCTGTGAAGGTGCAACCAAACATGCAGGTTACTTTTGATCCTTATTTGCAGAAATCTGGAATATTTCATTTTCAGAACAGGGGTGTGTGGTAATTTGATATATGGTAATTTGTGGAAAAACCCTTTATCATCTAGCTACTTTCAGAGAATTAGAGAAATACGGCTCACTCTATCGTCGATAACTTTCTGAATTTTCAAGATATCCCATTGGTATATATTTTGAAGTTGCCCCATACTATTGACTACAAAATTATGAAAGAAAGTTATTCATATCTTTCGCGCATGCGCAGTAAAAAATTATTTTCTTCAAATGCTCATATCTCATCGTGTATTCAATATATTAATTTCTAATTTAAGTATAATATTTTTCTTGTACGTTGACAAATGTTCTGTAAGTTCCGTGAAATTTGACTGAAACTTGTGGATATTATAAGCAAAATACTTGTGACAAAATTTTTTTTTTAAAGAAACGTTTCTATCTTCATGAATATACATGTTTGTTTTACAAAAATGCACACAGGCATTAAGCATAGCTGGTTAAATATTTTCTGAAAGTTACAAATAATTTCCAGCTTTTTATGATACAGGGTGATCAAATATATTTTTTCACTTTGTCAATATGTGGGTGGTCCCCTAAATGCACAAGTCACCGAAACTTTATTGAAAAGTGGGCGTTCAAGTATGTTCTATATATCTCCAAAGTTAGAGAATAATTGGCAGAGTAGTTTTTTAGAAATTCGAAAAAAAATAAAAAATCCAAAGTGTCCGGATACTTTTGGGCATATAGTGTAACTATTTCAGTACTTACTCTTCGTAGGCGAGTTCTTAAGATTTACATACGTCGTAGAGGAACATGCACGTTACAAGGACTAACCCTTTACACAATCTTATGCCCATTAATATCAAAGCATCACGTTTTATAGCAATGAGAACACGTGGCTAGTGGGCTCGAAATACGATATTTAATATAATTGGACATAGTCATATCGTTAAAATCATGTTTACGCGTTCCCGGGATTACAGTGCTGCCTTCGGTAGCCACTCTTCCCAACGCCCCCTCCTTTCTTTGCACAATTCTCTGTCTCTCTCTCTCTCTGCTCACGTGTTTTGTGGTTAAATTTTCCTCACGTTAAATTCTATCAAGCTTTATTTATCAACGTTCAGAATGAATCAATGTAACGTGACGGGATGTGCGTGCAACTACGGGCAACAAAGAGAAAAGGGCAGTTTAGAAAGTGAGCAAGAATAGCAGATTAATTCTTTAATTTTTTGTTTTTAAAATTAAAAATTATTTAATTCATATATATAATACTATATAGTAATAAATTGTTTAATTCCTTGATTTTTGAGCAAAATGTGTGGTTTCTCAGCATATCGCTCTCTTCCACTCACATTACATTCTGCTGGCCTACTAGCAACCTGCCTTTACTTTCTATTCAAACCTATCGGGTTTTATTTCTGGAATTATAGGCGCAGAAGGAACTTTAAAACTCCGTTTAGGCCAGGGGTGGGGAACCTTTTCATGTTGGAAGGCCCCATCAACTGCTAATGTTAGAAGGCCGGATTAAGTCAGCTGTAATGTACGAAGACCACATGTGTTTTGATTGCGTCAGTCAATCAAGGAAGATTATTTCGTTAAATCTTCTACTCTTTTAAACTTCACTTGGGTTTATTTTAAGATTATAATACAAATTAAAAAGAACAGAATCATATTAATAAAATAAAAGGATTTTTCTGAAAAAAATTTTAATTCGGTCCAAAGGCCGCGGGTTTCCCACCCCTGGTTCAGGCCCTAGGATCGTGTCACAAAGCAACTTCGTTCGTTAGTATATAAGTGTATAAACTAGCAACAATTCTTTGGATTTTGTGTTGTCAATCACTAGAACCGCAGCCATCTGCTTTAAAATGAGACTGAATCCCAATACAGTCAAATTCGATACAAAAAGCACACATACTCTTTATTTATAAAAAAGCTATTTTCTCTCGATGATGTAAGATGAAGTGTCAACGTATCTCGCCCCAGGTGCAGCAAGACAAAACTTCGGAATGATTTTAAAAATACCTCCCTCAATTATACCTACTATTTAGCCGTATGTGATTTTCTGTGCTTCTTGAAAGAAGTTCGCACCAAACGACAATTTTCTTCCGTCGGTCCTTCGCGTGTGTTTTCACCATCTCGACAACTCTATCGATCGAAAGGAACTTGGGTCACCCTCTTCACTCCTACCTTTATGTCCAGCATTTTCACACACGGGGAAATGTTTGGCTTCGTATTGACCGAAATTCCGGATGACTACTCTGGAAAAAACGGGGGAGTGGGGGGAGTTGAATGCATTCTAAAAAATAAAGAAACCGTTGGTTTCTCTTATGCGCAACGGCACGTGACAGCAGAACAATGAATAGATATTCTACAGCATCCTCGTCACAACTGCATGCTGTTTCCTTTAAAGAAATGGTCAGTTCCATGACAGTGGCCTCTTTAAAAACCTATTTCTTAACCAAAATAACCTGTCACAAACACACTTTCTTACGTAGAGTATACCAAATCAAGAATGTATTAGGAGAATACGCACAAAAGCTAAAATGTTTTACAAGTAAAATATTCTCGAGGTGACAGGGAGGAGGTTACATGTTTTTTAATAGTGGGTAAATGTACTAAAAATAAGGTTTTCGCGTAATTGAAATCGTCATGTTTATGGCGTCTGTCTTATATATATATACATTAATGCACAGGTCTCCCGTTACTTTATTCTTTAATAATAATAAAAAATTGCCGTTTAAACACAGCTGTATTGATACCTGAATGTGTCAAGACTATTTCCAGGATCAACACGCAATAAATTCACCTCCCTCCCTTATCAACGCTTGATTAGCGCATACTGGTTGTGGTGAAGAAACGTCCTTCCGACTACCTCACAGTTATCCACACGCCTATAAAATGACGTCAATTTTGCGGTTAATGCCACCCATGTTTATATCCAAAGACAGATTTATGCGAATTTCGGAAAGCAGAGTATCTCTCTCGCATCCTAACATTTTCTTAGTAGTCTGTCACTACTGTGGCAGGAACTAAGATTTGGGCCGTAGTGTGGATGTCTCCGCAATATTTGTAACAATATCGCCAGGGGAAAAAAATAAAAAATCCTCACGGCATATACGTTAGCTAAAATAAGATACCCCATATTACGGCGTCTAAAGGGCCCCTTCATTCACCACCTACGCTAATTGGGAGGATATTGCGCCATTGTATGTCTCTATTCATTTACCCATAGGGTGGCTCACGAGCGGTAGCCTATATATAGCTAAGCTTCCCCACTGTATAAAACGAAGGACCCCGGAGAACAAAGGGTTAAACGAATAAAATATTAAAACAAGGGGTATGTCGTCTCTTTTTGATCCATTGCGTATACGTTACTCATCACACGATACTACTTGACAGTGTTGCTCATATTTATTTGTATTTTTACGTCCTAAGACGGTGTGACAGGTCAGCTGTGACTGAGCGTGATACGTTTCTACACGTAACCAAGCTCACTGAAATCGAACTTGGGCCAGTGAGCTAAAAGGCCACATCCATTTTGGCCACCAGTTGCTCGCACCTTTTAAAAGCATACTAATTACGTAAACCTTACTCTAAACGCCATTAATTACAGAATACCGAAAACATTGTCAATGCTTCTGATGTTAGAAAAACTACGAAATACGTGTGTTTTTGTTTTATGCAACTAAGGTCATGCTGCGTTCAGGGATACAACTTTAAGAAGTACCCGAACTAGAGCCCCAAAAATTATACGCCGGCGCACTTCGAGCATATATGGTAGAAGCCGGCGCATCAGCCGCCATTTTCCTGCATACTTGCATACTTCCGGTTGCATTTACCTTGGCGATAAAGGCTTTCCGCTTTGGAATAATGATCGCTACTTTGGCATAAAAATAATCAACAATTCGCAATTACCCGACGATTGTAAACATTGGCGCAACTTTTAAGATGTCGCCAATAAATACAATTTGCAACCGTAACTTAGTTTCCGATTAATGTAAAATTATAATGCAAGTAATCAAAACAAACTTACACTATAAACATTCTATGTCTATTCCTCGAACGATTAAACCAATCCCCAGTGGAACACACTCACTATTTCACCTTATTTTATTAAAAATAAGACGCTTGTAAATCATTCAACTTTAACTCAACAGTGAATGTGATGATGTAACATCAATGCATGAAAATGGCGGCTATGCGTCACCTCTCTTTTCTAGGAGCCGTAGCCCGAACCTGTCGCGAAAAACACGTGTTAATACAGGTTTATAATAAAAGTTGGTGTGTTGAAAAAATCCTACGTCAACCAGAATTTAAAATCACAGGTAATTGCTAGGTTTCCTCTGTCTGTTAAACTCACGGCGCGACGCTATTCAGTATGGAGAAGGCAGACACATTTATTACTTTCTAAAAACCTTCAAAATGAGGAAAGTCGATTTTGGCTTCGACCTCAGTCAAGTACTTACTAACTTAGAGTCTCTCGTGTTTGAATTATCAAAACTTGACAAGGGAAGGGCCCGGGTTGGATGACGTTGATTTTAATGGGAGTGGTCTCATTTGAAAGCTCTCAAAAAATTGTTAGACACGTATTTGAGCGTTTTTCAGCATGGGCCTTAATATAGATGTCAGGGGCCAAAGAAGGGCAAAATTTGGGGCATTTTCGAAGATTTCAAACGGCTGTATCTCGGTTAAAATTTAGAGCTAAAAATTAAGTTTTGATGCATTGTAATCACCTTTCAAATATATCGAATACTTGTTTTAGGATTTTTCGGATAAAACATTATTAAATGTTATTTTGTAATTTTGGATATCGCCTCTATCGAAAGACTTCTTCGCAATTTGGCGAAAATGGAAATGTTCGGAAATGGGGAGGCAGTAGCACACAAAATTTTTCAAAGGTGTATGTATGTGTGCGTGAGGGGGTTAACACCGAGAAATTTTTTCAACTGTTATATTAATTAGTAAGTATTCTGTGCATTTTTTTTTCAAGAGCAATATCAAAATAATTTTTCCGTTTGGTCAACCCAAGCCCTGGCCCTTAGATTCTGGGCACCATCGCTCCTCCCCCCCCCGTGGGTGCGTCACTGCGTTAGAGTGTACTACTTTCTTCATCATGTATCGCTCGGGGTTTTTTTGGAATAGTAAAAGAAGGATTGCATTATTCTACAGAAATAATTTTCTTTTTTTTTCATGTTTTTATATTATAGGATGAGCATTTTGTATATGAATAATTAATGTGCATCTGTGTTTGAACGATATGAACTACGTTTATACGTTTTATTCAGATTGATATTAAGTTACAGAAAACTTGTGTAGGAAATTATAACGTCTTGACAATTATTATGACTTTAGTTGCAAAGAACGTTAGCGAAAGTGAATATTTGTTACTTACAAAAACAAAAACAGATTTCTCAAAAATATAAAAAAAAATCGGATAATTTTTTATTCTGATCAAATAATACATGTTAAATTTTACTGCAAGAATATGCATAAAATGCAATTATTAGTTACTGTGTTTGCCGCAAAATATAACTCTCTCTACTCTTTATAGGTTCAGGTGAAATACTGACAAGAACAAGTCGGTTCTCAACATCTTTCTGGAAATATCGCCAATGATTTCGCCGAATTGCTAATAAGTCTCTTGATAGACATCAATATTAAAGGCGATATTCAAAATTGCAAAATCACATTTAATAATGTTTTATCCGAAAAATCCTGAAACATGTATTCGATATATTTGAAAGTTGCATACAATGCATTAAAACTTAATCTTTAGCTCTAAATTTTAACCGAGATACAGACTTTGAAATCTTCGAAAATGCCCCCAATTTTGCCCCCTGGCATCTTATTAAGGCCCACGCTGAAAAACGCTGGAATACGTGTTTAACAATATTTTGAGAGCTTTCAAATGAGACCACTC
>QLNU02014802.1:28286037-28318174 GCA_006491805.2 Dysdera silvatica
TCTGGAAAACCGTTGTTTACGTCGTTTCAAACAATATTTTCAAATTTCAAAGTATTGATATGTAGTTTCTTTTCGTTAATCGGGATCGAAATACCTAACCTTTAAACCGTGCTTATACAGCAAACATCCAAGCTCATTTGGGATTGGACCCGGGTTCGGTTATTCAGTTATTGATCACGGGATTGAATCTACAAATTAATGAAACACATGTTATTTATATAATTTGACTTTCTCTAAAGTGAAGATATCAAATACAGACATCTTTTTGAACGGTTTACGATTTAGAAATGACCAATAAACAACAACGAAAAATCTAAAAAATAAAAAGCTTATCTGAAAAAGAGCTAAGGAATCTACCCACTGACTACATTGAACAGTGTATCTGTAAGGGTTCTATTTTAACACCGTTTGGAGTCAAACCCGGGTTTACGGCACGCTAATCAGTTCTTTGAGTTTCTCACGAGGCGGCGCACTTGTTCACCTGTTGCGACGTTTTCTCAGGAGAAATAACGGGCCTATTCGTAGCCAATTGTCACTTAAATAGACGGTGCGGCGGGCGGACAAATCATGCCGCATTTTATAATGTAGAAAACATTTCTGACAAATTAATAATTTAATCATCCGAAAAATTTATCAGAGTCTTCACAGATTTTTCGCTGCTAAAAGTTTTCCATCGAAAATTTGCTGCCGTAGACCCCGTGGTAAATCATACATTGACCATGGTCACAGTACTGAGTAAACACACTATATGCCCAAAAATATCTGGATATTTTGGATTTTTTAATGTTTTTCGAATTTCTAAAAAACTACATGACCAATTGTTCTCTAACTGTGGAGTTATATAGAATATGTTTGAATGCATACTGTCCAATAAAGTTTAGGTGACTTGTGTATTTAGAAAACCACCCACATGTTGACAAAGTGAACAAATGTATTTGATTACCCTCTATCATAAAAATTTGGAAATTATTTGTAACTTTTAGAAAATATTTAACCAGCTATGCTTAATGCCTGTGTGCATTTTCGTAAAACTAACCTGTATATTCATAAAGATAGAAACGTTTTTTTGAGAAATCCCAAATTTTGTCACATATTTTTTGCTTATAGTATCCACAATTTTCAGCCAAACTTCACGAAACTTACAGAACATTTGTCAACATACAAGAAAATATTATAATTAAATTAGAAATTAATATATTGAATACACGATGAGGTATGAGCATTTGAAGAAAATAATTTTTTACTGCCCATGCGTGAAAGTTGTGAATAAATTTCTTTCATAATTTTGTAGTTAATAGCATAGGACAACTTAAAAAATACCAGTGGGATATCTTGAAAATTCAGAAAGTTATCGACAATATAGTGAGCCGTATTTTTGTAATTCTCTGAAAATAACTAGGTGATAAGGGGTTTTTCCACAAATTGTCATATTCCAAATTACCAAACACCCCTGCTCCGAAAATGAAATATTCCAGATTTATGCAAATAAGGATCAAAAGTATCCGGACACCCTCCTACGTGGTGGATTCTGTTAGTGACGTCAAATTTCTGGCTCTCAGACAAGTATAAAAGAAGTCTGACGAGTTAACAATTATAATTTCAAAACTAGAAAAGTAAAATGGGAGGAAAGGGCGAGCTAAATGATTTTGAACGTGGTGAAGTTATTGGTTGTCACCGCTGCTGAAAATCTGTTTGTGAGATTTCTGTGATGTTACGAGTGCCCCGTTCCACCGTTAATGTTGTTATCGTAAAGTGGGAACATACGGGGACTACAACGGTGCATCCACGACCTGGTCGACCACTTCGTCTAGTAGACAGGGAACGCAGAGTGATGAAAAGAGTTGTGAAAGTGAACCGCATGAAATCGGCGGAAAAAGTTCGTGCGGATTTTCAAGATGCCTCTGGATGCAACGTCAGCACAAAGACAGTTCGTCAGGAACTGCAAAGTCTTGGTTTTCATGGCCGAGCAGCTGCATATAAACCAAGCATTACCGCAACCAATGCCAAGCGTCGCTTACAATGGTGCAAAGCGCACGAAACATGGAGCCTGCAGCAGTGGCGTGAAGTGTTATGGAGCAATGAATCACAGTACACTATTTGACAATCAGATGGTAGAGACTGGATGTGGAGAATGCTGGGTAAACGCTTTTTACTTGACTGTATTGTGCCGCAAGTTAAGTTTGATGGTGGAAGCATAATGGTTTGGGGCTGTTTATCATGGTTCGGGCTGAGCCCTCTGCTTCCTATGAAGGGAATTCTGAAGATGGAAGGCTATCTCGACATTTTAGACAATTCCATGCTGCCTACATTGTGGCAACAGTTTGGAGTGGGTCCATTTTTGTTGCCACAAGATCGTGCTCCTATCCACACAACACGGGCTGTACAGAGCTGGCTTGCTGACATGGATGTTGAGGAATTGGACTGGCATGCTCTGAGCCCAGACCTAAATCCCATAGAACACCTATTGGATGAATTAGAACGTTGACTGTGAACTAAGCCAGAATGCCCCACATTGGCGAAAGAGCTGACTAATATTCTTTTGCAAGAATTCCCACTGAAAAATTCCAGAAACTAGTAGATAGCCTCCCCGATAGAATGGCAGCCGTCATTGCAGCAACAGGTGGCCCCACTTCATACTTATTTTTGACTTCTTGTTGATTTGTTGTATTTTTATGGCGCAAGGACAACAATGGTCACTCTGCACCAGGTAAGGTTTTGATTTCTGTAAAGGAGAAGCAAAACATGTAGGTGTTCGGATACTTTTGATCCTTATTTTCATAAATCTGGAATATTTCATTTTTAGAACAGGGGTGTTTGGAATTTGAAATATGACAATTTATGGAAAAAACCCTTATCATCTAGCTACTTTCAGAGAATTAGAGAGAAAGGGCTCACTATATCGTAGATAACTTTCTGAATTTTCAAGTATCCAACTGGTATTTTTTTTAAGTTGCCCCATACTATTGACTACAAAATTATGAAAGAAAGTTATTCATATCTTTCGCGTATGAGCAGTAAAAAATTATTTTCTTCAAATGCTTATATCTCATCATGTATTCAATATATTAATTTTTAATTTAAACATAATATTTTTCCTGTATGTTGACAAATTTTCTGTCAGTTTCGTAAAATTTGACTGAAAATTGTGGATATTATAAGCAAAAAAATATGACAAAATTTGGGTTTTCTTAAAGAAACGTTCTTCATAAATATACATGTCTATTTTACAAAAATGCACACAAGCATTAAGCATAGCTGACTAAATATTTTTTGAAAGTTACAAATAATTTTCGGCTTTTTATAATACAGGGTGATTAACTATATTTTTTCATTCTGTCAATATGTGGGTAGTCCCCTAAATGCATAAATCACCGAAACTTTATTGGAAAGTGCGCACTCAAGTATGTTCTATATATATCCAAAGTTAGAGAACAAGCGGCTGAGCGGTTTTGTAGAAATTCGAAAAAAATTCAAAAATCCAAAGTGTCCGGATACTTTTGGACATACAGTGTAGTAACCTGAACTCGTTTAGTTAGTATTGTGCGCAGTAGCACGCTAAAAGAAGGCAGTAATGATTAAACATATTATAAGTAGTATCTAGATTTTCTTCAAGGCGATTTTAATATTTACAGAACATTTTATTTGCAATTTTATAAAACTTACGTTGTTGAGATTAAATAATTTTAATAAATTACTCCCAAGGTTTGAAATAATTATACAGCAGAGAGGACATCAAAAGTAGTCTTATTTCGTAATTGAATTGTGTGGGATTATTAGCTTTATCTTTCTTTTATGAAGACTGCTATTTGTAACCTTTCTACATTTATTTTTTCATTACTACGGTCGCATTTTGCAAGTGGCCGCAAGCCCAGGCTACAAAAAACCACGAATCATCTACTTTAATCCGTATGTATTTTCACAGACTGAGATTGTTTGTGACCTTGGATTAGAAACAACACCGTTTTAATGAATTCGGGGGGGGGTATAAAGCCCCCCCCCCCCTTTAACACTAACATTTAAACTTCCAAAATTTTTCAACAGGAAAAATACAATAAAAAAAAATTGCCAATTTTTGGCTTCATTAAGACGGCGCCGATTGGAAAAACATTGTCCACAATGGAGGTCTGACTAGTTGGCAATTGACGTACAATGGGTGGGAGGGAGGTCCAATAAATGGGCGACTGGCTGGCATTCTGTCAATAGATGACGCATCTTGACAACGACTATACAATGTTGGAAACACCCGCATAAGTAGTGGCGGATTAAGCCGCCAAGGGCCCCGAGCTCAAGGGATTCCTAGTTAAAAACTGCCACAACATAAAAAACGAAAGATGCAATATTTAATATTATTCATGCATTCTACGTATATAAGTACAGAACGTTCTTCATTAAATTAAAGTTAATTAAAAATCATATTAGTTCAACAATGAGTGCAATAACGATTAAATGTTACTGTCAAAAATGTATTTTCACCATGTATAATTAAATAAGCGAAATTAGAATTAAATTATAATGGTCAATAACTAATGGTTAATAACTATAATTAACTATAAATCATGTTCTGGATAACGCTATTTTTCTTATAGCAAGCAGAGGAGAAGAACGACTTTGATTTGATGGGGGTTTGTAAATTGAGGACCAAAAGGGTCGGACTTTTAAAATTCATATATATATATATATATTAAGAACCAAATAAATATTCCTCTTGAATTTACAGGCGGGGTTTTCTGGGGTTTGTATACTAGTAAAACCGCGTTCAAACGAGGTTACATTCGCTCATCCGTCCCTCCTTCCTTCCCTTCCCTCCCGCTGAAAAATAGAATGGGCCCCTGAAGAATATGATCCTCGTGATATATCCAATTAATAAATTACCTTTTCTTAAGTTCATTCTCTATAATATTCAGGTTTAGCATTAATAAAAATTACTCTTACATTTGTAAATACACAAGATTAGAATAAAGCTTAAATTTTGTAACTAACTTTAAATTTTAATAATTAACCTATGTGGTTCTGCTTTATGACTGTCAAGTCGCGTCGTTATATCCGATACGAATTTCCCTACTTAGAATCTACGTAGACTACAAAATCGCCGTCGTTATAGCAGGTTTCGTCGTTATATACGATGTCGTTATAACCGATATATTTAGTATGGAGTAGAATAGCAAACCAAATTTCTTGTAAAAATTCCGTCGTTATATGCGGTTGGTCGTTATAACCGGCGTCGTTATAAACGATTTTTACTATATATAGTCTATCTATATGCACTTGAGCACGCGAATACTAAAAGTGAATTGTACGAGAAGAGAAAACCGTTGTTTAAACAATATTTCCGCGCGAAAATCGGATCTTCTGGATAAACTTTCGTAGGAGAGAGGACATTTATGTCCTGCTACGATTATGTTAATTTTTCTGAAACTCCCTTTGAATTATTATTATTTTAAAGAAACAATTCGTATCACATAATAAATAAAACTTAAAAAAAAAAAAAGAAACTGTTTGCGTATTATTGGGTGCATATAGTCAATCAATGGGATTATTGGTGCATCATTATTGAAGCAGTTATCATTGAGTACTTATTGCTTGGATATACATACTAGGAAGAGTAAAAGCTCCAATCGAATTGTAAGTGTTGTTTATTCTATTTTTGCAGAAGTTACGAATAATAATAATTATGTAGATTAAAGAAGGAAAAAAGATTTTTGGAGGCGTGCTATTAAGTGATATTAAAAGTTATAAACCATAAAGGAAGTTTGCAAGAACATGTGCAAACAACATTAATACGTATATGTTGTTATAAAAGGAGAAAAAACAAAAGTGTAAGAAGTTAATAAATAATCAGAAGTGTTGATAAATAAATAGCCAGAAGTGCTATTGAATAATAGTTCGAAGTGTATAAAAACAGTGGAACTTTTCCTAATGTAGAGATTATTTCGAAAATATTTTTAACAATACTGATATCAAATCTATCAGTTGAAAGATCTTTTTCAGTTTTAAAATGCGTTTAAAAACTAACTATTTAAGGAGCATGATGCGAGAGGACAGATTGAACATCATGGTCATATTAGACCTAGAACAAAAAATTTTGGACGAAATAGATATTGCAAAAAGTAATTGATGAATTTACTAAAGAGAACTCGAGACGCAAATTCATGTATAGTTCTCTCACGAAAAGTAGTCCGATGGTACCGTTAGAAATAACGGGAGTTGACATCACAAACGGCCTAGCCGATTACAGCAGAGGGGAGGACGTCATTTCAGAACTGGTTTTTGGCACAAACGTTCGCTAAAAACCAGTTCTGAAATAACATCCTCCCCTTATCTGCAATAGGCTAGGCCGTTTGTGACGTCAGCTCCCGTTATTTCTAACGGTACCATCGGACTACTTTTCGTGAACGAACTGTAGAAAACATTTTTTAAGCACTCAGGTAATTTAGTCATTGTTAAACGTTTTTAAATAATTTCTGAGTTTTCTTGAAACGCGTTCAGTTTACTATTTATTATCTACATATTGCCGGTTTAAGGAACTCACTAAAAATTTACTACTGAAATCCTTCTGAAAATACCACCAGTTCCTTCCTACTGTATATAATTTTGCTACAGTGAGCAGTGCGATCTTTTACGAGATCTCTGAGTAAGCGTTCTTTGCACGGGGGAACCCGGATTAGCGGCGCACTTGGAGAAGGCGTTACCACACTGCAAACCGCAGGGCACTTTAAAACTGTATCAGATATTAATCCAAACACGTTTTACATCGCCTTCTTATACAAATTTTATAATTATTACAATTAAAATGTGAAATAATTAATAATAATAAATAAATTAAAATTATATTTAAATATAAATTATTTATAATTTAATATTTATCATAAATATAATGATAAATTAATTATTTAATTAATAAATAATAATTATTACAATTAGGTAAAAATATAAAGTTTATTATGAAATAAAAAAAGATTTGAAAACGTACGAGAATCAAAACCACCTTACAGCAGACCACCAATGGGCAAACGTGGATCCAGATGGGGTGGGGAGGGGGAATTCAATGCCCCCCCCCCCCCCCTTCTGAGAATAACACATTTACACAAATTCGGCAACTAAATTCGCGGAATGGATCAGAATTTTTAAATTTTTTCTAGCTTTGTGTGCTACCCCCCCCCCCGACTCCCCCGGGAAAAAAATTCTGGGTTCGTCTTTGCCCCTGCGAGATCTTTGATTGTTTGGCTTTTTTATGGCGCAAGAGCATCTGGGCTATACTGCGCCAAACATAAAATTATATTATTAAAAGTTTTATATTGGGGAGAATCGTAGGTCATATATATATACGTGCAGGATTCAGGTCGTTATGGGCCCTAGCAGGGCCGCATTTAGGAGCTCAGCGCCCTTAGGCACTTTTGCCGTTGGCTCCCCAAAAATTGCATCCCCCCCTCTCATGGGCGCCCTGAGGGGGTGCGCTTGAACCCCCTTGGCTTATGAAAAAAGGGGGAAAAGGACCGAATCTACAAGAAACTGTAACCCAACAACATTGTTCAACTGGAATTTTTCCTGGATGCACCCCCCTGCATATAATTCTGAGGGCGCCCACGCCCCCTCTTGTTCCCTCCTCCACTCATAAATTAAAAATAAAACTTAACTAAATGAAGCTTAATTAGTGAATCAAGTTATTGCAGTTAAATAACTATTTACTAGATGCTCCAAATACGGTACAAAAAATGACACATAGGAAAGATGTTTTGAATTATTTTTAGATTTCTCACGCTAGCGTTAAACATATTAGAATAGTAAAAAAGTATGTAGTTAATAAAATAATATATTCTGTGCATATATCATAAAAGTTTTTCTCGTCGTTTTCACTTTCAGGTTGTTTAAACTTCGATTAATGCATGGATTCGAAGTGATATAAAAGATCATTTATTTCGCTCTTGGTTTTTTAAGTTTTTAACTAAAAAAATTTTAATTTTTAAATTTGCGTCCGTAAAAATTTTGCGCTCCAGGCACGGCCTAATGGAAAATACGGCCCTGGGCCGGACGAATAAAATGAGCCCCTTAAAGAATAGGGCCCTCGCGATACTTTGTCACGAGTTTTTTGGCTGGTTGTATTTTTATGGCGCAAGGACGCGAGTTTTCTCTTTAAAATTCATTATCTTCAGTAATCAGGTATATCAATATTGAAAAATTCTATTTTAAATAAACAAGATTAAAACGCCGCTTAAACTTAAATAGAACCAGGTAGGCATGGGCGCCCTGAAGGGGTGCACTTGCACCCTCCCCCCGGCTTATGAAAAAAGGGGGAAAGGTTTGTTTGGCTTTTTTATGGCGCAAGAGCATCTGGGCTATACTGCGCCAAGGGGGGGGAGGACTGAATCCACAAGAAACTATAGTCCAACAACATTATTCAATTGGAATTTTTCCTGGATGCACCCCCCCTGCATATAAATCTGGGGGCGCCCATGCAGGTAGGTTCCCCCCCACTTCAAGATCACTGCGGGGATCTCAAAACCCTAGGCCGGGGCCTATTTGGCCTAAACTTAAGAAAGTCGGCGACGTATATATAGTATCAATGCACATATTGGCTTACGGGTTTTTTTGAAGGTCAAATAAAATTTAAAGAAAAGCATTGCAAAGATTCCGACGAAAAAGTTATATATTTTCATCAACCATATTTTTTCCACTTGGGGTGATGGAGGACACTCGTTTTAGTACAACCTTATTCACACACAACTTCTGACGTTCCAAATTTCTCTATAGATTATTTGAAGGGGCGCATCTATTCAAAAATTATGGGGGAGGGGTTCAAGTAGTTTTATGACAGATTATGCGATATGACGTTAAGCATGTGTTTTGCTGCCCAATGGAGGGCTTGCACCCCCCCCTACTTTTCGTACGCCACTGACTATTTGAGAGATCAGTGACCTTACGTAATCTTCGAAGCACAATACAATTGCAACCTTTGAAGCTTTACGAGACTCGAACCAAAGTCCAAGCATATTATTAAATTACTGTTTTGCAACGTATTAACATTATAACGAAGGTGATAATTGTCAATGGGAACACAATTTTCTGTTAATTTTTAGTGCTCGCTGACTTAAGAGCGTTACTGTGAAAAGAAGCAAATATTATTTAAATTATACGTGTTTTAAATTATTAGCGTTTTGTTGAGGCTGGCGAAACTGTGGTAGATCATAAAATTTGTATTATAGTAATACAAATTGCCTACCTTTCAAACGTATGTGAAAGTTACATGTTTTCATTATGTCTAATTTGATTTGTCGTGATTTCAGAAAATAATGTTTTCAAATGAAGGAATTTGATGCTGTAAGGGAATTGTGGTATTGTGTGTAACATGTGCTGACACGTCTTCCATTATTTAAAACACGTATTTACGACACGACAGAGTTGTGACCATTTAAAACAATGGAAATGATAATGGTGTCGCGATGAGGCATCCGCATACCCTGCAGATCCGTAACAGAAATTGACGAGTTGCATAGCTAGTATTGAAAAAGGAATGTTGTCACTTACCCTTTGATGGAGAGATCGGAGATCGTTAGTAATGATCTGTTGTTGTTGCTGTTGTTGTTGCTGCTGCTGCTGCTGTTGAGGAGCTTTGAGACTGTTCGGTCGGTGATTTTTGTCCTGGTGCCCAGAGTCATCTTCGTTCCCACCGTCATCTGATGACTCAATGGTAGTCATCGTAGCGGCATCGGCCAGCCACGATGGTGGTCGACGCAACGACCTTAGCGGGGAGCTTCTGGATCGTCGTTCGTCCCGCGCTATTTCCGCATCAATCTCTCGCTCCATCTGCACCAGCAGAGGTGCTGGCATCCCTTCACACAAATCACACCCCCTTCGAGCGACTTCCAGCAAACACAGCACCACATTCCTCTCATTTTTCCGCTCTACGAGATCATCCGTTTCAAACAATAGACATTCCTTTACTCTTAGCCACCCCCTACACCACGAAATAAATTGGCTCACATTGTCGCGGGAGCGGAAGGTGCCGGGTTGCACACCTTCTCTATACGTGACTCTCGGCCAGGGTGGCCTGGCTGCACACCCGTTTGGAGGGGGTGCCTCCCGTGCACCCCGTAACACCCGATTTGCATGCCGACAGAGAACCACTCCCGTGTCCAGTTCTTCAAAAAACCGCTCAACGTCAATTTGCAAGTCTTCGTATAAGGATCGCAGCCACTCTGCTAAATCTTCTTTCATCGCATAAAGATACTCTTCCTCGCTGGTGAAAGGTCGTAAGGGTCGCGGCTCCAATGACACACTGCCGGACCTTTTGTGTTCCATATTTTCAGTAGCTGTGGTAGTTTCTTGGGCCCCCTGTTCCTGATCTTCGCCGGAGGAAGCATCCTTTGTAGCGGCGGGTACTGCCATTTCGTCTGGCTCGTCTGCTGAAGACGAAGGCCGCTCTGAATCGATCTTGCAACTCCACCCGCTATCTCTCTCATTCGCTGTCTGTCTGTTACTTTCTGGACTGGACTGGGCAAAATCGCGCGCAACAAACAGCGCGTGACCTAAAATCTCTGACGCAGGGACGTCGTGCGCCGCCTAGCGACGATATATCCATTTGGAATTTTAAGCGCGATCGATTGACGACGGTTAATGTTTTATTGGATAACTTTATCAGTTTTTTAAATACGATACGTTGTTGACTGTGAACGATTGACTAATAAAAAAAAGGTGAAAATTACATCGGTATAAAATATATGTCTCGATAATAATGTCTCGATATATATCGATATATATGTCTCGATATATATATATATAATGTCTCGATATATATGTCTCGATAATAATGAAAGAGAAAAGTAATTAGAACTATTTTAAGCAGAGAGCGGGAGAGAATAATAATGAAAGAGACAGCAGAGAGCGGGAGAGAAGAGAATCATGGCGGGTAAATTATTTGTGCGTTTATATGACACATTTTTCTAACTATACTGCACGTGGAAATCGATAGACACGTCATTTTGTGTGCCATGGTAATTCCCATTTCATGACACGTCACTTACGAAGGGGTTTGACAATTTCAGCCATTATTAAAGCCATTATAAAAATATATATGCTTGCTTTTTATGCATCAAACATATGCGCTGTTTGCAGACTCTATTTTTAACCAAAGATTAGAACGGAAATGTACAGAAAGGAATTGAATACATGGGAATAAAGCTTTGGAATGAATTACCAAATAATCTATTAATAATATAAAATTGTTTAAAAAGAAATTAATTGTATACTTATTAAACGGAGTTTATGCTGCGCCAGCGGATTAATAGGGTCCTCAACCGGTTAAATTTTATAATTTAAACTGGGGACCCATCACGGGGAAATGCAAATTGTATTGTCTGTTCTAAACTGTGTGAAATTTATTATACTTAAATTGAAATTCAAGACTGTATGCAATATGTAACCCTTGTGACAAATAAACATTATTATTATTATTAAATATAATATTTAATGACTATTCAAAAGTTACGATAATGCTTTTAGTAATGCCAAACACAAAAGGTAATTTTAAAGCATTATTTTACGATGTTTTAAGCCTAAAGTAATTTCATCATTTTGAGAACAAAAACTCATTTTGAGGATTGTTTGTTTGTTTGGCTTTTTTATGGCGCAAGAGCATCTGGGCTATACTGCGCCAATTTTGAGGAATGAAGCTAACTAGAAAATGAGGGAAATACAAGAGCGTATGAGAGCAACCGATTAATCATATTTTACGCATTGTTTAGTGGTTCATGCGGAATTTTTAGTGAAGGAAAGAGCAACTTTATATTTATATAAATGCAAATTTCCACTGAACATATATTGCTGCTACAATTATGGGCGGAGGCGCTTTTACTCTCTTGTCTATTTCTTATGTTAATATTTTTAATGACATGAATTTAGATCAATGGTTCCTAGAGTCTATCTTTCTCTTTCTTTCTGGTTTTACGGCTCAAAGACTACAGTGGTCATGCTGCGCCGGGACCTACTGTTTTCCGAGGAATCCGAACCTCTTAAGGCCTAGGGAACCAAACCCCGGACTACAGTGAGCAGTGCGATCTTTATGAGATCTCTGAGTAAGCGTTCTTTTTGCACTGCTGGGAGTCGAACCCGGATTAGCGGCGCACTAGGAGAACGCGTTACCACACTGCGCCACCGTAGGGCCTCCTAGAGTCTATGAAAACATCAATACAGAAATTGCAAACAAAGGAGCATAAAGGGATTGGTGTTCGTTTGGAATACTCAGGAAGGATCTAAAAATAAATACTATTGAGTGAAACAGCTACCAAGGGTAGAGGACATAACTCTTAAAGTAAAAAAGCTAAAAAAAACGGCAATTAGCTGGGCATATTTTAAATTAAAAATACCTAATAACGAGTAAAAACATCCAGTCATCTAGTAAGTGGTTAGATAGGTTGAATTTGGACTTGTTGACAAGTTCATTGGGCCATTTGGCGCCTCTTTTGGCTTAGCAGCTGTGCGATAGAACAGCTCACACCGCCTAAATCAACCCCTGTAAGATTTTTCTACTATATAAAACCTATTTTTAAGCATAACGATAGAAGTATAAATACTTTTTTTTTTATATAAATGGTGTGTACATATATACACATTCATTTAATGCCTCACTCATCTTTCAGAAAATCAATTACTTTTGGTTACAAAGAATTACATTACAAGGGAAAGAGAGAGAGAGAGAGAGAGAGAGAGAGAGAGAGAGAAACGTTAATTGTATTTCATAATGCAACATAAATTAACCAATTGAATCACTGTTTTAAAAATTCATAATTTTTTTTAGTAATTTTCAGAAATATAATTTTATTCAAATATGAGTAAGTTTTTGACACCACACTTTGATATGGTTCACACCAGAAAGCCTATATTTTAAGTAGAGAAAAGAAATTATGCCACGTGCCCTGTCAAGAGATGAATTAACGATCTTCGAGTGACTTCTCAAAGTCCTTAACCGCTGGCAAAGTAGCTGATCTACAAAAATTCTATGAATTTTAGTCATTATGATGTAGTACGGGCGCCCATACGAGTACTTCAAGGGGACGAGGGGCTGAGAAAAATTATTACCTCCTTCTCAAAGCTGTCAAGAATTTTAGTGAATGTACAAGATACCAAAACGCTACAAAAATAATTGATACTGCTTGACAATTAGTAATGAGCTAAAAAGTACCTTATTTTAAAATGTGACTGTAAAACTTTTGAAAGTAAATGCATAGCAGGTTCGAGCAAATCAAATTTTTAAAGGGTCGGGGGCTCTAGCTCCCCTCTACCCCCCATATGGGCGCCCGTATCATGTAGTGTTTCTGAAAAAAGTTCAGTAAAATCTTTATATATCCAAGTTGACGATCCATGAAAAAACTTCAATATATAGATAGAAACGATCTTTTTTTTTATACATCGGTATTGTGTAGTATATTGCATTTAGAGACACAGTATTTCATGACTGCTTTCTTTATAAGTACATCAATATAAATCGCAATATATACAAATTACGTTCATATAAATAATTTAAAACAAGAACTAACGAGGAAATTACTGAACGTCTTTTGAAAACCATCATATTTATGTGGTAATGATATGCATTTACATTTGCGTAGTAAACTTTCTAATACCTCGCTGTACAACAAATTTGATGATGATTCGTCATAAGAGTGGTGGACACCAGGGCTTAATTTCTAACAAAAAAAGTGCAGGAGCCCTAATGTTATGATAAATCGATTAAAAAATGTAATGGCTGCAAAAGAATCGATAAATCATATCAATTGTTTATGTCCATTTTTCTGGACAACAAAATGCTTGACCTTAATCTCAAATTTATTACTTTTTCATGACATTCATGACCTTTTTTGGCAATTCATGACCCTGGAGTGGCTTCAGCTATTATTCAAATAATCGTCAAAAATAAAGAAGTGCCGGAGCCGGGCTACGGTGGGCTCCCGCCCAATTTTAGTCCTGGTGGTCACACTTATGAAGTTTGTGAATTACATCGTTGGAAAGAATTTTCGGCGAATTGAATATGGCACTTTAGAACGTTAACAAACGCGAAATCTTGATTTGTCTTGAAAATTCTGGATATAGAAACGATTTTCTTATGTAACGGCAATACAGTGAATGTGTGGGATTTACAGAAACTTCGATATACAGAGATTTTCAATTTGCAGAAGTTCTGCTATGTTGTGGTAAGCGTGTAAATTTTACCATGTATTTAAATTATTTTCTTGTGTTGAGATGACATTAACAAATTTTGTAGTCGAAGATCACACATTTACAATATTATGTCTAATGGTTAGTTAATACCTTTTAATGAAAATATTGATCTTAGCTACGATTTTTTAAGAAAAAATCGTTGGAAGATGAGTATAAAATCGTAAGTTCATTGGTTTGTCCGTTTGTCGGAAAATGGGTGTATCACTGACGAGGATATCGTCTGCGTGCAACTGGCCAAGCGTGTCCAAGAATGCAGAAAAATTGTCTCCAACAGTAGACGGACACATCTGCGACGGACGGGCGCCCGCCGAGGATAATTTCGGCAACTGATCAACCGTTACGCCTTTTAACGAAGGCGAAAATGGCTTATTAACGGCCATAAGTCTAATCTCCCTTTCTTTTTCCCTCACTTCGCTGCTTGGGGATTTTTGCGGTTTATTTCGGAGAAATCCCAATCACCCAGGGGCGAACTGGGTCGCCGGTGCGCCCTCATGGGCTATAGGACTCGCGCCCTCCGATAATCCAAGGTATGCGCCCTTTGAGAGGACCCAGTCCGCCCTGCAATCACTCCTTCTTTTCAGGGGCAACACTACCATCGTGTTGATGTGGTGGCTCGATACAACAAAACAGGACATAGAACGTTAAGTATTTAGGGCGTAGGGATATATTCCATTTGCTATAATGATTATGGAAACGTGTGTCCACTTCTATCTCGTTAAAGAATCATTCTTGATGTCTCTGCAGGTCTTCTGATTGGCTTTGAGATAATTCATTGTTAAATCATGTCAGCTGTGCGTGCTTTTGAAGAGGAAATGTCACTTGGTATCCCTTCGTATCCAACCATCGGCATTATTTTAATGACCCGTCTGCAAGTCATAACTGTGACACCATAATTGCAATTCGATACTATATTTGCCTCCACGGGCACCAATATAAGGGCGCGGGGGGCGCAAGGGGTTTACTGTGCACCCCCTTATCTTATGAAAAGTGGGTGGAGTGAATCCACAAGGAAGTAGTCCAACAATATTATTCAGTTGGAATTTTCCTGGATGCACCCCTGCATATAATTTTAGGGCGCCCATGCGATGTGGGGGCGGGTTCACTAGCTTAATGTTTAAAAATTATAAAGTTTAATGTTCAAAAATTATAAAGTTTAATGTTTAAAAATTATAAACTTTAATATTTAAAAATTATAAATTTTTATGTTTAAAAATTATAAACTTTAATATTTAAAAATTATAAATTTTTATGTTTAAAAATTATAAACTTTAATGTTTAATAATGTGATTTTCCCCATTCTGCCATGCATTTACTTTCAAAAGTTTTACAGATATATTTTAATTATTGCTTATTATCAATTGCTTATTACTTATTATCGAGCGTTATTAATTATTTTTGTAGTATTTTAGTGTACCTTGTACATTTAGCGAAACGTTTGACAGCCTTGAAGGAGCTAATGATTTTTCTCAGCCCTCTCCCTAGAACAACTCATATAGGCGCCACTGATTACCTCTACAAGTACCATTATTATTTTACAAAAAATAAATAATAATTATATTTATAAAATGTTATACTCTTTTTTTAATGAGTACTTTAGTAATTAAAATTTGCTCGTTCATTTGATGGAAACATCTTACATTTACAAAAAATAAATATAATTTTATATTGCAACTAGCAATTTTAAATAAAAAAAAATCCTTGTATTTTGTATACTTTTATTTTTTTTCCCTTATCTATTTTTACCATGTTTTTTTGTCTTCGTCGGCTTTTTCTTGAACTTCGAAATTTATGATTTTGTATGCACATACCTACACTTTTTCTGTACGCGTGCTTTTGTATGTGTACACGCAAGTCAATACTCTCAGGTTTCATACTAATGTGAGACACAAAACATAATAAATGATCCAATATTTATCTGACAGTAAGTACGATATCGCCGCTTTAATTTTGAATGCTTCATACGCAGAAAAGGTGTATAAAAGAAACAATGAAACACGCTCTATTTTTACCAAACTGGCCTATTAACCTGTGCTCCGTTCGTCCTTTAACCTTTGACAGGTCAAGGACGTGGTTGAACCTTAAAGGACTACACCGATGTGGTTCCATTAAAGTCGGTGTTTTACCATACCATGCTGGAGAAGGTGGGATTCAGATCATGGGAAAGAAATTGCTGAATGATAAAGAGCTATGATGTTCGCAAAAGATTTGAATTGACGGTGAAGGAATGAGTTCAAGTTTTACAGCGGTGTTTCAAACATGGCATGTTTTCTCCCATCTTAGATGTAATCAGGTAAAAGTGCTTTATGCTAATGGCGTATACTGATTTATAAAGGGATAATATTCGACGAATAAATAGCACAGTGTCGAACTGCGGCATTAAAACCCAATTACTGGTTTACGTAGGCGAGTCTTATCCTAATGGCACAATAGCTACGAATGAGACTTCTGGGCTCAGTGGCTAAGTCGAGAGGGGTACAGGGGGCTCATGTCTGTCCAATGGGAGAGACATGAGGGGTACAGGGGCTCATGTCTCTCCCATTGGACATCAAGGGGTGTATTTCTTTTTAATACCGATGCGTATAGTTCTTTTTAAAGAGTTTTCTACTAAACTCTCTTTTGCATGAATTATTTTGCGTCAAATATTTTTTGTGCTTGCAATTTTTATTTAAATAAATGAGAATAATGATGATGAGTAATTTGATTTTTAAATTTTTATTAATTTTTTAAGAAATTACTGGAGTAGCCAGCCTCATATGAGGCTTATATGCAATAATGGTTACATTTACTAATAGTATCACAACAGTAATAGTGCTGAAAATTGTTATGAGAAATTGACGTTTTTTTACTGGGAAAACGTTTTTTCAATATTTAGTGAAAAAAAAAGTTTTTTTCATGAAAGTGTTCCAAACATTTTGGATATATAGATTTTCTTAACAGCTGCCACAGATATGTCGCGTTTTACTCTTACAGTTTTCATTTTTGCACTTCCGAGCAAAATTTACTACCAGACTTTTTGGATAATGTTTGCCATTTTTATGTCTTAGTTCTTTTGTTCCTATAGACCCTTTTCTTAACTTGACATACGGGAGCAGGAGAACCTCTTGCGTATGGTCGACGATTTTTCTTTGTTACCAATGATGAGGTTCCTGTATGTATTGGGCTTGATGCTATGCTACTTTTGAACCCCAAAGAATCATTAGCTTCTCTTCCATTTTCCCTTCAGAGAAGTCAGGCATTGACAACAGCGACATCTACAAGGTGAAAGAAAATTCGCATATACCATTATTTCTTTCTTTGGGAATGAAGATAGTGTGCCACAAGTAAGCTTATTGAGTCCACACCGCCCATATGAAGTTTATATATTTGCACTAAGTGTGTCCTATCTGTTTCAACAACGGACTTAGTTGCTTGGCAAGAAAAGTTTCGCTTCGTGCATTGGTTGAACTCCAGCAAAAGCTGGCACCATGTGCACAATAGATTTATCAACCCATCGAGTCACTGTTACATTCGCAGCAGTTACAGAAACTGAGCCCGCTTCCATCTTTCATGAGAGATTTAATATCCTTCATATTTTTCTCGGTGATCTTCTTTCTGTTAACTCGAATGATTCCAACAAAATAAATTTTTCGTTTTTTTAATTACTCGATAAGCGGAATGGAAATAAATTATCATGATATAGTTTATGATTTTTTTCAGCTATATCATGGCACATCACTACATCACCAGCTGCGCTACATTCCCTTTGCGGTGGCATTCTCCCACCATTTGCTCTCTCCAATATTTTAAAGCAATAAATATAGTCAGAAACTCCAGCATGAACCCATGTTTTGAAGCTCCATGGCTTAGGTTTTGATTTTATACATTGCTTAAGGGAAAACCTACCCTTGAAAGGCACCATCATCTCATCAATCGAGTGTGATTCTTCTGGCTTTCTAACTTCGTGAAATGTCTTATGAAGGAGATCTAAAAAGGTCTTAATCTTAACACACGATCTGTATTATCTACTGGAATGCTTATGTTATCCTGGAAGTAAAGATAATGTTTTGTCAATTCGAATCTATTTATAGACGTAGAATCAGCCATGATGTTATGGTGTAAACGACCACTCGTAGACCAGTATTGACGAAGTCTGGCATAACGCATTTAGGTCATTACAAAATTCATTCCTAAAAACTTTTTCAATTCTGGAACAGAAATGTTGAAATTTCCCTTACCCTGTTGCGGAGCGTAGAGGTTACTTTGAAAACATATGTTTTCTAAGTAATTTTATTTAATAAGCATATAAAAATAGTCTAAAGGAATTTTGCCAGAAAAGTTTGATTTCTTTTCAGGTTGAAAAATTTTGGGTTCTTTAGAAAAATCGTTATCTTTATTAGCGCACCAACGTCTTTCTCTGATCACACTAGTTTCTGTAACCGGTGTCTTACAGGTTAGATGACTGTTGTTTTCTATATCAATTTTTGCTAATGACTTCCCTGTTATGTGAATGTGTTATGCCTGTTGACGTATAAGCTCCAATATTTATTTCCTCTTCATCACTCTTTATCATCCTTCATCAATTCCAACTATAAAAATCACTTGCATTGCTTCTTTTATAGTTTTAGAAGTTACGTCATATCACTAACAGCCTTAAATGAGGTTTGCATGAAGAGACAGCTGCAAGAGCTATAACTGCATAGAAACCACATTTGAGGTTCCAAACCAAAACAGCCTTAATTCATCTAATAAAATATTTAAATCCCAGTTTTGTTTTTGAATCACAATGATGTAAGAAACAAGGAATATTTTTACTTACTTGATATGCTCATCTGGATGGCGGGAAACACTTTAAAAAATTCGTTATTTTAACACATCTGACGGTTGAGCACAATGAAAGTTGTAACCCATACAAACAAAATGAAAGACTAGTGCTCTCATACCTTGATGCATTTTTAGAATCTTTTCTTAACCTTATATGAGGTTACTATGCAATTGAATGTCCAAATGAATAAAAATAAAATTTATTTCTACGCCTTTTCTCTGACAACCTCATATGAGATCTCAATGCATGAAAGGGTTAAGCCCCATTACTTTTGAATTGCTATGCCTTTGTGCAAGCTCTCTGATCGGGATGGGACTCTTGATAAGCTGTGTGATAGTTTATCGTAATTCGGAGGCAAGTTGTCGAATTCGCCGCAGATATATGACCCGTCATACACAGTTTTGGAACGTCAAAACGAAAGGGATAAACGCAATGTTTTAAGGAATATTTATAATATGAAATAAGATGTTAAGGTATTATTACCCTCCGCAGGGATAACACAATTGCCAAATATGGTCAACACAAGAAAGCCTCCGGGGCGAGAATTTTGTGAGTTTTCGTGGGGGAAATTTATTATACTATAATTTTTGCCACCCACGTTTTAATTACAGCTCAAACTAGAGCTTGTGTAATTTTGGAGAAAAAGAGACGCTTTCCCCATCCTGGATTCGAACCAGGGTCCCTCCGTTTAGCCCGGAGTGTCTTGGACCGCTAGACGAATGAGGACAGGAAACAACGCTCTCTTTCTCCGTATGTAAAGATGTTAAGGTATTATTACCCTCCGCAGGGATAACACAATTGCCAAATATGGTCAACACAAGAAAGCCTCCGGGGCGAGATTTTTGTGAGTTTTCGTGGGGGTGGCCAATAATTTTGCCTGCGTTGGTTCTAGTTCGAATCCAGGAGGATGGGAAGCGTCTCTTTTCTCAAAATGGACTGGCTAATAAACATATGAATAAAATTTCAGTGATACTGAGATAAAAAGTTGATTTTTTGATAAATTCGTAGGTGGTGTAGTCAGGTCGTACGGTCGCTGGAAGGACGGCTCGACCTGATCACGTGACTACGCCACAATATCCCGTCTACATAAAACCTTAGTTACAACCGCAAAGACATCATCTCTTTAACCATTAATAAAAATAACTATTCATATAGAATTGGATATATGTATATAGGAGAAGGGGGGTAATATGGTCACCCATTTTGTTTTTTATAAACTGCGCCTACATTTTAAACTAATTTCACTCGTTTTGGGAATGGTTGGTCGCATATGCTGATAAGCTATGGTCACAACGTGAGTAATAATTTTTAGAATATATACAGTAACTCTCATAATGCGATTATCAAAGAAAGAGAAATCACCTGTTTTTTTTTAAGTGCGGGTGTTATGGACCTCCATGAAATAGTCGCAGTTTATTTGTCAAAAAAAAAAATATTTACAAAAGTCTCAAATATAAATTTCTTTCTCAGCTCTAGCACATTCACTGTGTGCCCAAATTGACACATTATGCACATAACCTATAGTTCTCCATGGCAGTCACGAGTAACAGCTGAGTCACTGAAGAGATAGTTGGCGTTTCACACACCAAGTTGGTCCGTCCTCTTGCAGAAGAGTTTGTTGGAGTGAAGTGGAGGGGGAACTGTTCATTTTCAGCTTGATTTTGGCCATCACGTATGTGATGGTACAGCACACCCCATCCCAGCAGAACACTAAACAGACTCTTCTTAGGAATTTCTGAAGAAGGGGGATGCAGAAGAAGCGGGATATCTTCGGCGGGAGAAAGGAGAGAGTAGGTCGTGAAGACATACTCCTGTTGCTTCCGTCCCATCATCGGGCTCTGTTCGTTCTTATTTAAGCGGAAGCTTTTTCCGAATGTGTGTGATTCCATCCCCGATTCGTGGGACATAGTGACATAAGAGTAGGTTGTGAAAACACACTCCTGTTGCTTCGGTCCCATCATCGGGCCCTGTCCGTTCTTGTATAAGAGGAAGCTTTTTCCGAACGCATGTGATTCCATCCCCGATTCGTGGGACATAGTGACATAATACCTGATTTCATTATTGCATATACGTAGTACAAATGAAGTAGCTGATTAACTAGGGTGGTGTCCGTGTCTGTGCTTTTTCTGTGCGGTGCATTAGCCGTGTCACACTTTGGATACCGGAAGTTACCTTAAGTCTCTTAAGACGCCGTAGATACGAAGTGGTGCCTATAGGCACCTGGTGGCAGCAGATACCTACCTAAACGCCAATGCTCCGAAGGTAGTGAGATTAGCATCTTGTCGGACGCACAAAAACATGTTGCAATGTAGTTTGAGTCTGGAAAAATACGACGGTTACAGAGGGTCCGTATTGCACGCACTTTGAGGATCCATATGACCAGCAACACCATGTTGAAATTATTATCACATCACTACTCACAAACCTAACCAAAAACTTGAAGTCTGATTTCGACACATTATCGTCTAACTAGTGTAGTTCCAGGTATAACATCGAAATCTGTTCATTGTGCAACATAAATATCCATAAAACTTGTATAACACATAAATTGCTAAACGTTTCGCGAATAGGGTGAAACTGCTAACACTTACAACACGAATGCTAGCTCCTTCAGTAATGCACGGCAATACTAATTTCCTATCTAAGGCAGTGTAATTAGAGTTGGTTTACCCGTCAACCATTAGAGTGTTCCTCGTTCCGGCCGAGGAACAGAAGGGATCTATAATACTTACATGGTCTATATTACCATATTCTCCTCTATAGCAAAATAAATCGTGTGTATTAAGACATATATTATAATAATAATTTTAGCATAATTAATAATAATTTTAGCATAATTAATAATAATTTTAATATAATTAATAATAATTTTAACATAATTATATGTTTTAATATAATAATAATCTTATAATATATTATAATAACTAAATATAATTGACAATTATTAAGATATAGAAAAAAACAGAAATAGACATGTTTTTGTCAACGCAGCCTATTTTACCCTTTGCGAATAATTGTGAGCTTTAGTTAAGCTTATCCTTTTCTTGATGAAGCTTCAGCTATGTTTGCAATATACACTGCATATTCTATTTATTTCTCGTTTACTTTCAAATTGTTTTATAAGTGCAAGTAACAGCAATTATAAGTGAGTGAGAGTTTAAATATTACGTAAGCACCTGGGGGAGGGAATTGCCGTTGGTCTTATTCGTATGTCAGCCAATGTTAATTTTTGCTTACTAGGTGAGGGGAGGGGGGTGTTGAAATGGCCAAAATATTGCTTACGTAATGCTTGAAATCTTTCCGAACCATTTGGGACTACAGTTATCTTCGTTTGTATTTCTTTTGAGTGTGAGAATAATTTTGTAAATGACTATTATATTTAACAATGAAAAATTGATATATTTTTATGCTGGAAAGTAAATGCTCAAACATTTATAGATTTCATAAATGGAATTTCTTAAATACTGTTCTATGCTCATTGAAAAAAAAAAATTATATCCGTGTACTTGACTAATCTTAATGAAAACTTTTTTATAGAATTTTCTCACCATTTTTTATATCAAGATTTGGAAAGTAAGTGAAGACTATAATCTGTAGAAGCAAACAAATGTGTTTATACCATTTGGCAATTTGCGAGTTCACCGTTTGAATATAATCAGCGAACTTTGTTTAAATACACACAGACCAAAAATAGATTTAAGAATTGCATCTTCGTTGAAAACAAAATCAAACCGAATATAAGCTACCTATTCACAAGAAATTGCTATTAATAACGCGCAGTATTTTTACTTATTCTTAAAAATAATCTTTCGTTTTTTCAAGAAAAAACAAAATTTCTGCGTATATTGTTCCTCCATATGTTATTTTAAAATTTTAAATAGAACGATTTATATTCCCATATACTGTATCTAGAATTTTTATTCTCTAAACTAAATTAACGTCGTTAAGGTATTATTACCCTCCACAGGGATAACACAATTGCCAAATATGGTCAACACAGAAAAACCTCCGGGGCGAGATTTTTGTGAGTTTTTCGTTGGGGAATTTATTATACTATAATTTTTGCCACCCACGTTTTAATTACAGCTCAAACTAGAGCTTATGTAATTTTGGAGAAAAAGAGACGCTTTCCGCATCCTGGACGAATGAGGATCCTCGTTCGTCTAGCGGTCCAAGACACTCCGGGCTAAACGGAGGGACCCTGGTTCGAATCCAGGATGAGGAAAGCGTCTCTTCTCAAATAAGCAAGACTGAACTATGGTGGCGAACAGACAACTAAATTAACGTCATTAACAACCAATTTTGGTCAAGAGGCATAAATCAATCAGTAAACCACACTGATATTTTTTTATTTTCAAAATATCTCGTTTCTTATTTAATTTTATTCCACTTTTTCATTTGATAACTTAGAATATTTATTAAAATGTTCGAATCAAGTTTTCAAAGAACCTTAAACGACGCCAAAGTAAAAAATTACGCAATGTTAAGGGTTCCTTGTACAACAAATGAAATCGATAGCAATCTAATATTCATATTCAACTTTCAAACAATAATTACATTTTCGTAAGTTGTGAATAAATTTTCCTGAAAAACTTTTTTTACAGTTTGGTGGTTAACTTGAAACAAAACATTGGTGGTTTTATTGCGTCACACACACGAAAAACAGGGTTGTTTTCGTCTAAACCCAGTTCTTGAATTTCTAGATTGACGTCAACTTTAGACGATTAAAGAAGGAAAAAATTCAGCCTTTCGTTTCAAGGTTGGAACGTCCCTTCTTTTTTCATTGGGCAACATATTATCTAAAATACATTATTAAACACAGATTTCCGACTATGGTAACCACTCGCAAATTTGTTCGGTATGACGTAAAGATTGCTAAAATATGCAGTTAGTGCAGTGTTTTCTGAACACCCTGTATATTCAGCGGCATAAAAGTCTCACGTTTCAGTTCTGTAGTTGCCGCGAGGAAATGAGACGCATTGGTATAGCAAGTGGGAAGGTGGGGATGAGCTTGGAGGCTCGACCAGGGGCGGCTTCCCCACCCCCAATTGGATATCGAGACATATTTTTCTCATCGAGTCCGCATCGTACACAAATGATCGTTTCAAAACTACTTGCATCCCCATATTTTTTAATTGCCACGCCACTGATGCAGCGTTCACGATAAATCTACGACGTTTTTAGGACGCTTCACACTACTGACGTCATAAGTGTGCTTTCATCAAATCTAGTTATCAAGCTTTAAAATAGTTCCTCGTATAGATTTTACATCCACAAGACAATGGTGCAGATAATAATACAATACAATCATTTGAGTGTCATGGTGAACTCAGACGCAATGTCATTCGCAACTGATAAACAACTTCAGAACAGTTGTTGATAAAATTATGACATCTTCTTTGCTTAAATATTTCGGTAATTAAATATTTTCTTCGTTATGTACTTGCTAAGTGTTTGATGCATATGTTGCTTTGAACCTTTTAATAGTTTTATGATAGTTTTTATATCTATATGCAGGATCAGACTAAGGTCTCGTGAGGCTCCACACAATTTTTTTCCGGGCCACTTGTAGCATAAATTAGGTCTGCGCGTAATCACAGGAGAACCCGTGTATAACGAAGATATTGGCTCCAACGAAAATGCTCGTTATATCCGACAACTGACTGAATCTGAACTGGAATTTAAAAAGAAGAAGAGGAAATATGTCTATACAGGTAACGTATTTGTATGCAACGTAATACACAAAACTCTAAATTTTGCGGAAATTCACGCCGTGATAAAATTTCCACCCTAGTGATAAGGTCTGATTGGCAACGATTTTAAAGTAGCGTTGAGTCTTGACCGCGCCGGGCCCGTCAAAAAGAGCTGATCATAGACATTTGCCTTATTTACCTATGCGATAATCCGGCCCTGCCTATATGTGTATATGTGTTCCAGGAGCGTGGCAATTTAAAACTTATGAGGGGTTCAAGCAGATTTAAAAAAGCTCAAGTGATTTGGGGTTGAGCAGGTGCCGACTGGGTTCTCTCAAATGGCACGTACCTTGGATTTTCGGAGGGCGCGAACCTTGTCCATTCGAAGGAGAGAGTCCATTGGCGTACGCAGGGGGTGTTGATGGGGTTGTAACCCCCATTGCAGTATATTTAACATAACATTTGAGTTGTAGCTCTTTAACCCCATTAGACCTATAACCCTCCTTACGAACTTTCTGTGTATGCTTATGTGCGAGTCCTATCACCCATGAAGGCGCACAAGCCCAGTCCGCCCCTGGTATTCAGGAAAACAATATACTTTGCTACCCAGTAGAGGGGGGGCTTGGGCCCCCTCAGTCCCCCTTTCCTACGCCGCTTCTGAGTATCCATTCTCAATACTATACTGAAGGTTAAAACCAACGTCGAGTATGGATTGAATTAACTGGAATACCGACACAGTAGTTTAACACTTGTGCTACAAAATGGCGTATGTTCAATAAGGTACGAATATATATTATAGAGAGATCTGCAAAAACTGTCTGGTGTAATACGATTCAAAGGTTTAGATACAAAACAGTATTTCAATTCGTTAAGAAACAAGAGGAAATATACAACGCAATCAAATATTTGTTTATTTATTAGAAGTGCCAGGCGTTTGACTATTTAGTCACTAACCTCGGAGCTTTCCAATATTTGCTAACAATACCTTGAGAAGTTTTTAGTGCATTGCACACGTTAAGATGATCATATGTTATTGGTTGGCTGCTGTTGCACAACTTGCAATCAGAGTTTTCAGCCAGACCAAAGCTAAAAATATATGCTTGCAGACAATTATGTCCCGTTAACATGCTAAATTTTTCCACGTCAGCAGTTCTGGGAGTATCCGGAATTAATGATCTACAATTGAGTAGCACATCTCAGGGTTTATCTGAAGCCTTATTTGAAATGTCCAGATGGTTGCTTTTACTAAAATAGTGACGTATAAGTAACTTCGATGAGCTAAATGTGATGGTCCCTTGTGGTCTCTGCAAGACAAATGTGCCTTGCAGAGACCATAAGGGACCATGGTCTCTGGTGGTCCCTGCAAGACAGATGTGCCTTTCTTGACCAGCTGATCAGTCATTTCGTTTCCCACACAATCAAATATTTAATACCATAACTGTACAGAGTACATCATTTATATTTTATAAATTTGAAAAGTAAAGGGTTTTGAATATATATCATATTTATATCATTTGTAATATATTAAAACGTACAAATTGCGTGTCGCAAAAGTTTAGGTACAAAAAATAATGGTTCTTCTTGAGAGTAGTGTACAAGGGCGGCTTAAGGGCCGGGCCACTGGATGAGGGCGCCAAACTGAAGTCAAGTTCAATTTTTTTTTAATTGATTCAATAATTAGAAATCTCTTTAAATGGAGACAAGTTTAAAGAAATTTTTAGAGACATCTTTAGAGAAATTCTTTCAGAGACTGTTGGCCACTTTTATCGCGTAGGGTATATGGCTCACTGTACATCTGTGAAAATCTCCTGTTGTCGCCGGAGGGGGAGGGGCGTCAAAGAGCAATCCGAGCCAGGCCTCCTATGTTCTAAATCAACTTCGAGCCGCCCCTGGTTGTGTATATTTTTATAATAATGTACAGTGCTATATATTCTTTTTATGACCTTAAACATGCCATTTTCCATGGAAAGTACAAGGATTTCTAGTCTCCGGATTAACATCAAACCAAGCTTTCTCAATGGACTATTTTCAGTTTTCAAACCAGCTGAATATTGCTTGCTGTTGCCATACATGGCTCGTGTCAGGATTCGTCATGCGCCTTCGATAGGATTCAAATTCAGACTGATAGCAGGCCAGTATAGGCAGGGCCGTGCTTAGGGTCTGCGAGCTGGGCGGCCGCCCAGGGCCGCTAAAAAAAATGCAATGCAAGGAAGAGGAAATAAGTTTTTAGCGGAGCTCATATACTTTCTCAGAGTATTTGGTCAATTGACCTTTTGTTTATGATATCATACTTCCCATAATGCTCATGAAACTTCTAAATGGTGGTCAAAATAAATATACATGTACTATTAGTCAAATGCGTTAGTATCAGTAACCTATGTACGTTATCATGTTTATTGTTGTGATCCTATAGCCACTACAAAGGCCCCCGGTTTCCAGCAAAAAAAAAGAACTTATCGCAAAGTTCTGAGAAGCAGAAATTTATAATTACGTTGTACTGGTATTTCTTTGTGTTTATAATGCGGCAGTAGACCTAAATAAAACCCTTTCATTTATCCACGACATCGAAGTTAAGTAAGAAATGCCAAATGATTGATACATCCCTAGCTAACTTCATTTAAAAGCGTCTATTTTTAAGTTAACTTCATTATCTTCTCTTTATCTTTGGCGTTTATACTGGTGAAGAACTTCATTTTGTAATGCTAAACTCCGGTCAGTTTTTTTTTGTCGCTGTTACGTTAAAACATTTTTGAGGGCCGCTAACGCCGAAAGCACGCTTATGAGTTCAGGATAGTTGAAAATTTGCCGCCGTAAGCTTAAGCCTATTTAGCCTATTGGTAAATCCGCCATCGCCCATCCTTACTGTGGTCTTAATCATACAGTTATCGGGAAACTCCAAAAAAACATACCCATAATCACACACACACACAAAATCTCCGCACACCTATGACTATTACGAGTTAAATACTCTGAAGACATTTCATGAAACGCATTTTATTCTATACATAATGTAAAAAATGTAAAAAATATATGTATAAAATGAAAGAAAACTACAATGAACGAAGACATTTTCGTTCAAATAGCCCTTTGTCCGGTTACCAATAACGACACTAAAATAACTTGACATTTCGTGATATCGGTTTTGATATTTTATGTTCTTCTCATGTCCCAGTAATGATACTTCTCCATGAAAAGTTAGAGTATCTATTTTTAATAAAAGTATTCAGCTAAGGTAAAGTATCATAGAAATAGGAGAAACCACTGCTTGGAAAATATAAAATTTTGTTTCATCTATTTGTCTACATATACGCGCTTTTCTCGATTACAGACTACATAGTATTTTTCTCGTATGTAAATCATTTAAAACAAATTAATTTTAAGGACGACTGTTGAGTAAATATATACGAAACGATATTGAGAATTATACATAAAGAAGAAATATCTTTATTTGTAGTAATTAACTTTTATTTAAATCGCATTTAAATTTTTGATGAGATTGAATCGTCCCTTCAACTCCCGGATATTTATACATAGCATACAATAATTTTTGGCATCCACGTATTAATTGCTCAAACTAGAGCTATTTTTGTTTTAGGAGAAAAAGTTTTTTTTTCTCCTAAAAACAAAAAAGCTCTAGCTTGAGCTACTTATAGTGGGTGTCGAAAATTATTGTATATAAATTCCCCCACGAAAACTCACAAAAACTCGCCCCGGTGGCTTTGTGTGTTGACCATTATTTGGCAATTGTGTGACCTCTGAGAAGGGTAATAATATCCTACTTCCATTTATACATAGCGTTTAACATCGTGCACAAGCTCACTAATATTATTACTCACCAATATAATATAATACTCACTAACATTATTTATTATTTGATGCTAAAATCTGCTGATTGTAATCATTCTACAATGAGAAATATTAAATTTTTTATAACAAAGATGCATGGATTATTTCCGTTATAAATAAATAACACATACTTATAAAGCAAAAATAACTATAAATAATGAATCCACGTTCAAAATGGCTAAATTTCAGTAAGATTAATAATATAGTTACAACTTTATTAGCAATGTTGTTAAATGTCCTGTTTCATCTTTATATACATATAACGGTAAGTACTAAACAATTTGTTTGTTGTTTGTTTTTTGGTTTTACGGCTCAAAGACTACAGTGGTCATGCTGCGCCGGGACCTACAGTTTTCCGAGGAATCCCAACCACTATAATTTCAACTACATATTTTCTGATAGAACATAATATGTGCTTCGCCCCATCTTTGTCCTCATATTTCGGGTGCAAATTGACTTTAGAACTCTTACAGAATCCTTTCAGATGTAGATAAATTTCAGTACCCTGCAGATACGTTTCTGCTAACAAACATGGATTTTTTTACATTTATGGTAAGACTCATACCTTCACATTCTTCATCAATTTCACTGATAAGTGGTTCTGTGTGTGGTTATAAGAAAGGGGAGGGGGGTAAGGGGCAAACACAGACTTTCATTTGGGGGGTTAAGGACAGAATTTGCCATGGTCTTGGAATAACACCCTTCATTTATCATGAAAGTTGGAATTTTTTACAGTGAAAAAATATATTTGGGAGTCATGACCTGTGACACCCCCGTGTCCGCGTTTGGGGGTACTCTACATCCATTTTCTAGATCGAATTTTCCCATAAGTTTCTTTTAAGGGGGTACAGGTATGGTTTTGCACTTTTTTTATTTATTAAAGAAAAGTCTTGAATTTTTTTACTGAACTAGCATATCCACATTAAATATAAGATGGTGAAAAAATTAAAAGAAATTTTTCATTTCGTATAAAAAAATATTAATATATAACTAAAAATATGGGTCCATGGTTTTTGTTATTTTTTTTAACGATTTTCAATTTATGCCTTCAAAAAAAATGTTTTACGAAGAAAACTATGCAATGCAACTTTTCATCAAGGGGATTTCGAAAATTTTGCTTAGAGTTTCAATATCCAATTACAAAACACAAAAAGAACTTTAAAAATTTATATTTTAAAAACTTGCACAAATATAAAAAATTCCTTTGATAAATTTCAAAAATGTTTCTGAAACATTGCAACACTTCATCAAGGGATTTCTGAAGAATTTGCTTAGAGTTTCAATTAAAAATTTTTTAAAGTTTCAATATCAGAATTACAAAGCGCGAAAGAACTTTAAAAATTCATATTTTAAAGCATTATAAAAAATTCCTTTGATAAATTTCAAGAAAATGTTTACAGAAAGAAATATAAAATGCAACTTTTCAAAGGGGATTCGAAAATTTTGCTTAGAGTTCAATTAAATTTTTAAAGTTTCAATGTCAAATTACACAAAAACACAAAAGAACTTTAAAAATTCATATTTTAAAAACTTGCACAAATATAAAATATTCCTTTGATAAATTTCAAGATAATATCGTTTTTATTTCATTTATCAAATTTTATATACGTAACTTTAAAGGTTATAAAGTTATTAACAAATATTCACATGAAAGAGTTCAAAAATACTGAACTGAGAAAACGAGCTTTTTTAAAATTGAAGAAGACAAAACGACATAATTTTTTATTTACGTTCGCCTGTTTGCTTCTTTTCTGAGGCCATTTTGAGTGAACCCATTAAACCAAAACTTTGCATCATGCATTTTTTAATAAGTCGCAAAACATAAAAGAAAAAGAAAAAATGGCGAGAAAGTGTTTGCTTACGAGAATTCTGGCCCTTTAAATTTTAATTGACTATATTTATAATTCGAATTTGGAAGTGAAAAAAAAATCGTGTAGTTATAAATTTGGTATCAAAATATTCAGAGAGATTTGAAGTTTTTTAAGATAAAAATAAAAAAATCGGCGTTTTTATCATTTTTCATCAGGATTTCTGTCCTGTATCCCTTTAACAAATATCTTATTTTTAGTTTAAAAGGGTCCAAAGGTGTTGGTCAAAATAGTACACTTACCAAAAATCATTAAATTAATTGTATTCAGGTTTGCGCAGTTTTTGACTAAGGAAATGGTAGAACAGACAAGCGTATATGTATCACAAATATTTATGCCATTAATATAAAACAAAATGACATGTTAAAACATGTAGTGATTGCATAGGCGTTACGCAATAACAGCCAGTACTGAATAGAATAATGGAATGTTATGTGTTCATTGTAAAAACGTTCAACGACATTTTAGAAAGTTAGTGTGAGGGGGACATGAACTCCAACTTTCCGCTAAATTTTAACAAAGAGGCAACACTTTCTAATTTTCGCCGCAGGATATGTGTTGGTATTATAAATATTTGAAAATTGGCCCCGGCGTGTCTTTTGTAGCTCCGAAGGCGTAGTCTCCTTTGACGTTTTTTGGGCGTGAGTGGATTCTGTTTAGATGTACAAAAAAACAGGGAGTTGTTTTTGAATAGGGAACGTTCGGGTTGGCCACACTCTCGAAATATGACTTCCGCATGCGCTGGTCGCTCGCATCTTTCGCCTTGTGGTCGCGTCCATCTGAAGTCAATAAACTGAACAAATATTGGGAAACGGGCAGAACTACGTTGTGGTTAGTTCGTTTTTCTTGTTTCCAGATGAAGACAGCCAACGTAGCGTTGCTGAATCGGCTTTGGAAAACTTCTAATTGGCTTTTAAACCGATTCCATTTCACTTATTAGTACGTTGCAACGATGCAGCCGAAAAGAGCCATTTTTTTTTTAAATTGGATTTAAATTTTTCCCAATGGAAGCAAAATGAGGTGCGACCTCATTTTGCTTCCATTGGGAGTGAAAACGAGGTGCAACCTTTAATTCTGTTAATTGTGTCAGCAAATACTACGATTATTTAGCAGATAAGAGTGATTTAAATCACTTGAAAAGAATTCAAAATCAAAAACACAAAGACCTCTTCTTGTTTCCGTATAAAAATATGAATAACAGGAAGGAAAATAACGGAAAGAATGATAAAAGACGACAAAGATGCAATGGACACGGAAATAAAATAGTTCTGCGATTTCGTTCGAATCTCAATCACTTTCATATTGATAAGTATTTTGAAAGTTATGAAAGTTAAAGGTTTTCTAGATCAGGATGGTCCAATCCGCGGTTCACAAGGTGTCTATTTCGGTGACACTTGGCAACGTTCAAGAAAAAGATATTCTAAAATCTTAAAAATAATGTAGGTCCATTTATTGTTAGCATTTTAATTATTTACATAAACTTTATTAGAAGCAACGGTCTTATTATACACGAATGCATTTGTCACGGAAAAATACCAAAATCAGACATTAGAAATAATAAAAATACCGCAATCCTTAAATATCTTGAATACTGGTATCAAAAGCCAGAGCTCTTAACGACAGCATGTACATCTAGGTACTAAATTTGTTTTCAATAATTCTTTATTATATTATTTATATATGTATTATGTCATATTTATTATATTATTTATTTTATT
>QLNU02014802.1:28324757-28339027 GCA_006491805.2 Dysdera silvatica
GTCGTGGGCGCCCCGGGGGGGGGTGCAAGGGTTGCACTTGCACCCCCCCTGGCTTATGGAAAAAAGAGGGGGAAAGGACTGAATTTACAAGAAAATACAGTACAACAATATCATCCAATTGGAATTTTTCCTGTATGCACCCCCTTGCATACAATTCTGGGGGCGCCCATGTTGTCAGCATTGCCGTGTTGTCCAAGTTTGTTAGGATTATCAATTAAGGGAATTAATAATTTTGAACGTGATAAAGGTTACAAAGTCATTTTATCTATTTCGGTGACTAATGGATGTGTCATAAAGGTAGGTAACATATATTTTGTTTCGATATCCAAAATTCTGAGTATTGTAGATTTTTTCAAAATTTTCTTACGAGGAAAATTGTAGGATTAGAAGAATTTTTTGTGACGATAAATTGTCTGAATTTTAAGAATCTTATCTCGAAAGTGTATAATAGTATAGTTTTCGATCTAACAGTGTAAAAAACGTGTATTTTAAATTTGGGTAATACATTGCGTACAAATTTAAATGAACTGGTTAATACCTGATTTGCCAGAACAAATCTCGGAATGATACTACTGCTTCTATGGGTCCTAGAATTTGGAATTACCTTCCTAACGGATTACACGCACTTAATTCTATTTCTGTTTTTGAAAAAACATGTCTGAAAATATCTATTAGAATTGTAACGACCTTCATTTTCATGCATTGTATATTCATCGCGATAATGTTAAGATCTTATTCAACTCTTGTGTTATTCCATTGTTTCATATAAATATTACAACAATCTTTCTTCCCTCGGGCAGCATGGACTCCGTCAGGCTCGACAGTCATTGTCCAATGCTGCCCAGGCGGATATTAATCTGCAAAATTAATTTGCAAGATGTCTATATTTATGTTATAACCTATGTGTAAAAATACTATAATTCCGCCTAATTAAATATGTATTGTAATTTGTATTGAAATTTTCGCAAAATTGTTATTAACGACACACCTATTTCACAGCAAGCGACTAAAATCTTCTTTAGCGAGTTGTCATTTTCATTCATCCATGTCATTTCATTCATTCGCGCGCATTCATTCATTCGCATTTCATTCATACATTTAATAGATTGTTCTAAACATTATGGTGACATGTCATTGAAACAGCACCGTAAATATTTAAGTAAATATTCAACTAAACGGCTTTGTCGAAGTTCCTGCACATAACTTTCTGCTCTTTGCCATAAATAAATATCATTAATGTGCAACACATTAAATTAAAGCTGCACAGTGTGCATGAATGTATTTAGTGTACTGCATACTGTATTTTTTAATGAAAGAAACATTTTTAGAGATAGATATATGAGATAGGGTCATGCCTCCCCCTTGAGAAATTTGGAGGTATTATTAAAGGAAAATATAAAATGTTTTTCCGATCTAATCTTGCACTCAGAGACATATAATAGACTTTCTGAGCCACTGGCATATGCAGATGGTCTTGATGGGGTCATAACACCCCATTGTCATGCAATTTTATATACTGCATATAGGCATGAATATATGGATTTGTGTGTATGTGTGTAGTTCTGTAACCCCCTCCCCCATTTATGAACTTTCTACGCACGTAAATGTTTCGAACCATAATATGCACCAAAACACAACACGTACACTTTAAGGGGGGGGGGGGGTTGAAGGCCAACTACCGTATGTCGAATTCGAAACAAGAATTCTTCTTATATCGAAGGAAGAACGCCTTCTTTTCACAAATGCCTCGTCGGAATGTACCTACTAGCGAAGGCAAAGAGGGCGAATACGGGCAATCCCATAAGACGAATTACAGCCTGTATTGTAAACACGCGGGCAATGTGACATGATCACCTGGTAGAATCAACAACATGGTGAGATGGGGTTGACCTATATATGGGCAAAGGACGCCAACGCATCATTCTGCTGTACAATGGCGGCTCCAGGATGTCGTCACGGGGGGCGGTTTTGGGGCCTTCACCGGGAAAAATTTTAGTTTTGGACCGTTAAATAGTTTAGGTAGATGTTGTTATAATACCAGCCTTCCTTTATTTACGACAATGAACTAAAGTTGGACTTTTCTTCATTTAAACTGTATGATTTAGGGTAGATTATAGTTAAGTATGACAGAAGGATAATTTAGTAAAGGAGACATATGCAATGGCCAAAACGATAATTTACAATGTAATTAAAAGGACAAGTTTAAATTTAAATTGCAAAAACTTCGTAATTGTTTTACTTTTTTTTTATAACAAGCAACTTTTAAAAAAAATTAAGTTTAGTAAGTTGAGTAGTTTAGTAATTTATGTTACTTATTTTTATTATATTTATACGTGAGTGTTGAAAATTATTGTGTAGTTTAGTGTTACGTGCAAAGTCAAGCCATCTTGGTTTCTTTGAAAATTTGTCAATCACTTTATTTACATCAATATGAATATTTTTGTGGGTGTGTATTAAAAGTTTCTCTTCTGTCATCCGCGTTCGAAGGCAAGTTTGAAGGCGCTTCAGTAAACGCAATACTTACTAAAAACGTAGGTAAAATAAAGGGTGAGAAGCTCGTAAAGTCTTGTAAAAAGTCTTGCTCTCATTTCTTGAAGACTTAGAGAATTTGGACACCAGTGTAAGACTTTTGTTCATTACAGTTGTAACAAACAACACATAAAATATCCTTCGTCGTCTTTATTTTTTTCCTATTTAACCCTGACGTGGGGTGGGGGTGGGGGAGATCGCCACCTCCGCCCCTCGTTGGATACACCAATGCTACGGTAACGACCAGGATACCAAACAAACGACCGCGAGCTAGCTATTCGTGTGTCATGCTGCTGTTATTGACATTGGAACGAAGAAAGCAATGGCCCGAGCCGAAAATGGCTGTTCATTCTTTGTCAAGATGGAATTGAGGTCATTGGTTGAAAAGTGACAAAAATAATAAGTTTGACAACCCTAATTGCAAATGGTCGAAGCGGGTATGTACATTTCCTTTCGATCCCGTTTGCTCAATGAAATGGCATCTGCAACAACAAGCACGTTTGTTTGTTTACTGGTGCATGTACATTTGTTTATTGGTCATAAACTTACGTTTACGTTCATTTCCTTATCATTAACTGGAAGAACTTGGCAGATATGCTAAAGAACGGTTCAACTGCTTTTGCTCCAGGAGAATTATGACCAACAGCAAATGTCGTTGAACTGCCAGAAAACAAGCCATATCTAATTAACCTTTGCTCCTACTATTTATCGCTTCGAACCTAAGATTCCAGAAAGCGTATTTTAAACGGCACTAATTTTCCTACATACAAGCAAATGAACTTTCTGCAGGAGCGGATTTAAAGGTCATTCAAGGGGGGCGATTAATGACTTGATTTTTGAAAATGATACCTCATTGGACCTTTACCTTGTATCTTTTCAATGTTAAATTTTCATTCAAAGGGATGGCGATTCCCCCCGCGCCCTGTACCCGTCCCTGACTCACTGTACAGAGTAACCTGATAGAGTGACCATTTTTGGTAGACTGACCACCTAAATGAAGTAACTACTTTTTTTAAGGGAGAACTGGTAGAGACTTAGTCATGTCTATAGCAAAGTCTGTCGTGTATAGTGGCTATTGCCACTTCAGCAGTAGCGGCCCTAGATTTTGCGGGGCCCTAGTATTTAGAAAGGGGCCTTACGGGGAGCCTGGGGGTATGGAATAGACCACGGAGAAAAAGGGGTTCGGGAACCCTCCGCCGAAAAAATTTGAAAAATGACTTTTTAAAACAAGATTTTTAAGCCATTTGATGGGAGATGGTAAATAGTTTTGTCTTCTTCTGATCCGTTGTTAATAACAAGAATCTTAATTTGATAAAAGTATAACAAATGAATTGTAAGAACAATAAATATCATTTTAGCGTTATTGAAATTCGAATAAATTACGTTTACGTTTTATAATGGACAGAAGTCTACGATTTAATGGTAAACATTTTAAACGCATGTTTGTAAAAATTGCAACACCATGAAGGACTCGTCCGAATTGAATGAAATTTAATGTACAAACGACCTGTGTTGATACAAATAAACGATTAAAATTACAAAGCAAAAAAACAATATTACATGTCGAAAATCAGTATTTGGTGAAGCCACCACGCGCTGCAATAAGTGATGCTATACGACGTGGCATGGAATCAAACAGATGTTGAATGTGTGCCTGAGGAAGAGCATTCCAGATTGCTTGTGTGCGACCCCAAAATTCATCTGTAGTAGCTATAGAACACATTAAAGCGGGATTCGTCAGAAAACACCACTTGTTGCCAATCAGCACGCCAGTCTCTATGTCCATGAGCCCATTGTAGCCGCAGGTGCGGATGGTTTTGCGTCAGGAGGATCCTGTATAAAGGAACTCTTGCACGCAGTCCACGGTGCAGTAGACGCCGACGAATTGATGAAGCACACAATGATACACCTGTAGCAGTGCACCAACGTTCTGCCAACTGTCCAGATGAAGCAAAACGGTCCGTCACCGCCATGCGGACCAGGTGTCTATCATCCCGTGCTGACGTCACCTTTCGGCGTCCACTCCCGGATTTCTGAGTTGTCTGGTTCTCTTGAACCCACTGCGCTCCATACGAGCTGCTATTGCACGATAAGAAAACCCTCCTTCACGAAAGCCGATCATTCGTCCCCGTTCAAACTCCGTAACTTGCTGAAATGTCGCCCTCTTTCGTCGTAGAGGCATAGTGACGTCTCATGTAACGTTTACCACTAGCAGATAACCATACACGCCCCGCTACAGCCCTCTATTTATACGGATCCATCAGCAGTTCAGAGGGCGCTGCTCAGCCCACGCATGCGTGATGACTCTGAAATTCTAATCATTTGAATAGCATACCCTAATTTGCATTTCCTGAAAGTTTCAGCTCAATCAAGTGATTCCTTCATGGTGTTGCAATTTTTACAAACATGAATATGCATTACAAGTGCGTCGATAATAAAAGGGCCGACGCGGCCGTCTGGGCGGTTGCCCAGATTGCCCGTCTCTGGAGCCGCCTATGCACTTCAGTACCAAAAGTGGTCACTTTAGACAGGTTCTACTGTACAATAAAATAATAATTTTATTACCAAGTTTGAGGATTTTTCAGGGATTCTCTTAATCGCAGTGGCGTAAGAAGGGTTAGCTCAGGGGGCTCAAGCCCCCATTTGAACAGCAAGGCGCATCGTTTTTTTTAATGCCATGTGACATGATCCGTCGTAGAGCTATTTCAGCCCCCTCCCCACAATTTTTGAACTGTTACGCCCCTGCTTAATACACTTGCTTTTCTTACTGTTAGTAATTATGTATTTTATTTGCAGGGCTTTAGATGGCAGAAGCAGGAAAAAACACGTAATTCAACAAAACTTCGTGATACTGAAGAAGCTCCGCCATAAAGCTAAAAAGTAATGCCAATGCCTTCTGCTTGAGAAAGAACTTCTCTTCAAACTTTTACGAGATAAATAATTTCGGTTACGTGAGAGGTGAGAGGGTTCAAATATAACGTAAGCAATATTTTGGCCATTTCAACCCCCACCCTTATTAAGCAAAAATTAACATTGGCTAAAGTAAGAAAATAAGACTAACGGCAATTCACGCCTCATCAAATGCTTACATAAGACTCGAACGCTCCCAGAGATGAACGCGTGGGATTTATGATTGAGTGGCTTTCTTGGTCTATACCTAAACCCGGCACTGAAACTACATCGGCACAGCACCCCTAAAAGGACGTTAACCCCTGTTCTACAGTGAAATTTGCCTATAACGATGCTCATATGGCCAGGGGCGGACTGTGTCTCCTCAATCGGCGCATACTTTGGATTTTCGAAGGACTAGAGCCTTCCTTGCCCATTTCTGAGGCGCGACTCCTATCGCCCATGAGGGAGCACCAGCCTAGTCCGCCCATGGGCGGATTTACCATTTTGCCACCCCTAGGCTATTTTTGCCTCCCCAAGGCTCCTTTTTGCCGCCTCTTCCTACCAGTCTGTCCCTCCAATCAGCAGTAGAAACTTAAAAATTTTTACATTCAATATACGCCAAAAACTTTTGTATTAACAAACATTAAGCGATATTAACTTATATTGAAGTATTATCTCTTCTTGGTATATAATAAATCAAATTCAATTTTATTGAAATAAATTTTAATTTTAGAAAAAAAAAAAAATATATTGAATGCTGGTATTTAAATGGAAAGCATGACGTCTAGCTTTCTTCTCGGCAAAACATCTGATTATATCATCGTATGGTATTGATTTTGCTATATCAGACTCAATACACAAAATTTTGCCACCCTAGTCTGTAGCCTAATATAGCCTGTTGGGAAAAACAGCACTGAGTCCGCCCCTATAAATGATCGAAAAATGTATCATTATAGAAAAGGTTGAACACCATACTCTATATTTGTTGGAACCGGGGAAAAAACAGAACTAAAGACAGATTTTATTATATATATATTTCACCCCTTATTCCGGAACATTCCACTTAGGGTTCGTATATATAATTCCTGTACGTGACGACATCAGGGCCCTAGCTGTATGCTCTTTACAGGGGGTTTAGAATTTGCTAATATTTTGATATATTTTATTAATATATTTATTTGTATTAAAAACTTAGAGGTATAATAAAATTTTCAATTTTCATTCTTAGAGAGTATATGAAGATTCAAACCTCTGTCGAAAATATGACGGGCACAAGACTTACCTTAAAAATATGTTTTGAATAAATACATCTTCAATCAAAGGACAATTTTTATTGATGCGTACAATTTTATACAAAACGAAAAATCTTCAACAAAATTCTAGAATAATTTATTTTGAGAAATAAAATATTTTCCAGGGAGGAGATGATTACTGTTTCGGGGGGCTGATCAACCCCTGGCCCCAGCCCTGGACGACATGGTCTCATATCACATATGTGAAGTGGATACAGTGGCGGTTAAAAGTGTGATAAGAGTATTGAAAAAGAATCGTATACTAACCTAAATTACGCTTTCAACTGAACCTACAAAACTATAAAAAATATAAATACCTATTAAATGCTCTATTTATTTGTAGACAAAAGACATCCACATCTTTTTTCGAAGAGCAGACACTTCAACAACATGTTCAGTGGAGGTTTTTTCTCTTATTTGTATCAGGCCTTTTCCTGTACTCAAAATAACTAGCAGGCTAGAGTAACACTCAGGATAAAGTATTACTTCTTATGTGTCATTTCTACCACTCGAAGATGAGCGAAAAAAAGAACAGCTTTCTGCAAGTACAACACTATCACCATTTTGGTTCCCTACCAAACAAACAGATGTCAAATAGCAGCTTATTTTGAAAAGAACAAACAAGGAACATGGACGAATAATTCTTACTGAACTAAAAAGAACATTAATGGGGAATAGATGAATAAAACCATTCATTTGAAATACTTGCAACAAGAAAAATATGCTACCTATGTGGCAATATTATTCAGTTTACACCAGAAAACCATCATAATCGTTATCCTTGCAACGTAACTCACCTCTATTGCTTATTGTATATATTATTCAATATGCATCTCAGGTTAAATAAACTACCATTAATACGTTTATCGTTACCAAGTCGATTAGAGAGTAAACGATTATTATATATATTATGTTATATGAAATAAAGCACATAATCGCGGCTTAAATTAATAAACCGGTTGATAACAATTGCGGAAGCACTTTAGGCTTCCTTCTTCAGAACCCTAGTTACACTAACATGGTCCACGTGCTAGAATGTCTGTCGATGTCAATCTTCTGGTCATAAATTATTTCATGTAAACCAGTTGTGGGTCCGTAGCCGCGTCTTTTGCTATGGGACGAATGAAGTTTTTTCCAAATGGCGGACACAGGATTATACTGCTGCTTGGTATAGCAGGGAATAAGCCAACTATTTGTGCATATCCACTCTCCTGGTTTCAAATGATGTGTTTGTAAATGGGTTAAGGTCACGGAAACAGAGCACCTGTATGCGACCAAAACTCACCTAACAATGGCATTTTAAACAGGCCCAAAGTATGGACCAAAAAATTCTGCCCTTTAAAATGAACTATGCTAACATCCATGTGAACAAGTGAGAAAATGTTTCCTGCAAATACATATGCTTGTCCATGACATCACACATCAATATAATTTACTGTTTTACCATTCACATCTCAGTTTTTTCTTTAAACTATTTATTGTGGATTCTCTAGGCATTTAGGAAAGGTTTGAACTTGACGCATTTGGTTCAAATTTCAATTTATTACTGTCTTCCCTCTATTTGCACCATTTCCCATAAGATAACAAAGCGTTAGTGATGGATAACCCATGCTCTAGAAACTAAAGTTGCTCGTACGTCGATAACAGATTAGATGCCAAGCTTTGGGACATAAACGGGTTGAAGAAATCGAAAAGGTTATACAAACACGAAACTTCTATGCAAAATTCATTATAAGATGAGTTTTAGGTTTCTTTGTTCGAACTTGTATACTTGAGTTAGCAAGGCAGTTATAAGGTTTGATTTATGAAGTAAATGACAATTTATTTACGTAGACATTTATTTGATGCTGTCAAAAGTAGGGGCGGACTGGGTCCTCTCAAAGGGCGCCAGTCCTATAGCCCATGTGGGCCCAAGCAAGGGCGGATCCAGGATGTTGTTACGGGGGGAGGACGGTTTCGGGGCCCTCACCAGGAAAAGTTTTAGTTTTGGACTATTAAATAGTTTAGGTAAATGTTATATTACTAGCCTTCCTTTATACCAGGATTGTCCAACATACGTCACAATCCGGTCCGCAAACAATGTTAATCTGGCCTGTCTACAACTGTTTGAAATAAAAAAAAATTCCCAAACAAAAAGTTTAGATTTTTCTCAGAAATATGGAAAAATTGTGGGGACAGCACAGGTGAGCCTTTATATATCGAAAGTACACAAACAAATAACTGGAAGAAACTCTAAAGGGAGGCTGTTAAGTGTAAGTTTTTTTGCCTTTTTTTTAAGAAACCGCTGGCCCACGGGATCCGTGAAAATTCTTTAAGTGGCCCGCTACCCAAAAAGGTTGGACAACCCTGCTTTATACTCACCAAAATATTTAATTTACGACAATGAATTAAAGCTGGGCTTTTCTTTAATTAAACTATATGGTTTAGGGCAGATTATAGTCAAGTATGACAGAAGGATAAGCTAGTAAAGGAGACATATACAATAACCAAAAACGATAATTTACAATGTAATTAATAGAACAAGTTTAAATTTAAACTACAAAAACATCGTAATTATTTTACTTTTTTTATAATAAGCGACTTTTTAAAAAACTTGAAGTTTATAGTGCAAAGTCGAGCCATCTTGGTTTCTTTGAAAATTTGTCAATCACTTTATTTACATCAATATGAATGTCTCTGTGGGTGTGTATTAAAAGTCTCTTCTGTCATCCGCGTTCGAAGCCAAGTTTGACGGCGCTTCAACGATAAAAAACTACGTTATGCTGAAGTAACCCTTACTGAAAACGTAGTTTGAAAGACGAGTAGCTTGAAGATTCGTGAAAAAAACGTCTGGATCGCATTTCTCCAAGATTTGGAGACTTTAGTGTAAGACTTTTATTTATTACAGTTGTAACAAACAACACATAAAATATTCTTCATCGTCTTTATTTTTTTTCTTATTTAACCCTGACGGGGGCCCATCGGGAGACGCATCGCCCCTCGCTGGATCTGCCAATAGGCCCAAGTCTTATCGTCCATGAGGGCTCACCGGCCCGGGGGGAGGGGGGCTGGTTGACAGGTAGGCCAGTCCGCTCCTGGTCAAAAGGATCAATGAATCAAACAATGTAAATAGTGTCATATGTCTAAAACATTAGCATGAATACGCACATACACGTAGTTGCTTTTCAACCCACTAAAATAATCAATCGCTTATAAAATAAGTAATCTGAACACGTTTTACGTGAATTACTTTCTATACGAACTGTTGCCTGAATTCCTCTCAACAATAAACAACTTAGTAATACCATACCATCCTTTCCGGATAACAAGAACATTTTTTTTTGACTCCGTGAGTGGTTCTTGTTAACGAGGTTCTATCGTTTAATCACTAATGGCCCTTCCTTAATTGTTTTAAATAAATTTTTTAAAATTTCAAATCAGTTGCATTTCTGCTAAATCTTTAAAGCTCGGGGTTTAATTCAGAAAAGAAATCTATAAATTATTGGGAAAATTTCTGAACAAAATGTCTCTTAATCAAATAATATGCAAGTGAATTTGACATAATGCCGATTTAGTGGATAAGTAGTCCATTAACCTCTGAATAAATCCAGATCAAAAAGAGATGTTTTATTCATATAATGATTAGAGGAAAATTAACATATTGTGGACATATAGTGAGGGGTAAATAATACCCCAAGTAGACTTAAGACAGCGAGACGTAGAAGCAAATAATAAAAAGGATGTATGAATCAAAAACCTGAATATTCACAAAAAAGTAGAAAAAATGATCCGTTAATACAGAGATAAGGAAATTTGGTCCATATGGGTTACCAACTTTCGTATTGGTGAAGGAAGTGGGAGGCTTTGATGTTAACTAAAAGATGTATTCATGGTGTCATTTCCACTTCACAACTTTCTTGTTTTTCAGTGAAAGCAAGTTGGAAACATCCTGTAGGCTTACAGGTAGTCAACAAAATAAACAAGCGTATATGGTTTCATGACAAGTGTTCCTTCTTTATGCCTTCTAGTCAAGAACAATATCTTATTTATTATAAATTAATACAAGTGATTTCACGCACCACTATACAGCTTTTTCACAGAAATAGTCATAGGACAGCGACCACTTCTGTCTCTAATTAACGAAAAACGACGGAACCTTCAATGATTGCTGCACCATTTAGAGCGAAATATTTAATTTAATAAATAGTTATATTTGACACGAGGAGAGGATGTTGTTTAAATAAGTTTTAAACGTACTACATTTCTGAATATTCATGTATTTTTTTGCTAGTATGTTTTAATCTGGAATTGCATTTAAATCGTTGCTTATACATTAGATATTGTTTTAATAGCTTTTATTAGCGGGGTTTCAATAGATATTAAACCCACTATTGCTTTTGGCTTTCCTGTCTGCCTGTCTATACGCAATAAAAAGGGTAAGGTAAAGGTCTTCCGTAAATGCAATAATGATGGCTATTGTTAACGTTGAAAACCTACCGAGTTACTTGAGAATTAGAGAGTTGCGGATTAGAGAGTTGCGAATTAGATGGTTGCTGATTAGAGAGTTGCGGATTAGACACTTGTGGATTAGAGAGTTGCGAATTAGAGAGTTGCGTATTAGAGAGTTGCGAATTAATGTTAATTGAAACCCGCTAAATTTAAATATCGACCTTAGGCGATTTTCTTTCACTTGCTTGTTTTTTTTACATTGATAAGATTTTCAATAGGGAAAGTGAATTGTCAGTTACGGAAAGTATGCTTATTATGGCACTGCCCCTATGAGATGTGCTGCTGTTTTTCTTATAGTGGAAAAAAGTTTCTTAAACCGGGGGACACCTATACTACCAAAAAATTAAACAAGTAAATGAAAATAATGATACTGTTAAAAATAAATAATGAAAATATATACAAATTATTATTTTAAAACCACTATTAGGCTATGAGTATCATGAAAGTATTAATGTTTACGTGTAGAAAGATTTGTAAGTTTTGCTGAAATGAGTATCCAACAGAGGAGGTTATGGGCTTTAATAGGAAGCGTGTGATTTCCTTAACAGCAAGGCAACCATCGTGATGGTATGTCATTCTGTTAATGAAAGAGTTTAAGGGTTTTGATGATAATATGGAAATCCGCTCTTCCAGAAGAGCGAATTTTAACTTATACCGGAATGTAGTCGCTTTGCTATCTCCCAATTTACCTCCCTGAAGCAACTGATACATCCTGAGGGTTTATAAAAAATCTGGTGGTCAGACAATGAATCTAGTTTGAGAAATTTCAAGACTGTAATTTTTTGTATCATGCAATATGATTGGTAAGCTGAATTATACCGAGTTGATTGTTTCTATTTAGAGGCTTTAGAATGGAATAAAAATAATTAAACAGGACTTTTTTTTTATGCATTTTAGTTTGTGACTTAAATACGCATCACCAGCACATTTTATGAAAGCATTCAGGCGAATAGATCAAGATGATTTATTCATTATAATTAATTAATGTGGAATTAATTAATTAATTAGAAATTAAGGGGAAAATCTTCCGATTTTCCCCTTAATTTGTGCAGGTCGAGTTCAAAACAGATTTCGCCCCTTTGTACAATGATTCCATTTTAGAGAGTTTAAAACAATGAGAGATTTGTTTCAAGTAATGATGCGAAAATATGTAAAATTCTGGTATTTAAATATAGCATAGGAAATCTACGTATACGATGATATTCATTTTCTCTGTTTTTTCATTTTGTTTCATCTTATTTTAAGGATACCTCGGATTTAACGGGAATCTGTAAGTAACGATCCCTACATGCTCGTTATAAACGGGCTCAATTGCTCATAACAAGTTTAGGGGTATAGTCTTGCAGCACTCCATTTTAAAGAACAAAAATTACCCCATCTATTGAAAAAATAAATAAACAACTAATTCAACGTTTTTCCCTCGGCTCTTCATACTAGCTTGATCTCATATCCAAAGATTGGAAACGATAGGATTGCACAGGTAATTTTCCATCTGCTTTTAGTCTCCAATAACCATCCTTTTCTGGAAAATATCGAGGCAACACGACTAAACGTATTTGTTTTAAAAATAAGGAATAAAATTTGTGTTTTGTTATGAAAAACGTAGGTTGAAATGACATAAGTAGAACTTCTTAAAGACACACTGCTTTCGTTGAAACACGCCTGCCTACAACAAGGATTTTCAGGCATTTTGGATATAATGTCATCACATTTAAACATTATTAATATGTATATAGTTGGTTGATGGTTTCCCCATGTTTCTTTTCTATAACTTTTATCAGTTTCTCGTCTTCACCTTATCCTTGGGTTTTGAATGTTATCCCTCTTTTTTTTAAGGATGTCTCGGTTTACAGTAGCGTTTTATTAGAGATTTCTGTTAACCACATCGATAGCTTGTAATTTCCTTGTCTATTACCACTTACGGATGGTATAACGCTGCTTATTTAAACCTCTTTTCAAAGCACCTTTTTTTAACAGGATCATATATCGCCACATTTGACAGAAACGTTCATTTCTTGAGTTCATAGCGTACCCACAAAGTATCGTTATTCAATGAAAGGATAACCAGCTGAACACGTTTGTGTTATCTTAATGTATCACTTGAATGCATCTGAGCGATACGTTGATGATACGCATCACTTAAATGCATTTCCGCGTGTAAATTTGGCAATAAATTGCATTGTTGACTGTATGAGAATATCTTATATGGTGCTTGGTGCTAAATATGTCACATATAAACACGTATTATCTTTTCAAATGGGGAACTGACGATCACTTGTAGGAAAATAGATAAGAGAGTAGAAAGAGAGAGAGAGAGAGTGAAGATAAAGCTCATATCATGACCAGCATTCTAAATACCTTAACTAATTATAGAAAGAATCATGCGTCCATAACCCATAAAATAGTTATGCTGTACAACACGAGTACCTAGAACCAGACTGTACTATTGTTCTATGGTTTGTGAGTTAGAATCTTTTCGAAATTCTATTTTATATTAGTAACATAGCAATTTTCCTCACACGTATCGGTACTGTCTCAACTCTATCAATTTTGGTGTTCTGTGAGTTGTGGATCGTGACCTTTAAATAATTCGGGAGGGAAGGGGGGATCACGGGAACATGTCCATATATCTATTTCTTCGCTTTTGCTTTGACAAAAAATACCCAGAAATTCAAGACGAAAAAAATCATTCAAAACAACCCGTTACTGACAATTCGAATTTTATTTATAATATGTTTATTATTGTCATGTTCTATGAACATATACGTTTGAAAAACAAAATATTGTTGATAAGTACGTTATCAAAATTATACAAATAGGAGCTTTTAAGGGAATAAATAATTTTATTCCTTTAATGAAGTAACGGAAGTAAATAATTTCTAAAATAATGCATTTTATGCTAACTCATATTTTAAATTCTAACATGCAATTTGTCAAGTGCAATTTCTAATATGTAATTTGTCAAGTGCAATTTATAATATGCAGTTTGCCAAGTGCAATTTGGAAAATACAATTTGTCAAGTGCAATTTGGAATATACAATTTGTCAAGTGCAATTTGTAATATGTAA
>QLNU02014802.1:28339127-28350478 GCA_006491805.2 Dysdera silvatica
GAAAACAAAAACAAAATTCAAGCATTTCTTCTTGGACATTTAACCCATTCACAGACAGTGTCGATCATTTTTGAGATGGTAGAATTTGGTACCTTGGTAGATATAGTACTTTGGTAGATATGGTACCTTTGGTAACTTTCTCCCTCTTGGTACCCTTATTCGTATTTTTCTTCGAAAAATTGTTGCATATAAAAGATTATTACAATTTACATATGCAGAAAAAGTATAGAAAAATAATTTGCTTAATATTTTTTTTTCTTGTAATTTGAACATTCAGCGGATATATGAACTTTGAGATTTTATATACCAGTCTTTATTGAGTCTTTATATACGTTCATAAGGGATTGGATATTGTTCATAGCTCAGATGGTAAAGCCTCCACCAGGCAAGTGGAAGGTCGTGGGTTCAGGTCCCACCGAACGCAGAAATATTTATTTTCTTTCGAACGTTTCACCATCTAATCACGCCATAACATCGGCGCTGGTATCACTACGCCAATAAACGTTGATTTATATTGTTGTTTAATTTAATCTGCGTAGTGTTCGATTTATTTAAATAATTTGATAATGTTATATTGATTATTAAGTACAACTGGAGAAATCATAATAGTACAATAATCATCATCCTTAATTGTCATACTACAGTACGAGTAACTGCTAATTATAATATAAAAACAAAGAATATCTTTGAAAACCCATGATGCATAAAGTGATGATTGATATACACGAAATAAATTATAATAATGTAACTATTTATAGCAGAAAAAAAAAATAATTATTTTGAACGATGCAGCATTCATGGGGGAAATATGTATGTCGTATTCATGTTATAAATAACTAAATAAACCCCCATATGATTATTAGGTCAGAGCGATATTCCTGATGTTTATAAGTGATGTCAAAAATTAAACGATATGTATAACTAACAGGATATGTTGCAATTAGGAAATTGACATAATTGTTTAAGACATCAACGTAGATCGGATAACAAAATTTTCAGGAAAAAATTCTAAATTAAGGGAAATATTTCCTTCTGTATAGCAATCTGTTTTCCACTCTCTATTCATAGACCCATAATTCTTCCTGTTTCTCACATGGATTAAATAATATGCTGTTTATTAATAACATTTTCTACTCCATATTGTTACATCCCGTGAAGCACCAACTTTTACGCAGGAAACTGTCAACTTTCCACCCTTGTCATAGTAAATACCAGGAAACTGCCTACTCATTTCTAAACCCCGCCAGAACATGATGATTTGGAAGGAAAAGTACTGCTCCAATTTTTCTTAGAATGATGAAAGATAAGTTAATTTGGGCATACTGTTTCAAGAAGTATGTTTATAGCTCGTTGGGTTTCCCACGAGTTTTGGACGCTATTGAAAGTGTTTTCTCACCCCATCTTTGGCGCTGTGGTTCAGTGGCGCCAAATCGAACGACAAGGAATTGTTGAACTCCTTTCCGAACTCAGCTCTGGGAAATGCTAGTTGTTATTTTGAAATTGACGAAGAAAGAAAATTATTTTACCGTCCTTCTCAAGGACGAAGAAAGCCATTACAGAGAGAGACTGAAATCGACATTCTTTTGTGAAGGCTGATGACATAAGTGACGTTTGGGAAAAGAAAAATGGAGATGAGTCATTTAATTCTATGTTAGAATCTGGGTAGACACGAAATGAGGCACAATCTAACCAGTAGACAATTTTATTCCAAATATTTTTATTCCATATGCACCCGCATATGCATCTGGTGCCGTATTTCCCAGTAGACTATACTAGGCAACTGACCAGTGCGGCAAAATTTCGTGCATGGGTCTGATATAACAAAATCAATACCATATCTGATGGTATCTGATGATATAATCAGATGTTTTGCCGAGAAGAAGGCCAGACGTCATGCTTTCCATTTAAATACCAGTGTTCGATAGGCTTTTATTTTTTGCTAAAATTAAAATTTATTTCAATAAAATTGAATTTGATTTATTATGTACCAAAAATAAATAGTGTTTCAATATAAGTTAATATTGTTTAATGTTTATGTTTCAATTTATGAGTTTGTTTTTCAACATATTTACTGTTAATATAAACTTTTGTAGCGTATATTGAATGTAACAATTTTTATGTTCCTACCACTGGTTTGGAGAGCGGATAGGAAAGGGCGGCGAAAAGTAGCATAGGGGCGGCAAAATGATGCATATACAGCCCATGTATGCATCATGTAATTATGACCATTAGTGTAATTATGGTAGGACCAGTATGTAATAAGGAGTTTGGAACTAACAGAAATGCTAACTACGTCAGTTCACTCCCAAAATTCGTTTCGAAATTTAAAATTCTAAACTTTGAAAATTAAGTCTGTATGGGTAATGTAATGCATGTAATATGCATACAATAATGTTAAGCTTTGAATTGTACTAAAATTTAATGGACAAATATTATATTACCACTTGAATTTCTCAGCATAATAAACTAAATCAGTGTTTTCCAATCTTTTTCATCTCGCGACATACCAAAACTAATTAATAAAATTCTGCGACACACGCACACACCAAAAAATATCTTTTTCGCCAATCTGATAAAAAAAAAGAATGATACATGACCATAAATAAAAAGCAAGTATGAGTTTGACTGAAATGAGGTCGATATCTATGACTGAATAGTTAGGTATTGCATGTTTTACAAATTCTCGCGACATACGAGTGTCCCACTACACACTGGTTAAAAATTTCTGAGCTATATAAATAAAAGAAAACATGATATAAAGCAGGGTTGGCCAACATACGGCCAGCGGGGCACAATCCGGCCAGCCAACAATCGTTCAAAAAAAAAAATGCACTTTTTATTCAGAAATAAGAAAACATCGCAGTGATAGCATAGGTGATTCATTTTCGTATTGCAAATAAACAAATAAATAGCGGCGGATTTACCAATGGACTAAGTGGGCTGAAACGTACGGCAGCAAAGTTTGCCGCCGAGAAATTTGCAAAGGCAGAGCTGAATTTTTGGTGGTCAATTGAATAATTAATATTTCCTTACTAACAAAACTCTTTTTTGAGAAATGATTGTCGCCCAATCAAGGACAAGAACGGCCTATAAGGCACACCCATCCGCCTAATAATCATTCACAGGCAGAGGCAAAACAGCATATCGCTGTGTGTACTCATGGAGAAAACTGATGTTACAGGAATAATTAATATTAAAATGTCACGTTCAGAGGCGTAACTAGCATTGGCGAAGGAAGAGCTGCCATGGGTGCCGCCTTGGGAAAGGAATTAAAAGGCGCCAAATCCTCCAAATAACCGCCAAATCAAGAATTTGATATAAGTGATAAAATGTCTGTTATACATTTAATTACATTTCGTAAAATTAGGCGGCAAAAAACGTCATTAGTCTACAAGCGGCAAAATCGTAAATCCGCTTCTGCAAATAAATAACAACAAGAAACTATAAAGAGCTCTTTTTTTTTAACCACCGGCCCATGAGATCCGCAAAAAATTTTAAGTGGTCCACTGTCCAAAAAGGTTGGACAACCCTGATATAAAGGAACATAGCTATGTTAATATATTAGTAAAATAAATGGATTTAAGATAATATATTAACATATTAGTAATTGTAAAACACAAGCTTTTTTTTTTTGAAGATGCTCAAAAAATTATTTATAACAATTTGCTCTATTTTGCAGCATCTATGTTCATTACATTTTTGTGGTAAAAATAAATTAGAGAGCGAGAGAGAGGGGGGAGCGCATTAAATTCAGAGTAACCACTGTAATCTATTGCCACAAAATAGCGTTTATTGTATATTCTTTGCTACGTGTTACGAAAGAGATGAGAATTCTCAGAAACTCTCTAGTTTCAAGTCCTGAAAAATTTATTTAATCATGTTTGTCTCAATTTCAGACATTCTCAATTATTGATCTTTTTTCTTTCTAATTTTTTAAGTTTGATTTTTTAGAGTTTTCTGTATTTTCTTAAAAAATCTCGCAATTTGTTTTACTCAGTAAACCCATTTTTTTTAATTATTATTTTTCCTTTCATTTATTTTTTAACTGCTCTTTTAATTGTATTTGATTCTTTGTTTCAAATATGTGTGTGTCAGCGAGTTAGGGTTTTAACTTATTTCTGTTCCGGATAGCAAAGATAATCCTAGGGACGTCTTGAGGATGTCCAGAACGTCTCAAGGACGATCTTTGTATCTGGGGTATTCCTCATGGCATACAACGTGAAACACGAGGAGATAAAATGTCAAACAAATAAAAGAAATTTAGGGTCAGTAAAAATCTCGTTTTCTGAAAACGATTAAATCATCCTAATCATTGTATTAAATTAACATTTAATTATTATATAAAAAAATCCACATTTTTCGTATATCGAAACATTTCACATCATAAAAGCCACAAAAGAGCATCATATACAATTTTTAGAATTATATTCATCTTAATTTCATGTTTATTTGTAATTATTATTATTATTATGATACATTATATCATTATCATGTTATTTTGTAATTATTTTTATTTCTGCATTTTTAATTATAGTTTCCGGGATATGTCATGTCATGTCAAGTGGGATGCACATTATACATAAAAGATGACGACTTGTTGACAAAGTAGGGTTTATTAAAAATTACTAAATTTTACGTTTAAATGAAGGTGCTAATGGTTATGATTACTATTTTCAAATTTAAACAGGCTCCGTTTAAATAAAAATCAAGTTATTCAACTTTACAAAAGCTACATATAAAGATTAGCAAAAGAAATTCCATTGACAAGGAATATGACTACTAAAGGAAAGTGACGACTCTTTGGACTTCAAAGAAGTTCAAAGATATATTGAAAATAACATCCGAGTAAATATTCTGGCAACAGGAATAGAGACACCTTCATAGAAAATAGCGCAATATTGAGATACATGATATAATGTTATATAAAACATTGATAATTATAACAAATGTTATGCTCACGGTAAGCTGCAAAAAACTTTTAACAACAGATTTGCTGAACAGCAAAAATTTTTAACAACAGACTTGCTGTGCAACAAAAATTTTAACTACAGGATTCTGTATCCCTTTGATAATAAAATTAGCAATAAAATAGTTATTTTTTAATATATCCTGATATAATTTTGAGCCATGTTTAATCTTTATAAATATTAACCATTATATGTTTTTCAAACATAATATTATAACTATCTACTGTGCATTAAGTTTGATGCTTGCGATTCTTTAAAATAAAGTTTATGATTCAGAAGAGTTTCATTTTTGCTATTTAATTAATAATTATTAATTAACAGTTGTTATTTAATCTTACATTCAATTAACTAATTTATAATTTGAGGTCGTTAATTATGAGTATCCTTTTCGATTTAATTACCCAAATTATGGAAGCAATGAATCGCGCGAAATTAATTATCAAATTAGTCATATCCCATTTTTCAAACTGACGACCAACCCTGCCCCCTATCCATCATATTGCAGTTTTAATGATATGTCATATCTAAACTTCGTCAGTGGATTAATATATTTAGCTGTGCGTATGCTAGAGAGCGAGAGAGAGAGAATAACAAATTAATGAAATTAGTATTTATTACACATTCAAGTAAGAAACCATGGAACTAAATGAAAATGATCAAAAATCCCACAACGATTAAAATTCTAGTAAAGAAGTTTCCCTTTCCATATATAGTAATATTTCCGATGTTGATATTAATTTCAAACTAACAGCAAGTACTTCTGACACCGGGGAGCTAATAGAAGTGAAAAGATCGCACGAAAAACAAATCGAGGAATATTCTGAAAGTCGCCATTAAACACGTCAATATCATTTCATCTGCGCATCTATGTCTCAAATCTATCGTAAGTAACTTCCTTTACTTCATTGAAATTTCGTTGTCTCATGTCAAATCACATCAGAATTTATTCTTGTAAACCCTTACAGATGAAAACAAAATGCTATTATTATTATTATCTTTTAAAGAAAAAATAGATTATTACATAGATTAATTTTTACAGAAAAAGAAGTAACTTGAAAACGATCTGCAATAACGCAGTGGCGTGTTTACGGAGCAGAAAATTAGGGAAATCCCCCCAATCCATAGAAATCGGTTATAACGACCAACGGCATATAAAAATGAAATTTTTACAAAAAGTTTGTTTCGCCTTCCCCCCTAAAAAAATCCCCCTCTCTGGATCCACCTCTAAATAGCTTATGTGCAATACTGTACCTATTCAGGTGACATGAACATGTGGAAAGAAAACCAAGAAAATGTTGGCCTTCCCCCCTAAAAAAATCCCCCTCTCTGGATCCACCTCTAAATAACTTATGTGCAATACTGTACCTATCCAGGTGACATGAATCATGTGGAAAGAAAACCAAGAAAATGTTCCGGTTTAATCTAAAATGCCTTTTGGAAGAATATAACAAATGAACTATTAAGGATATTGAACGACAAAATGTAGCCAATTTTTTAAGCTGCGGAATAATATCATTTAACATAAATTGAGGGGCTGACATGGGCAAGCACTTAAGTCCAAAAATCACTTTTTTATTTTATTGTAATAAATTTGAATTTTACAATAATTGTTGGCAAAACAATAATTATTGTTTTGGTATTATTATATAATAAATAGTTATAATCAGTAAATCATTCAAACAAGGGCTTTGAAACAGTTTTTGCTTTTCCTGTAAAATTGCAATTTTGGACTTAGTGCTTTCCCATGTCAGCTTCTCAATTATTTAAACAAACGCTTAAAGAGGTAAAAGGGCAAAGATGTTTTAATTCAGGAGGGATAATGTTCTGTACCTTATGACCTATATAATCTACAGTCTCATATCTATGCAATCTTCTTTCCGTAGGACCTTACGTCCATATAAACTTGTATCTATAAATCCCCATGCCTATATGACACCTATATAATTCCACACCAATATAATCTTATATCGTATGACATAGTCGTACGCAAAATATTCATAAGGTGGGAGGGGGTTATAGGCTCAATGGGGGGTTACAGAGCTACAACTCATATATTCCTATGTTAAATATACAAAATTTCATTGCAATGGGGAGGGAGTTACAACCAGGGCTGTGTGCGCCGCTTACTCTCAAGAAAATTTGAAATATGCCGAGAACGTGCCGCGTACTCTCAAAGTCTCAAGAAAGTTTGTCTATTTCCTGGTTTTGGGGCAACTTTCAACAAAGTTCAGCCTTTTTTTTTTGCTAGTCATTTACAAAACAAATTTGAACAGAAACAAATGAGGAAAACCCATTGTACCCACCACCCCAAGCCTCAAAATAATATCCTGCGTACGACCAGGAGAGGAATGAAAAACTGATGAAAGTGGCAACTGCCACCTTGGGCTTGGATAGACGATAGACGACCAGTCAAATGTCAGTCAGCGCGGCGCAGTGACGTCACCAAGTCCAGTAACCCCGCAATTTCAATACTCTTTAATTAAGACAACACTGCATACTCTCAACAATTTTCTTCAGAACAGCCCAGGTTGCAACCCCCATCAAACACCCTGCGTACGCCATGTCTTATGATCTCGTGTCTATAACACCTCACATTTATACCTGAAATCCTATTTTCACGATTTTTTGTACAGCAATGCTTGTTAACAAATACATGCTTATATTTTTTTTTATAAATATCAACCATGGATGCATATTCCGCGCCTATTTCTACTGCCGTCCTTTTTATTATTATGCCCTTCTATTCATGGGCATACGAATATCTGACGTATAATAGCTGATACAGGAGAGGATCGAGAGCCCTATTGTTCTTTAGTACTTTCATGCTTTAGGTTAATTGAAAACAAAAATTTTTTTTCAAATATAAAATTTTTTTTGTATTTCGAAAATCAATTTTTCCCCTCCTTTGGAAAACTCGCATTGGCGCCCATGTGTGTGTGTGTGTGCAGGGGCGCCAAAAGCCAAAGCGGGCCCAAAAAAGCCCCAGACTCACTTCGACCAGCCCTCCCCCCCCAACTCTTTCCCTGGGACGGGCCCCCACAGCATAGGTCCTTGCCAACTCGGGCCCCTAGACATTACCCGGGGCTTGCTGCAGCCCCTGCTGTCCACCCTCTCGTCGTCTCTGTGCGTGTATGATTTTCTGCATCTAATTTCATGAAAACTTCTACATCTGTTAGTTTTATTTTTTTTAAAGTAGCTGTCCTCAAATCCTTCATGAATTTTATCCTAATTAGTGTACAAACTTACCTTTTGAATTGCAATAATTTGTTGCAAACTGGTATATGATGTACGTTTTATTCATTAAAGATTTTAAAACTCCCAATGTCAAACACTTCGAAATTGTAAAGTTATTTAAATTAAATATAATGCAGTTTTGTTAAATTATGGAAAAGGAAAACTTTCTTGACATCAGTCGTGATGTCTCTTTTTGTCAGGAAAAATGAACTCATCCGTGCTTACTCTATTAACTTCGAATTATTCTAATTTTCAAAAGTAATAGTTATGGTTAAGATGTAGAGAACGATAGCTTCCGGGATGGTGTTCTTTAATGGAACTTCTTTGCGGATGTTAGAGATAATGGCTTTCTTTCATTGCATCATGCAAATAATGGATTTAAAACCGTCTTTGGCTCAAGATAATTGGTTTGTGAAGCAGCTTGGCGTACATGTTATTGCTGTTCCTGGACAACCGGTTGTAGAATAAATTATAGGGTCTAAATACGTGGCATACTGTGCGAAAATTATTTCCTGATTTATCATAAACGCAGTTCGTTATAGATTGAGGCGTTTTAAAAACCACAGGCTTCGAATGCGTTTTAAATGTAGAAACCGGATTGAAAATTTGAAATCAAATGGGAGTAGATGAGCTGCAGATCTTGATAAATAAAATAATAGGTGCATATGGCTTTTTATTTAGCTCTGCGATACAAAGAAAACCAACTAATTATGTATCGAGTTCCATACAATTTAATTTTATAAATAAAAACAAGTTTACTTTCTATCCTTTCTTATTTTATGAAAAGCTATGGGAGTTTTTAAACCATTAAAATTTTCGTTGCAATTTTGACTAAATCTTACTATCTGTTGGAAAAAAGTTCGGAAATACAGAAATAGGAATTATGAAAAATAATTACAAGTAACTCACCAGTTTTTTTTTTTAATTTTTAATCAATTATTACTATATATTATATGTAGATTCCTTGAGTTTTATTATTAATGTTACTGAGCTGGGGTTTTAAAGTTAGAAAAATATTACACTATCGTCGGCATTAGAGTACGTAGAAAGTTCATAAGAGAAGGGTTATATATATATATATATAGCCTAAAGGCAAGTGTTAGAATAAACAAGATAATGTTTCAATTTTACAAGATAAGGTAATGCGCTCTGCGAATAGGAACTATTCAGTTTAAAGATATCCTATTAGTCGATAAATGCCCATTTAAAAGAGGAAATATTGTCTCTATTATGCAATAGTACTAGTCACGGAAGAGCATTAGTGCCATTTAAGATCTTTAATTCCGGATAGGGGTCACAAATCCCCTATGACATTGATGCTAGTGCTTCAAATAATTTAATCTATACCTTTTCTCTCTATTTTTATAATTTTACCAATATGAAAATATTGTATAATATATATATATATGGTAAGTGTATAACGTATAGGCTTAAAAGGTATGTGTATCCTTATTTTTGCAAAAAAATTGTGAACCATAGCCGTACGAAGTGACAAAACCTGGAAATATTCCATATGGTTAATTAATAATATGCGTGGTGCAGAACTATCGTAAGAAATTCTCAATCCCATTGTATTCATTATAAACATTTAAAACGAAAATGACCTGTGTGAACGTGTGTTTTATCGCCTATGCTGTAGAAGTCGATAGAACTACCGATTTTAAGCGTCTCGGCTTCTGGGGTCACCAGTAGGTTGAGAAAAAGCTATAGGCATAGAGTTCATAAAATTATTGCGAGATAGGGACCTTCGGTCTCTAAAGATAGAGACTTTCTTTAATATATATATATAGCATAACCCCAATTATCTGAATTTCGCCTGAAATAGGCAGCGTTTTGCAATTTATTTTATTTACTTATTTAATATACGGCCGTTGAATATTTTTGGCAAAAACGATCATATTTATTTTTAGTATATCCCAATTTTAAGAGAGAGAGAAAAATTAATACGAATGTGGTAGGTATCTGAAATATAGAAATATATTTTGTATTTTGTATATGTCGTATATATAGAAATATATTTTGTATTTTGTATGTGTCGTATATATACGAAGATATCCGATTACTTCCAAAGTAGTGGATATATTATTGTACACATGCATGTATTTTGTGACTTTTTTCACTATCAATATAGTAGTTTAGTACTATGCAATTATATATAAACGTATTTCTAATAAATATTGTAGTTCTTTTGCACTTTTATATGGAAATTTAAATTTCGGAGTATTCAAAGTCAGGTTGCCCCCACCCTTAATTTCAGATATCTCATAATAACCTTTATGGAAATACGCCAAAAAATTCTGTAAACTAGAATTGTATTTTTTTAAACATTGATGAATTATTGAGGACCTCAAACCCTTATGTCATATATTGAGGGGAGGCTCAGGCCCCACATACCCTTATAATGCTATGCCCATGGCAAATGCTGCATTTCATTTCAAAGTGTGTGTTTGTGTTTTTTTCTTTCTCAAATATGTGTTTGTATATATACAGCGATACAGAAAAATCAGGGAAATTTTTTAAGAGTATTTTGAGAAGATCAGGAAAATGTTGGATGGTATTTTTTTTTCAGATTCTACCCAGATGATATATAGTAACATGTTCTTAAAATTACAGATTTCTTCTACAATTATTGTACAAGGTATATGGTTTATTACAGGGGCTGGTGTGTACAGTTTTAAATAGTCTAAAAATGGATTTTCTGCAGTGGTGGGATGTCATAAGTTTTGCGGAGCTGAACCACCCTGTGATTTATTCAAAAAAATATAATTTTATTTATTCATCGCCATCGTACCACTTTGGCGCGAACCACTCTGAAGCATGGACATGTCGGTATAAGGAGAAAGGTTTTCGAGGGAATATTTAATAAAAAAATAAAAACTTCTGAAAAAGCGCATTTTTTCGCATTAACATATACGTAGGGTCATAGATAAGCTACAGAGGACAGATATGAAATATATAATTAATATTAAAAAATGGTTTATGTGAACACACTTCATTTATGGCAAGGAAATCAAAGCAATCCATTGATACCTCCTGGAAAATATTTTTACTTCTATTTTTTGTCAAACAAATTATTGTAGAATTTAGCTTTGCATTTTTTGTTTCGTTCAAAATTATACACGACAATATTATGACCAAAAAAATAGGTGC
>QLNU02014802.1:28358199-28371394 GCA_006491805.2 Dysdera silvatica
GTTTACACATACACGACTGACACTTGTATTTTTAAGAAATTTTGGCGGGAAAGCTGGATCATTAGCACTAACCCACCTTACATTTATTCAAAATAAAGAAAATAAAATGCGGGAAATTTTCTGGGGGGTCCAGTCGGCCTTCTGGGGGGCCGGCCCTCCCCGGCCCCCACCTGGTTGCGCCAATGGTCGCTCCATTCAGCCAAACTAATTTTTTAAGGCGAAAAAGACACAAAAAAAGCTCGCACTTTCCATATCGAAATCAAAACCTTATATAAGAGGGCCCTCCCGACTTTGATGTCAAAAAAAGTTTCAGGGGATGCGCCAAAGAATCATTTGTGTCTTTTTGTAACGTATTATCTTTTAATCGGCTGTCAATGTATCTTAGTAAACAGCAATGAAATAAATAAATAAAAAAAAAGGACATAATTACTATTTATGTTCGCATTATATTCACCGAGTTGTGAGCCTATTTTCTATGCCCAATTTGCTCATTCACCGAATTTTATAAGTTTCAAAAATTGGAAATTGCTGTTCTTCATCTCCAAATATAATATTGTTATTGTAATAGGTGCGAAGACTGCAGAAAGCTTTCCAAGGGACTTAGGGTATAGAAAGGGTTGGGTGGGACCCCTAATCCAGTTGCCTAGGCATTTATTAGGAAAAATAGATACTAATCAAAGGAGAGAGAAAGAGAATATGTTGTCATTTATAATATAAATATACGAGCAAATGATACGAAATTCAGATAAGGGTGGCGGGGGGGGACCCCACAGAAGCGACCCAAACTGAAGTCCTTATCTGGCCCTGGTTAGTTGGTTGTATTTTTATAGCGCAAGCATAGAAAGCGCCATGTTCCGCTAAACAGGTATCAAAACTTGAACTCGTTTCCAGTTTCTTTAAAAATATTTTCTGCAAACTTATAAATTTATAAGGTTTGTTTTCGATAGTGGTAAATTCGAGTGGTAAATATCTTTATATACAGACATGCACAGGTATATCAATTCAAACTTGCTGTAATTAACAATGAAAAAGTAATTAAAGTGCACCTAAAAGGAAGTAACTAGCCTATTATTATTATTATTATTTTTAAATATGCATAGTGAGGAAATCGTCCTTAAATTTTCTATATAAAGCCTGTATTTTCCCCCTCAGTCACTGCATTTTAACATATATTAATCAGTAGCGATTATTATTTGAGTTCTTATTTTCCTGTGTGTAGTGTTTTTAAATAAACTGAGCTTAGGAAGGCACGAAAATGGAACAAATACATTCTTGCTCCCACACAGCCACATTTTTAGCAAAATTTCCTAGAACTGAAGGAAATTTCATATGGAATAACATTATTAGATTTTCGAAATTTTCAGATTATTTACAAAAGACAGCTTAAATCTTCATTATTACGCATTTATCTTTATATTATTTGGGGTGTTCGCAATCTGTTAAAAGACAGGGAGAATGAAAAGGGTGAAAAATAGGAAGGAAAGGGAAAAAGAAAAATAGAATAAACAGTGTCATACTGCACTAATTCAGGCAAAACTCAAATCTTTATTTAGCAGTTTTAATGTGCTGGAACTAATTACTATACTTCATGTATTATAATCGATTAAAAAATAAGAAGTTCACACGGAACGTAAAACTAATCACGTATTACCTGTATATTATTATACATTAGTGCATGATTTCCCGCTTCACTGGTTAATTGCATCAGCCATTTGCGTAAGTAAAACATAAATTCTGAACTAAAGTTTTAAGCTAGAGACTATTGCATAAAGGAATCAAAAGTGTCGATATGAGATATGATATAGTAGGAATGAAATTATTCTCATGTGTACAGGATGTTTACATTTGAATACTAAAAGGATGATAGTAAAATTATATTGGCAAATGTACCTACTATCTTAATATAAACTCTTGGAACAGTACACTATGTAAATAAATTATAAACTCACCGGTAAAACACAAATAACTTATGATTGCAATAAGCGTTTGATATAAATTTATGCATGTAATATACCAACGGTGATTATATATATACCAATTACAACTTTTGAAAATGGTGAACAATTTTGTTCGTGAAAAAAATAATCATTTACAACCTGTAAAGAAACATAAATTCAATGTGGAAAATTTCAGGAAATCAGAAATTAATAGCGAGTTGGCCCCCCCTTGTTTTTCAATAACGTGTATAATTTTGTCAGGCATTGTTTAAAATAGTTTTCGTAAAACATTTAAGTCTATGTTGTCCTAGGCATTCGAAGTTGTTATTTGGAGATCATTCACACGATAATATTGCTTGTTGCGCCAATATGCAGCCTTTGCCATAAAACCCCACACATTTTCAACTGGATTCAGGTCTGGAGAACGCGAGGGCCATAGAATTACATTAATCTTTCCCGTTCAAACCTCTCCTTGGTGAACATTTATGCACGTATACTAGCATTGTCTTGTTGGTACTTCCAATTTGGACCACCTAAAAGAGGCCCAAATGAGATTAAATAATCATACATTAATTCCTGATATTTTTGGAGTTCATAGTGCCCCGAAGGAATACGATGTCTGCTTTTCCTCCTCCTCCTCCGAATGCTGTCCACACCATCACTCAGCCGCCGCTTTTCCGTCTACTCGGCCTTTTCTTTGCCTGAGTGTGTAGATCATGCCAATATGACGAATATCCATCAGGGCCATCCAGACAGGAACTTTTTTTCATCAGAAAACACTATTTCATTCCACTCATGACGCCATTTCACAGTCTTTTTTTGCACCATTCAAACCGATTTAATTTATGACTAGTAGTAAGTTTCGGTTTGCTTTTATTTTCCTGAACTTTACGTTCAAATTTACATTTAAACTTTTCCACGCAGTTTGGTGGGATACAAGTGTTGATAGTACACGTGAAATTTCATGAGTGAACACCTGCTCATGACTGGTATGAGCTTGAAAGTGCCTATGTATGGTCCCGGGGCACCAGTTTTGGTGGTTGGTCTACCTGACTTTTTTTGGTTAAATAATCATCAACCTTTTTGATGACATTTTGCACAGAAGTTTGCGAGCGTCCTATTTTACGGGCTATTTCTCTTGTTGACTATCCTTTGCCATGCAGCAAATATATTTTTCTGACATCCTTTTCATTTAGTTCTTTTCCTCAATGCATACTCACAAAACGCAATTTTCATCACAACATTGGATCCATATGATAGCCTACATGTATCATATGATGTGTATAAAACTACACATAGGGGACGTTCAGGTAAGTTGACGAAGTGGGTAAGATGATGAAATCGAATTTTCTCTGAAACGCTGCATATGGCAACACTCACCAGCAAATAAGAGCTTCAGAATATTCCCCAAAGCGTCCACCGTGAACGCGAAAAATATCGGCCGCATTGTTTTGATGAAACGGAACAAAGAAGTTACAGGTACTTTTTGTTATAATTTTTCACGTATTTGAAATAGGTTTTAAACCGACATTAAAATTAATGTTCTGGAAGTTGAATTGCTTTATCAGTAAATTCAAATTCTTGGTAAATCATGATAAAATAGTTTCTTTTTGATAAATTTATTGATGCTTTTATTTGAAGTCATGTGACAGAGATGACTCTTTCAGGTAAGATGACGAACGCGTAGTGCAGGCAAGATGGCGAATTCGTCATCTTACCCAAAATTTAGAAAACTTTTTTCTTTAAAAATAAGTAGACTAATGGACAAATTATGAATACTTTTTGTTCATTTCAGAGATGGTAAAACGGTACGACAGATAGACTAACCGACAAAATTGGTATGAAGATGCTATGAAAAAAGCGATGAGGCACGTTCGAAGTGGAGTTTCCACCAATGCTACAGCCAAACGATTCGGTATTCCTGAAGCGACTCTAAGACGATACGTCAAGAAATATCAAGAAAACGTAAGTAGGCCTATCTATATTTGTTTTGTGACATCTGATTTGCTTCGTTATTGATTGAATAGGGATATCCTAAATTTTGTAGTTATCACTGTTTCTCACCGCATGATATTAAAGCAACATGTCAATTTTTTCCAGCATACTTTTGTTTATATAAATTTTTTTGTTTACATAATTTCAATTTTTTTGTTTACATAATTTCAATTTTTTATAAACCTATTTTACATCAAGACTACATCTTAAACTAATACAATAATTTTCGCCACACCCACGATTTTAGAGTTCAACTGAACCTTAATATTATTTATGTTTAATTAAACATAAAGAATATTATGGTTCCTTTAAATTCCAAAATCTTAAGTGTGCCGAAAACTATTGAATATTAATTAACCCTCCCACATATACTCTGCATATTGCAGAGTGTTCCGTTCCTTAAATCTTAAATATTTTCTAGCTACTACCTTAACTTATTTGCATTTTTGTCTAACTAAAAACCCATTTTCCGTTTTTCTGTCTTTTTTTATTCCTTTCTCTTAGGAGCTAGCAAAGAATGCAGGATGATTTAAGAATACATTCTCAGGTGAATAACAACTTAAACTAGAAGAATATGTACGGGAGTTGGATAAAAGAACCTTTGGCCTTGCAAAAGCAAACTTTGCAAGATTAGTCTATGATTTTGCAGAAGCACATAAAATTCCGCATAGGTTTAACAAGCAGAAAGAGAAGCAGGCAAAGATTTTATAGAAGTTTTCATGAAAAAGTGTAACTTTTCATTCCAAAAACTAGAGGTCACATCTGTAGCACGACTAATGGCATTTAACAAGCTAAATGTAGAAATTTTGTTCAACGTTTACAAAGACCTACGAGGGAAGCATAACTATCAGCCATACCAAATCTACAACATGAATGAAACGGGATTCCACCTTTCCCACAAAAACACCTGCCGTTTTGAGTAAGGAAGACACAAGAAGAGTGATAAAAATTTTCTCGGCTGAGAGAGAAGTGAATGTGAGCGTTGCTTGCTGCGTCAGAGCTACTGGCCACTTTCTACCTCCATTTTTCATTTACCCCAGAGAAAGAATACAGTCAGCATATCTTGAAAGTGCACCTCCAGGCTCGGTTGAAGTCGGCCACAAATCTGGAAGGATGAAATCTTAAAGTTTTATTAAATGGCTAGAGCATTTCCTTATACAGGTAAGACTATCCGAGGCCAATCCCGTACTACTTCTTATGGATAACCATTCGTCACATGAAACATTGGAGGCCATCAACTTGAGTCGAAAAAGCCACATAACAATGTTGGGGTTTCCACCACATACAAGCCATAAAATGCAGCCTTTTGGCGTTTCTATCTACGGTCCACTTAAAACAGCCTATAGCCATGCTTGTTCTGATTTTCTTCAACGCCTGATCACTTTAGAAAAGAGCGACATTGTTAATTTTGCCTTTCGGCTTTTATACCCCGAAATTCTGCCGTCAAGAAGCTTGCGTTGGCTTTGAAGAAAATAGCCATCATCAAGGAATCAATTTTTGGAAAATTATTTCGTTCTGCAGGAAAATAGCCGACGTCCATTGCTAGAACCTAGTAATTGTTTTGTTTGTTAGTTTTACTTTCCAAATAAACCAAAAATCACTCAATCAATGACAATTTAATTAACAAACGAAACATAGATGAATTAGTCTTGAAAAAGGCTGCTTTTGTATGAATCAATTATCTCAAATATAAGCCGCAGAAAATAAACGCACTTCAAATCAATCACAGAAATCAATGACTCTGGCGGTTTCGAAAGAAAGTGGAAGGCAGGAGTGACGTCACAGCTGCCTTTGAGAGGTTGAGGTCGTTTTCGCGTCCCTTCTTTTATACGTCAAACTTTAAAAAAATTTAAAAGTTAAATACTGCACGAAAATTAGAAATATTTTAAATTTATTCATTTTTCGACTTACTGAATCGAATAAAAAAGATGTTGAAAAACCCTAATGCCACGTTGTGGTCAACACAGGAAAGCATCGAGGAGGGTTTATTAGTTTTTTCTTGTGAGGGAATTATTATATGTGAAAATTCCGACACCCACTTTTATAAGCTCAAGCAAGAGATTTTTGTTTAGGAGAAAAAGAGATGCTGTCCTCATCCGGGATTCAAACCAAGGTTCCTCCGTTGAACACGGAGTGTCTTGACCGTTAGACGAACGAGGACATGGAACAACGCTCTTTTTCTCCATATATAAGATATTATTACCCTTCACAGGGATAACACAATGGCCTTTTTTTTTTCTCTTAAACGAAAAGCTCTAGCTTGAGCTAATAAACGTGGGTGTCGGAATTTTTACGTATAATTATTCCCCCCACGGAAAAAATACAAAAAACTCACACCGGAAGCTTTTCTGTGTTGACCACTACGTGATAATTGTGTTATCCTTGAGAAGGGTAATAATATCTTACATCCTTATATATGAAGAAAGAGAGCGTTGTTCCATGTCCTCGTTCGTCTAGCGGTCAAGACACTCCGGGCTCAACGCGGGACCCTGATTCGACTCCAGGATGGAGACCACGGCTCTTTTTCTCTTGAAAAGCTCTAGCTTGAGCTAATAAACGTGGGTGTCGGAATTTTCACGTATAGTCTTTCTCCCAACTCATCGATAATTCAGACCTTAGGCAAGGGACAGTGACGGATTTCGAAGTATACACACAAGGAAGGGGCGGCACTTCTTGGAGAGGAGCAGCGGCCTAAAAATAAATTTTTAGTTACTATATTAAATAAAGTTATTAATTAAAACGTTAATTTGAATAACCATGTGACAATTTTTCTTCATATATAAAAATTTAGAGTACACTATGCGTGTTTCTTTTCCAGAAGTATTTCTTTCTTTGTAAGCTAGCAGCGGCGACCGTCTCCTAAATTAGGCATTCTGAGGTGTTACGTGATGTCCGTTGAATAAATAGAAGACTGTATTGTTCCACAAACTTTAATTAACAAACATTTACAAACACATACATCTTGGAAAACAAGAACGTAAAGGAGATGCTCCCTGTTACACCACTTTTCGACTGCGCTATTGATCACCCAAACACGAAAGGGAGGTCGCGCCACCTACCGGAGAGCAAAACATCAAATTCTTCACATCAGGAAATCATCATTGCATTTGAAACGCTTACGGAAAGTTCATTATAATCAATGTCATTAACTGAGTTACTGAAGGAGAAGAGAAAAATTGAGTTAAAATTTTTATTTTAAACGTCATACACATGACAGCAAATTATATATTGTAATGTAACGCATTTCCTTTGCAACTATTTTAGAAAAACTGTTGTTGTTTTTTTAATTCGATAAACGATATGGCTTACGGCAGATGGAGGGGATAAATAAATAAGCGATAATTTCGCCAATACCCTCTTCGCAAAACCGTTGGAAACCTTTGTAAAATACTGGACAATAGAAATGTAAAACCAATTAGAAGTAAACAAAGAACGTTAATGGTCTGAGAAGATGAATTAGACGTGGAAAAGAAATTGATCAACTATGTCTAGTGCTAACGAGGCTTGGGATACTCTAAGAGTTAATCGGGACCTCGAAAATGAAAAATGCGATTTGCGTGTGTGTGTACAAAAATTTACTGAAAATTGAACTTAACATTATTTGATGAACCGAGATAAAAATTATAAGCATGCACAAAATAATGCCAACAAATAACGAAAGGTGTTTGTGTTTAAAAATGTAAAAAATTAACAAATATATGCAGATACTTAAATGCACAAAAAAAATTCCTATTTGTAGAAACACTCATACATAAATTATCTTTAAAAATATTAAGTAATAAATGATCAATAGTCTCTTGTTTTAAATTATTTTTGATAGATATTATTGTTACTGGTTCATTTTAACCACGAGTATTTAAAACATCGAAAGTAATAGCTTTATATATTTACTTATTACATATTAGTATATTGGGTCAATCATTTTATAAACGCAATTATATAAACAGGAACCTGTGACGTATAAGCGACGTGGTTACTCCATACTAGGGGCGGATTAGGCCATCGGGGCAGTGCGCCCTCATGGGCGATAGGACTCGCGCCCTCCGAAAATCCAAGGTGTGTACCCTTTGAGAGGACTCAGTCGGTCCCTGTCCCATACACGCGCATAAACTGTTAAAACACATAGATAAAAATATAAAATACAATGTACGCAAAAGTACAAGATACTCGTAATCGCGATAAGAAATAACAGTAAAACAGTAATAGTTAATATAAGAAATAACAGTTAAGCAGATAGCTACTAAAAGCGCGTTTAATCTCGGTCAGGCAATAGGAGCTTTCCTACAACTGTGACCACAAAATTCTAATATAACTTGGTCAATAGAACGTTCTGGAGCCGCTATAGCAGAGGTTAGAGAACAAAAAGTACTTTGTCCTATTCAAAAATAAGAATGAATGGAATCTACGGAACGACACACTTTTCTTCAGCGCTCTGAAATAAGCATTCCAAATCGCTATTTCAATTACTTCAACAGTGAAAGGCTGAACTCTTGAAAAACGGCATTTGCTTCACGCCTTGCCGGAAATTGATACGCTTGCCTGCCATTTGCATCATGGCTTCATAGTCCCATACTACATAACAATAACACAAGAAATCTTTGCATTGAATCAGCCTTTTCATTATTTTCCTTTTGCTTTTTAAGACTTGCTCGATCAGAGGATGAACTGAAGGCGTCTTGCAAAACGAAATGCACTGAAGTCCAAAGAATTGCCATAGCATTCTTGCCTTCACCTTTTTAAGTTCAGCGCGTTTTACCAAAAAAAAAAAATCGTATAACAGCGAATTTTATTTACCTTTAAGAAGTACATAATTGTAAAATCGGATTATGCTTCAACTCATGTTAACATACCAGAAAATGCAAATACAGGAAGTCTCGCTAATGCGTCGTGAGCCTCCGATTTTTATCCATACAAACGGAAGTCGGAATTAAGTGGGGAGCAAATTTTAGTAACTAAAATTTCAGGCTATTCAGCAATAACTTACACAGTAACGCAGTACACAATGTAACTGAATACTAAACAAAACGGCCTATTATGAAAGGATACTTTGGAAGAATTTACAACCAGGGGCGAACTGGGTCCTTTCAAAGGGCGCATACCTTGGGTTTTCACAGGACGCCAGTGTTTGCCCATTCGGAGGCGCGACTCTTATCGCCCATGAGGGCGCATCGGCCCGAGGACCGATGGCCTGTCCGCCCCTGTTTACAACCAAACACGCTAATATAAACCAGTACAACAGAGTTTCAGATTAATGTCGCCACCAACCCGAGTTAAAAGAAAATCCGAAAGAATTTGGGAGGTTACTTTTAAAAAACAGGTGGCCACACCTCAGGGGCAAAAATCCTGCTGCGTTCGACATCTCCTGAAGTTTTCCTGAAAGGGGTATTTCTTATTTTTGCACAAAAGATTTTTGTCCGCATTATCTGATGATCCGTGAGCATTATGCGAATTCTTTAACATTAAATATACATACATATGCCTCAGACGAGGAACAGAATTTGTCCGCATTAACAAAATGTTCATCTTAAGCAAAATCTCATTAACGAAATTTCATTGTGTACAAGAAAACTTACGAGTAAAAAAAATTGTATTCATATGTTTCTTCAAGCTTATCTTTTGCAACTTCCATGTTCTTTCAATGCGCATTTCTATGCCTTGTAACTTTCAAAGGGTGTTTAATGATTTAATTCTATTTTGAAATGAGGTTTCTACAAATGGAAGAAAATATCTGGAAAATAGAACAACACTTTGATTACTTCTGTTAAGGTGAAAATTCAAAATTCTCTTTTTAAAATGACTAATTAAATTTAAACACACATAAGCACAGAGGTGGACAATTAAATTAAATAAAAAAAATAAATAAATAAATAAAAAAAAAAATAAATAAAAACCACACTCTCTCTCTCTCACACCATTGTATATATATATGTTAAATGTATTAAGTGTTGTATTTGGTTATTTTCGAGATTCTGCCGCTCTTGCTTTAATTATTTCAGATGAGATTTTTCCGCGTTAACTGGGCACCTCCTTTCCTTTGATGACATTACACCATTCCATGGAGGACGTCCATATCATCTAATGTTCAACTACAGTAGCAGCAACTTAATTTCTGCAACCAAGAACCAGTGCGTAATCATCAGACTGTAACAAAAGAACTTTCTTTAATCATCAGAAGGAGCCAAATGAAATTAAAATAACTATATGCTTCAATCATCAATGAACAGTTTGAAACTTATAATATTTATAATTTGATTGATTTGTGTAATTCATTCTCATATTCGTGAAATTACTACTTGCAAATTAATTTCAAGTTCTATATCATTTTCATAAAATTGCTCGTAAGTTTAAGTTATATTAATTGAAAGTGTTGATATACATGTTGTACAATAGTAAGATTAATTCTAAAAATTCCCCATTTACCCTCTTAAACCCTTAAAAGTGTAAGGTTCTTTTTCTTTTTTTTCTCAAGCATGTTACCCTCGTTAATCCCCCCATTCTCACCATTTGCAAGATGCAGCTGGGCCATAAGGCCGTTACAATATAACCTAAACATTCCCCTTATTTCTGCGAAACAGTCCATACCAGATTGCACCATTTTCTCTCTCAACGACTAAGCGTTACCATAGGAACGCTGGCCCTTTCTTCAACTTCGACCCTTCAGGCTATAACTTGAACGTTTCTCAAAGACCTGTGAACAGAAAAATCCTAACAACTTCCACGAAATCCCTGGTCGAGGGAGAAGTTGTAGGACTCACACTGAGTAAACAGACGAACCACCCACAATGTCTCTTACGCCCATAGGGTTCGGCTCTCTCACACAAAAGCACATCTGGCAACAAGATGTCAATAACAATATCCAGTTCTTGGAAATGCTCCCAAGAACACCTCGTATACTCACCATTTTATGGTCAAAAGCTGTCCAGAAAGGCAGCTCGAAGATTAACAAAAACCAGATGTTTACTTCCCTCTGTGGGGTTGTATCGGGCCAATTGGGAAAGAGATAACTTTTACGTCATCCTTCAATTGGCCAATCACCTTCCACGATTCTCCTCGATATAGAGTCAAGTACGAGCGTTTTGAGCGGGCAGAAAGAGACGAGAGTGTTGTGAGCCATGTAACCAGACGAAAAGAGGTCTTGGCCCCATCATCTATATGAAACTAATATGCCACTCCTGATAAATTGAAGGGCCAAGGCTCCTGACCCCCTGGAGACACCCTAAGGATGATCTAAAAGGAAAACATGTGAGTTAACTTTCCTTTCTTTCCTTTCCTTAACCTGTAATTACCAGTGCCTCCTCCTTTCCCCCCTTAAACCTATAAGGTAAGAAGTAAATAAATTTTTCCTGGGCGCTATCCCAGTTTTAGAGGAAATCAAGAAATTGATTGTTTAAATGTTATGTTGTTTTGATGTTTACCTTGTATATTAAGAAGCACTGAGTAGAGATAATTATGTAATAGCAAAAATTGATGGGATGTTAATAACTCCCTAATGTTATTATGACACGGCCCAACTCCCAGTATTGAAAAATTACTAAATTATGTTGTTTAAATTAATAAAAAAAAAACAACTTTTAAACCAAGTTTTGTTCTCATGTTTGTTTTAAATAACCTGGTGTTAATCTTTTAGTATTATACTATTTTGGGTTATGGGTTTTTAATTATTGTTCTGTTTATTATTTGGGTTATTATTATCACAACGCAATGTACTACCAACAACGAAATTTTAAACTACTAATTTGAAATTATAATTTACAAAATAGCACCATAACATATTTATATTTCTCGACCGGTGCGTCTCGGAATGCCCAGTTGGTTAATTATTTTACTTGTAGTGGAAAATTACTATTACAGTATACGTGTTTCTTCCGAAAAAGCAATTATTTCAATATTTTAACGTTTTTTATGATATTATTACCCTTCACAGGGATAACACAATTGCCAAATAATGGTCAACACAGAAAAGCCTCCGGGGCGAGATTTTTGTGAGGGAATTTATTATACAATAATTTTTGCCGCCCACGTGTATGGTCCCTCCGTTCAGCCCGGAGTGTCTTAGACCGCTAAATGAAGGAGGAAAGGAAACAATGCTTTCTTTCTCCGTATATAAGGATGTATGATATTATTACCCTTCACAGGGATAACACAATTGCTAAATATGGTCAACACAGCAAAGCCTCCGGGACGTGATTTTCACATTTTGACAATTTCTTTATACGGCAAATGGGTTGATTTCATGTTTTTGTAATAAATAACTAACTGAGTAAAATATTTTTGAATAGACCCCATTCGTGTAAACTGGAATAATTCGGGAAGATAAAGAGTAATTCAGTAAGTGTTAAATTCAATAAGTATGTTTTCTAAAGTGTTAATTCAATAAGTATGTTTTCTAAAGTGTAAATTCAATAAGTATGTTTTCTAAAGTGTAAATTCAATAAGTGTGTTTTCTAAAGTGTAAATTCAATAAGTGTGTTTTCTAAACTATAAATTCAATAAGTGCGTTTTCTAAAGTGTAAATCTAATAAGTGTTAATAAACAAATTAATTAGAAACAATTAGAGTAATAATACGTATCATGTAAAATCAGCCAATTTGGGTGAATTGTGAAATTTCGAACTTCGAGTTTTAAAAACAAAGAAAATCAGAATTCTAAATTGGAGGTCTTTCCTGTTCTGATTATTAAAAATCAAAACCCATTTTCGAAATAAAAACTCCACGAAAGCTCAAATGAAAATCAAACATTTTTTCGAGAAAATGGCATTGACTCTTAAAAGGTAAGTGAATTTCTTTTTGTATTCGTTTTCGGAAAAACATTTTTTTAGTGCCTCAACTCGCCACTGAGAAAAACTCAATTATCTCAATACGCTGTTACTGAAAAACCATATTCGAAATAAATCCTTTTCAAATCTGGAAGTGTAGCTGACTTATTTTTAGTCTTTTGCCAAGGGCAGAAACCTTTCTGTATTAATAAAGATCAATTATTGGAAATGGCGCTGATCTGACTTAAAAATTAAAATACACTAATTGCGTTTAAAGGTATTTTATTTCTAATTCCATTGCAGGCATAACAGATGCACTATTTTCAAAGGCAAAAAATTGTTTTAAGAAATAGTCATTGCTTAGGTCGTTTCCTAAGAGCACTCTCAGTATCAAAATGAGAACGATAAATATTTAATAACGAACTTCACCGTCCTTTAAACATTTATCCTTCTTTCAGAATATTTATTTCTATTTAAGTTATTATTCTTTCAGATAACGCCCATACAA
>QLNU02014802.1:28381306-28393022 GCA_006491805.2 Dysdera silvatica
TATCTATCCACTGCTGGATGAAGGTCTCTCCAAATGCTTTCCACACAAGTCTATCCTGGGCCATTCGTTTCCACGTCACCCCAACCTCTTTTCTTATTTCATCCACCCATCTAGTTTGAGGACGTTTTCTAGGTCTTCGGTGGTCTCTTGGAATCCAGTTCAGAATTTCTGTTGTCCATCGTTGATCAGTTCTTCTTGCAATATGCCCAGCCCATCGCCATTTCAGCCCTTTTACTTTAACAATGATGTCCTCCACTCTAGTTTGTCTCGAACCCAAGTGTTCCTTTTCCGATCTCTCCTAGTTATTCCAAGCATGCACCTCTCCATGCTCCTTTGCGTTGTCTGTAACTTTCATATTGCTCCAACTGTTAGACTCCATGTCTCTGATCCATAAGAGAGGACTGGCAATACACACTGGTGGAAGACTTTTCTTTTTAGACATAAAGGCAATTTCCCCTTCAGGATAAAACTGTTTCTTCCAAATGCACTCCAGCCAAGTTTAATACGTCTGTTGAGTTCTTTCATAATGTTGCCATCCATTGAAATCAGCTGGCCAAGGTAAATATATGAATCAGCAATTTCTAGCTCAGTGTTGTCAACTTGTATTTTTGTTTCCTCTACAAAATTATTGAACATGATTTTAGTATTTTATAGGTACATCTTGAGTCCAACATCTTTACTTCTAGTTGAGAGCTCCTGTACCATGTCATGGAGTTCTGATGGGTTCGTTGAAATAATAACAATGTCATCAGCAAACCGCAAATGATTTAAGTATTCACCATTTATTTTTATTCCCTTCTTATTCCAATTTACCTGCTGAAAAACCATCTGAAAAACTGAAGTAAAAAGTTTTGGAGAAATGGTACCTCCCTGCCTCACACCTTACCTCATACACACAAAAATATATAAATATAGTAACTTTCGACTTGAAAAGTCTCGATACTTTTATAGCCAAAAATCTAACCCTGTCAGAAACTAAATATTTTAACTCTCAAAACAAAATATGTTACTGAAAAATGTGGGAGGCATTTAATATTTAATTTAAAGGAGATGCAGTAAAAATAAAGAGCAAAAGGCATTTAGGGAAAAACTTGCATTAATTTTTCATGATCTTAACGAACATTTTTCTACCGGTGTATCACTGGAATTTTTAAAACATGCAATACCTAATTATTCATTCACGGGCACTAACCTTATTTTTCTGAGATTTTCGAATAAAAAAATTAACAGCCTACACAACCGTTTATTATTCATTTACTGTTATTTATCCATATTTAGTTCTTATCAGATCGGCGAAAAAAAATTTTTTTTTTTGGTATATCGCAAGATGAGAGAGGTTGGATACCAAAGATCTGGACACAAATCGTTTGGGGAGAAAATTACATTATAATAGTTATCACAGCAACTTGCCTTTCTGCCGAAAAATTTACTTGTTTGTCATATTGTGATCCGAGAGGTCTCAAGACTGCTGAAAATTCTTAAGTCACCAAACGGCAGTTCACAACTTCCCTGACTTGCCCGCACTCTTACTTTTAACTCTTCATCACTGTCTGACATTTTAAATGACCATGCTGACCATACGCACGTTTTTAAATTTTTAAAAAGTACTGGCTTTTACTACAGTCTTTGATTTTACCGTGTTTGGCGCAGTATAGCCCAGATGCTCTTGCGCCATAAAAAAGCCAAACAATCAATCAATCAATCAATCAAAACTGCCATTAGCATAACACAATGATTTTTGCAGGAGACACATTTCTAGATTTGGCGAAAAGTTACCAAATCTAGCAGCCTGATATTGACTATCATCTCTGGATTCAAAATTCGTTGTATAAATTGTTTTGATTGCATATGGTCAAAGAAACTGGAAAAACTCCCTTGGCTACAAATTTTGATTATCTAAACACAGGCACAGTGACATCAGCTAGACTTTTGTAAACCTTGATAGTATTATGGCTTTAGCTAGCTCATGGTTAGGTAGTTTAATACTTTTCCGGCACACAACCAAAAACAATCAATCTTTAATTGTAAATAGGTGAGCATATATGTAAATCCAAAGTTCAATTAGCATTTTTCGTCATTTAGAAGACAATGAAAGAAAGAGGGCGGGGGGACTTCTCTAACGCACGTGGAAGCGATATTTTGAACTTGGAAAGTAAGTGTGACTGTGATATATCATGAAGGAATTACGGGAACCGCAAGAGCTGAATTTTTCCCGATGTTGGAGAAATTTTGGTGGAATTTCATGATTTTTCCAGGTTGATAAAATTCCCTGACAATTCCTTGATTCAAACAACAATGTCAAAATGTCAATCAGTCAACGTTTATTAGCGTAATGATATCAATGCCGATGGTATGGCTTGATTAGATGGTGAAACGTTCGAAAGAAAATAAATATTTCTGCCTTCGGTGGGACCTGAACCCACGACCTTCCACTTGCCGGGCGGAGGCTCTACCCACTGAGCTACGAAGGACAATATATAATCTCTTTACGAACGTATATATATTGTTGCCAGTTATTTCGCAGAATGGTGTAGTACATAGACTACTATTTAAACCAAATTGCAAAGAGACTGGTATTAAATTGATCGAAATGCACGTTGCAGCATACATGTATGTATTTATTTTATATAAATCGAACACTATGTACTACACCATTCTTCGAAATAACTGGCAACAATATATATACGTTCGTAAAGAGATTATATATTGTCCTTCGTAGCTCAGTGGGTAGAGCCTCTGCCCGGCAAGTGGAAGGTCGTGGGTTCAGGTCCCACCGAACCCAGAAATATTTATTTTCTTTCGAACGTTTCACCATTTAATCACGCCATAACATCGGCGTTGGTATCACTACGCCAATAAACGTTGATTGATATTGTTGTTTGATTTAATCTGCGTAGTGTTCGATTTATATAAAATAAATTCCTTGATTTTTGCAGATTGGTAAAATTCCCTGATAATTCTTGGATTTTTCCAGGTTTATAAAATTCCCTGATTTCCAGGTTCTGTAGCCACTCTCTTAAAATAATTAAATATTTAACTGTGACGACATGTATTTCATATCTTTTACTCGTAGTGTGTCGTACATTCCAGTACTGTAGTTATATCAGGACCGTTGTCACCTCTTATGTACTGGTTTTATTATTTTCTGGGTCTTACATAAGGATGATTCAGAATGCCCCCCTTCCCCGTTATCAGCAAAAATAAACAAATCTCAACCCCATCCCCCAAAAGTGCTTAAGTAATACTTGGACTTCCCTTAATGCACTGGATATTAAATTTTTCCCATATACAGGTTAATACCACGACGTTTATAAATACATATTTCATTCCATAACAAAAACTTATTAGTGATAGATGTACAATTAAATTTAACCCGACAACAACACAAATTATATACAAAACTATTTTATATATAAACCTAAAGCCCTTAGTATATTATTGAAATGTATGCTTGTTTATGAAAATGTTACGTTTCAAAGCACACTAGCTACGTGATTCTAGAGAAGACTCCTTCCTAATGAAGGCTCAAAAATTACGTGAATAGGCCTATGCTAATTAAGATGAAGTAAAGTCTGTTGTGCGTGTATTATATGTAATTTGTTTGTAAACGAAACCTACGTTCATGTATGGGTGCCTATACACGCATGAAAAGATCGTAACATGATTAAGACGTATTAATAATAATAATATTTGATCGTATGTCGCTAGTGCTTTAAACACACACACACACGCAAAACGACTTATTTATAGCTTAAATATAATACAGGTATAATATGTATTCCCTGTATATTCTCAACCCGAAGAGCGATAATAATAAATAAATTATGCATATTTCAAAAAACTTTTTATTAATACAAATCAAACACTACGCAGATTAAATTAAGAAACAATTTTTATCAACATTCTTTAGGCGTAGTAATATGAACGCCGATGTTATGTCACAGTTAGATGGTGAAACGTTCGTAAAGAAAGGAATGTTTTTTGCGTCTGGTGGGGCACGATCCCACGACCTTCTGCTAAACATTTCTTTTCTTTACGAACGTTGCCATGCCATAACGTCGTCGTTACTGAAAAAATCGATAAAAATTGTTTCTTAATTTGACTTCCCTTTTGTTTATAGCGGCTAAAATTACTAGGATATCGATCGGTATATCCAAGTTTGAATTATAGTGAGTTTGAACATTTGGACACACATGTAAATTACGTTAACCCGCACCTTGATGCAACATACTCTCAATGACGTTGGAACCTAATAAGTAGAAACATATCAATCACTAAAAACCTAACCCATGATTAAAAATGGATCGCATTGTAAGCACAAACGACTTTCTTCTGCCATCTCCAGTACCTCGCTTTGTTTCACTGCGGCCTTGACTTCATCAAGTCCATAAAATCGAAGATTCCTATCAAGATTACTCTCCATTCTTCACGTTAACACGCAATTGTTTTTTGGAGATGAGTACAATACCTTTCGGTAGAGAATCGTCTTTGAAACGGAAACCGGCGAACCTTGATACTGTGAAAAAACCGGTATGGACCGGCAATTATTCTGGAATTCTGATGGAAATAAACCACTGTACATATAATGAATGTATGAGCACGGTACGATTCACTCATAAAGGAATTCGAAGCAGCGCAAATTGGCATACATTTCTCAGAGTTGAATGAATTTGCTGATCTGTAAGTTCACTATTGTAACTTCAGCAAAAAGATGTAATTATTTATTAAAATTAAGAAAGAGCGTATGTATTGTTAATCAAGATGGATTTAAAGATTGCTTTTAAGGCCCATACGAGTGGGATGGATATATAAAAAATTGAAACGCGTTTGTGCTAATGAGAGCCTTAATGGATGCTGGATTTTGCTACGATATCAAACTTATTTACAGAAGTTGCAGTGATAGTTATGTCTATCATTAAGTATGCGAATTGAATACATCATTGCCGAAAAACTAAAACCACGTTATCCGACAACATGATTTCTTCTTCATATACATGAAAATACACAGAAAAACCAGTCATATCTAACTGGAAACAATATTTGCCTGGAAATAAGTCCTTTAAATTCTTCGACATTTTGTTCAGTTGTATATCAATGTTCCCCATGCTCCTTCAAGTCGCGACTCTCTTTCGTAATAATCAAATAATCAGCGGCCCTTTTTTTATAGTTACCAAATAGTCTGCTGCGACCCCAACTCTATCCTCCGCTGCCACAGTTGCATAATAAAAGCATTTTTAACACAGTAAAAAAAACACATTAAATATAAAATTATAATATATTTATTATATTAAGAAGATATATATTAATGCATATTATAAATGTAAAATTAAGAATTATTAAAATATTGCAATGTAACCGTGTTGAAATATAAAGCCGTTGGAAGCATTTGGTATGAAATTTCTTATAAAACACACATGAATTTGGTAAAGTGAACATACACCTTGGGAAATTTGCCACCTGATAAGGGTGATCCCTCTTTTTTATGATGGATGACTGGAGGGACTTAGCTTATATATACCAAAGTCTTTCCAGTATAGTGACCACCTCTTCATGCGACATTGAGGCAGTCCAGGGTGGCCACTTCAGACAGGTTTACTGTATGCGACCTGGCGTAGACAGAGATTCGGTTTCGGCGGGGAGGCACATGTAAATTTATTGAAAAGACTCTCACACTAAATATTTCCCTCTAAATGTGATAATTATATAATTAGTAAATATTAAATTTTTATCAATTAAATATTATTAATTATACTAATTAGTTGATTTATCTGTATAATTTTAAAATGATAAAAAAACATAACGTTTGCATCATCATCATCATATTCAACCATTATCTATCCACTGCTGGATGAAGGTCTCTCCAAATGCTTTCCACACAAGTCTATCCTGAGCAATTCGCTTCCACGTCACCCCAACCTGTTTTCTTATTTCATCCACCCATCTAGTTTGAGGACGTTTTCTAGGTCTTCGGTGGTCTCTTGGAATCCAGTTCAGAATTTCTGTTGTCCATCGTTGATCAGTTCTTCTTGCAATATGCCCAGCCCATCGCCATTTCAGCCCTTTTACTTTAACAATGATGTCCTCTACTCTAGTTTGCTCTCTCACCCAAGTGTTTCTTTTTCGATCTCTCCTAGTTATTCCAAGCATGCACCTCTCCATGCTCCTTTGCGTTGTCTGTAACTTTCGTATTGCTCCAACTGTTAGACTCCATGTCTCTGATCCATAAGAGAGGACTGGCAATACACACTGGTTGAAGACCTTTCTTTTTAGACACAAAGGCAATTTCCCCTTCAGGATAAAACTGTTTCTTCCAAATGCACTCCAGCCAAGTTTAATACGTCTGTTGAGTTCTTTCATAATGTTGCCATCCATTGAAATCAGCTGGCCAAGGTAAATATATGAATCAGCAATTTCTAGCTCAATGTTGTCAACTTGTATTTTTGTTTCCTCTACAAAATTATTGAACATGATCTTAGTTTTTTGTAGGTTCATCTTGAGTCCAACTTCTTTACTTCTAGTTGAGAGCTCCTGTACCATGTCTTGGAGTTCTGATGGGTTCGTTGAAAAAATAACAATGTCATCAGCAAACCGCAAATGATTTAAATATTCACCATTTATTTTTATTCCCTTGTTATTCCAATTTATCAGCTGAAAAATCATCTGTAAAGCTGAAGTAAAAAGTTTTGGAGAAATGGTATCTCCCTGCCTCACCCCTTTGCCAAGTTTGATAGTTTTGGTATCTTTATGTAACCGAAATTTTGCACTTGCATTTTTATACACACGTTTCACCATGTCAATGTACACATCCTCAATGTCTGTTGATCTTAAAGAGTTGATGACTGCTGATGTTTTAATAGAGTCAAAGGCCTTCTCATAGTCAATAAATGCAACACACAATGGAAGTTCATATTCATGTGTTCTTTCAATTAATTCTCTTAATACTTGAATATGGTCCACTGTACTGAATCCACTTCGAAATCCAGCTTGTTCTCTTGGTTGAGCTGCATCTAATTTTTTCTGCAGGCGATGTGTTAGCACTTTTGTGAAGATTTTATAAATAGCAGGTAACAAGCTAATTGGTCGGTAATTTTTCAAATCCTCTTTATCACCTTTTTTATGCAAAAGAATTACTGTTGCAGAATCCCATTGGTTTGGTATGTTACCGCTGTTAAGACATTTGGTAAAGAATTTTGCAAGTATGTCTTCTACATATTCTCCAGCTTCTTTTAAGATTTTAGGAGCTGTTCCTTCGACTATCTCAGAGTCTTCGTTTAATCCACTGTTACTTTCGTATAGATTTTTGTAGAATTCTTCAACTCTTCTAAGTATTTCTTCCCTATTTCTTGTTACGGTGCCATCCTCTCCTTTTAATGCAATGATGTGTTTCTTCCCAACAGATAAACTTCCTTTAACAACCCTAAGGCTCTTGTTATTTTCAATGGCCTTCCTTACTAACTCACAATTGAATTTTCTTATGTCTTCTTTCATGCTTTTGCGCAGAGTTTTACAAAGTTCTATGTACTCAATCCTGGAACTGGTATTTCGATTGTCCACCTTCATATCTCTTCGCCTTTTCATGAGCTGTTTCGTCTTCTCAGATAATTTGCTATTGTGCTTTTTACAGGTTACACCACCAATTTCCCCAGCAGTTTCAACTATTGTCTTAACAATGTTTTCATTTGCTTCTGAGATATCACTTTCATCAATAAGTCCTTCCAGTGCAGAAAAGCGATTTTTTAATTCCAACTTGAATGCCTCGGTATTTTCTTTTAATTTCTTTAAATCCACCCTCTTACTTACTTGTTTCCTAATGAGCTTCTGTCGTTCTAATTTAGTATTTAAGTGCACTTTACATCTCACCATTCGATGATCACTTCCAGTATTAAATCTGTTCAGTACACTGCAATCTTCAATAATTGATTTCTTGTTTGCCAGGATATAGTCAATTTCACTAGTTCCCCCATTTGGGTGTTTCCATGTCCATTTTCTTTGCGGTTTCTTCTTAAAAAATGAATTCATGATGCTAAGGTTTTCAGCTTCTGCAAATTCGATGAGTTGATCGCCACGTTCATTCCTTTCCCCATATCCGTATTTACCAACCGATGTCTCTCCTTGTTCCTGTTGTCCAATTCTTGCATTGAAATCCCCCATGATGAGCTTGATATGTTGTTTCCCTTTGGTGTGTAACTCTTTGATTTCTTCATAAAATTCTTCAACCTCTTCGTCGGTATGGCTTGATGTTGGTGCATATACCTGTACTATTTGAAGTTGGTATCGCTGGGTTAGTTGAACAACGAGCCTCGCTGCTCGATCTGATGTACTTTCAACTTCCAGAAGACAGTCTTTAATTCTTTTGTTGATTAAGAAGCCAACACCACTTGTTCTTCCAGTTTCCGTTCCTCTATAATAAAACAAATGTCCACTTTTAAGTTCCACCAACTCTTCACCTTTTCTTCTAACTTCACTGAGTCCTACAATGTCCCATTTGATCTTGTCTAGTTCCTCTTCCAATTCCTGAAGTTTTGCTTCAGAAGCAAGGGATCGTCCATTAAACGTAGCCAAGGTCAATAACAAACGGCAGCCTGGGCCATTCCAGTGATTCTTAGCACCCCCTGCTTTCATGCCACACTGACCGCTGCCTTGATCAGGAGCACTCCAGCACCTGGAGACTAGGGGCCATGGTTTCTGGTGTGTCAACATAATGGAGGAATTAGCCATAATTTCACCACGCTGGCTAAACGGGTTGGTGAATTAGCCCTCCCCTTCCGCCTTTCTATCCGTGTAGCAAATATTAATTTGCCACATAAATAGAAAGCTCAGCCTGCACCACTTGAAGGCGGGGTAGGACACTAGGTTACTGGCCTGGCCGGTTCCACACATCATCACACGCTCAGCCAAGTGATCTCCTTCAGCGATACTGCAACCCTTGCAGGCTCAAGATAAATATATATATATATATGTATTGTATGAAAATTCATCAAAAGCATTTTCGTAAACTAAAGTTGAAAGTTTTTTAAAAATATTAGTGGATTATTTGGGGGGCTGAAACATCTGTTGGAATTTCTTGGGGTGGGGGGCTCAAGTCCTACGTACCCATATAACTCTACACCTGTGCAGATCGGTCAAATTCAGGGCTGTATCCTCTTGGGGCAGCCTTATTTGAAATCCGAAGACGGGGAAATACCTTTAGAATGAAGATAGGTAGAGACACGATGTATCATTTCATACTAAGTAAACAATGCTTAATGAAATTGTACTTGACATTTTTTCTGTATCTAGTTTATTTTCTAATTTACATTTAATAACTTGCGAATTTTGCCACCGGGGGCACTGGAAGTGGTCTCATCTGTTAGCGCATAAGCATTTATTATGCACTAACAGATTTGTATTAGCACTATATTGGTACCTAACTGCCATATCTCTACCTTTCTTCGTTCTATAGATATTTTCCTATCTTTGGATTTCAAATAAGGCTCCCCCAAGAGGGTATAGCCCTGAATTTGACCGATCCATGTACACGATATGTCATTTCATACTAACTGAAGAGCCTGAGAGTTATTGATGTTAGTTAATTAATGAGATTAGTTCAATTCAGGAGCTTATTTGTTTTAGAGAAAAAGACGCTTTCTTCTCATCCTGATCTTCAACCAGGATGGGGAAAGCGTCTCTTTTTCTCCAAAACGAATAAATCTCTAGTTTGAGCTAATTAATACGTGGGTGGCAAAAATTATTGTATAATAAATTCCCCCACGAAAACTCACAAAAATCTCGCCCCGGAGGCTTTTCTGTGTTGACCATATTTGGCAATTGTGTTATCCCTGCGGAGGGTAATAATACCTTAACAACTGAAGAATGCTGAATGAAGTTGTAATTGACATTTTTTCCATATCTCGTTTACTTCCCGATTTACATATAACTTCCGAATTTAGTCACCAGGGGTGCTGCAGTCAATCTCATCTCATAACGCATGGGTATCTTGCCATATCACATAATATCCATATTTCTACCTATCTTCATTCTACAGATATTTCCCTGACTCGTGACTTTAGTTTGCACCCTGAATATTTTCGTTAAATGGTACCTGTTATTTTTAAATTCTTTTATTAATTTTCTTTATATTTGGCCAATATTTAAGTCAACATGAGCAGGCCCATGTCTTGAAGATTCCAATTTTCTTTTAATTTCTCTTTTAGTTTTTCTCACATTTGTTTTCTTTTATTCAAATAATTTGTCTTTAAAAGTGGAGTGTTGGGGGAATGGGGGCCTACTTAGCTTCAGCTGGCCTCCAGACAGAAACACTCCATGCTTTGAACTCCTGGGGTGGATTCCCTCCTGACGAAGTTCTACCACTCAGGTTTCATTCATTTTATTTTTTCATTTTATTCAACTTATTTTTTTATCTGTTGTATTTTGAGGCATTAGCACATATATACAGGATCAAATTTATTCTTTTCAATTTTATTTACCAATTTTATTTGTCCAAAATTATTTACTAATTTTTGTATATATATCATCATATTCAACCATTTTCTATCCACTGCTGGTTGAAAGTCTTTCCAAATGCTTTTCACACAAGTCTATCCTGAGCAATTTGTTTCCATATCACCCCAACTTGTTTTCTTAGTTCATTCACCCATCTAGTTTGAAAACATCTTCTAAGTCTTCAGTAGTCTCTTGGAATCCAGTTAAAAATTTCAGTTGTCCATCGTTGATCAATTCTTCTTGCAATATGCCTACCCATCACTTGTACAGCCTTTTTACTTCAACAATGATGTTCTCTACTCCTGTTTGCTCTCTCACCCAAGTATTTCTTTTTCTCTCTCTCCTAGTTATTCCAAGCATGCACCTCTCCATTCTCCATTGGGTTATCTGTAGCTTGTATATTGCTGCAATTGTTAGACTCCCATGTCTCTGAGCCATAAGAGAGGACTAGCAATACACACTGGTTGAAGACCTTGCTTTTTAGACACAAAGGTAATTTTCCCTTCAGGATAAAACCGTTTCTTCTGAATGCACTCCAGCCAAGTTTAATATGTCTGTGCTGTTCTTTCATAATGTTGAATGATTTTCATAATGTCCATTGAAATCAGTTGGCCAAGGTAAATTTATTAATTAGCAATTTCTAGCGCAGTGTTGTCAACTTGTATTTTTGTTTCCTCTACAAAATTATTGAACTTGATTTTAGTTTTTTGTAGGTTCATCTTGAGCCCAGCTTCTCTACTTCTAGCTGAGAGCTCCTGTACCATGCCTTGGTGTTCTGATGAATCCATTGAGAAAATAACAACGTCAGCAGCAAATCGCAGATGATTTAAATATTCGCTGTTTATTTTTGTTCCTTTGTTATTTCAGTTCATCAGCTAAAAAATCATCTGTAAAGTATAAGTAAAAAGTTTTGGAGAAATAACATCTCCCTGTCTCATAGCTTTGCCAATTTTAATAATTTTGGTATCTTTATGTAACCGAAATTTGGCGCTTGCATTTTTATACCACTTTTCACCATGTCAATGTAAACGTCTTCGACATCTGTTGATCTTAGAGTTGATGACCGCTGATTTTTTAATAGTCAAAAGCCTTTTTATAGTCACTAAATGCCATGCACAGTGGACACTCATATTCATGTGTTCTTTTAATTAGTTCTCTTAATACTTGAATGTGGTAGACTGTACTGAATCCACTTCAAAATCCAGTGTATTCTGTTAGTTGAGCTGCAGGTAAT
>QLNU02014802.1:28402970-28414226 GCA_006491805.2 Dysdera silvatica
GGATGATAATTATCATAAAAATAATAGAAACATAAAAAATTTCTACAGCATGAGCAATTTATAAATTAGTTGTTCGAACAACTATATTTTCTTCATCTAATACCACCTGGAAAACAAATATCATTTACATCTTCAAAAATGTTCCTTTCGCTTGTTAACTTTGCAACTAACTTTGTAACATATTCTTGAAAATAGGCGCCGAGAGTTGATGGTGAATAAGTGAATGGGTCTTCAAAGCATCTATCTGCTCGCGTATTTAAATGACTATTTTCTTATAAGGTTTCAACACAATTTTGCAACCTTTTAATGAAATTTTTTACATGACGGAAGAAGTACATATCACAAGGCTGACGGCATGGGGTACAATGAGGTGGAATTACTTCAATAGTAGAAGAATAGATGCCGCCGTCATCATTTGTAAAGAGATAATTAAAGTGTGCTGGATCCATTTAACCGCATAATAGGCTACATGGCTACACCAAAATCTTTTCAACTTTTTAATAATCAGCAATTAAAATTAGAGTAGAAATTATCACCTACTAATAAGCATACAGCCAACTAAGAATTCTATTAAAGCAAAGTTCATGAACATAATGTGATTGTAAGTAAAGTATTTTTACTAATAAAAATACATAAATATGTAAAAAAGAAACATAAAAGAAAAAAAAAGGTGATCGATTTCCCCAGGCATTGAACACAAAAATACGGAGCGAAGAGCCGACAACTTAACGACCCAGCTACCGATTGGCTTGCGGAGGATGTCGTGTTTTAAGCTCATATATCGGATGCAAAATCTTTAAAAATCCATGTCTCTGGAAATTAGCCGCATTGGCACGAATGCCGAGACACGTATTTCCTTATTTCGGCTCTACTTTCGTCAAAAAAAATTTCATCCAAATCGGCGGAGTGGGTTCCCCTTGTTAGCCTAGAGTTTGCACCGGCTTGTAGTCATGTTCCACACGCTTGGCTACAGAAACGAAAAGGCATTTTTTTTTTCAGAATGTAATGCGACAACTCATGACACCAAATTTTGAATACAAGTTCATATTATATAACAGATGACGTAAATTTTTATTCTTATTTATTCTTCACAAATCAACTGTGGAGGTTTAGCTTTCCTTGATGAGCAAGCTTTCATGTGGGTTGTTGATTGCAGGACCACAGGATAATGCTCAAAATGCTGTATAACCGCAGTAGAGTACAGTAATCTGAAATGGCAACTTCAAAATGCTAGCAATATAGTTTATCCCATATTTCACATACACAAAAATTGTTTTCGTAGAAGTCTTTCAAAAATAAAAAAATAATAATAAAAAAAAAATATATATATATACCAAAACATAAATTAACACACAAGTAGCATTTTATCTTTAAATTTGGTATAAACATAAACTTTAAATATATATGCATGGTCAGCAATCCCATCACCAACTTCCTTCTCAGGTGCCATCATGATGGATTAACGTTTTGTGAGTCCAGAATTTTTATAAATGTATTAAAAAGGACATGTCCATTTTTCGGCAAAACATCTGGTGAAAGTTTACAAGAACCCCCGGTGGCCAAGCTCATTTCATCGCCAAAATTCATGCTATACTTTTAAAACTGAATGCAAGAGTTCTAAGCACTGTGCCTGCATATGAATTTCAGCATATGCGAAGACTGGCTTGTATCTTGGAACATTGCCAAAACAAGCTTTGATCGACAGCCATGTTGCTTTCGGATGCAAGGGGATTTTGTCAGTATTTTTCCTGAATTAGTGAAAGAATAGCAGGGCCGTAATCACCACCACCCAAAAAACACCAGTAAAGGTAAAGCACAGAGTAGCACTCTCTCACAATTTGAAAGCTTGCAATAATAAAAAAAAAACGCATATACATGCAGCGGTCATTAACGTCGATGAAAGGAAAGCACGACACATTTACGCAAAAAACAAAACCCTAACTGTCATGTTCCAACTTTACGAACTTCATGTCGTAACATCGGTGACTCTTTTTTCAAAACATTTAGAAAAATTCGCGACGTAATTGCAGATCGTTAATCCATGATAATGTCATCCGAGAATGGTTACCATAGAAGGAAGTTAGCCACAGAAGTTAATGCCTCTGGCGACAGGGATTCTTGTAAACCATGGCCTAAATAACAAAGATTAATAGGCGAGTTTCTTTGAAAGCCATCTTATTTGTTCAATTTCAGTATTGTGGAAAAATGCATATTAATCCCACCCTACCAAGCTCCTTCCGACATTGCCAAAAATCACGCCATACTTTTAAAATTGGTCCGAGAAGCTTTTCAATGCAGGCTATCTGCACAAAAGTTCATAGAACATAGCTTCTCCGTTGGAACATTGTGCAAATAAACAGTGCGGCTGGCCACCATTATGAAACAATATTTTTCATTATTTTTTACCTACAATTTTTCCTGAACCTGTAAAAGCCAAGTAGGGGTTTACCTGACACTCCCACTTACTAAAAACATCAGATAGGGAAGGCACCTAACTCTGTTGTATCGAAAAAGTCTACAATTCGTGAAAAATAAGGTGTTTAAAAAAAAAAGAAACAAAACTCACATCCCAATTTTCGTCAGTTGTGTACGAAGAGTTCAAGTATTACGTAAGCAATATTTTGGCCATTTTATACCCCCCCCCTCCTCCCGCTAAGCAAAAAATAACATAACACTGACTAATATAGGAAAATAAGCACAACGGCGACTCCCCCAAAGGTGCTTACGTAATACTTAAACATCCCTTGTGGAGAGAAGACTAGTTTAGCAGCTTCCAAAAACGTTTATTACAGAAGTTTCGAAACACATAGGCAAGTACTTTCTAATACATTTATAAAATTTCTGAGCTCACAAAACGTGAATCTATCATGGCGGTATCCAGAAAGGAAGTTAGCGCCTTTAGGGACAGACAGGTTCAATTCTCCCCTTTCATACAAAAGAATCATGGACAATGCCCAGAATTCATCCCTGCAATGTTCAAATATACAAGCTAGGCTTTGTATATGCTGTGAGTTATGCCCAGATGTGGTGCTTGGAATTCTCCCCCCCCCGACTCATTTTAAGAGGGCACTACTGCACAACATGCAACCCACTCGATTCTAGTCTGTGTTCCTAAAACTGGTAATTGGCACAGTTAGCAGTCTTGTTGTTTACGCTGTTCTCATCTTTGTTCTCCTTCTTCCTCCTCTTCTCAATTCTAAAAAAATAAAAAATGAGAACTTATATATTCTGTGCGATCGGATGTTTCCAGTATCCATGAAATCACTAATCGTCATGTTGTTTACGGTGTTTTTGGTAATACTTCTCCTTCCCTCACAAACTCTTTCTTTTTGTCAATCCTCCTCCTCCTTCCCTCGCATACTCTTTTCATTAATCCTCTTCCTCCCGTAATTTTCGTTATTCCGCTTCTTCCTCCTTCCCCTGACCTATCGGAAATCTTCCTCCCACAATTTCCGTGAATCATCCTCCCTACTTTTCGCTAATTTTCTTCCTCCCCACTCCCATTCTTTTCATGCATTCTGATCCTCCTCCCCCCCCCTCCAAAAAAAACCGCTACTACATTTCTTACAACGCCATTGAAAATCATCACCTACACTACATCTTGCACACGGAATCACCATTTTCTTCCCCTTCGGATACTCATACTCACGTGCAATTAAACCCTTTTTCATGGCCCATTCAATCCATAAAAAAAGAAGACATTCAGACGCTTACTATGAACATGAAGTAAAAATATAATGGCATCTCACACCAGTTTTTACCGCATCATACAGATATATGGCACGTCACAACTCTATCTACTGCAATTTCCTATGATTTCAAGAGGATAGACGAAGTCCGTTGGGTGTTCTGCACTATCACCTTTAAGAGTATAGCATGAGATTTGGCGACCGAGATCATTCTGGAGTTTCACCAATGAGTTTTCTTCAAAACATTTAGAAAAATTATCGACTCGCAAAACGTCAATCCAATGTGACTTCATCCGAGAAGGAAGTTAGCGAGCCTTTGGCGACTACGATAATTCTAGAGTTTGGCCCCCATTTTAACTTGGAATAATTTCCACGTTATATCGGTGTCATCGAAAGGTTAACAATAAGACAACGACCTAACGTACAGTTGCACGACCTCAATTCTAAATGTTCAAAATCTTCCTTGTTAATCAATTAACAATTTACATAACACAGATATAATACTTTTAGTAGCATTAACGTTTTGCATCATTGAAAACATGCGATAATCGAAAAGTACAAGAAGTTAAGGGCAGGAAGCAAATATCACGTCATGCTTTAAAATACGATTTGCAGGGAATATAATTTAAAAATTAACGAAGATAGATTTTACCCTCATATTTTTCAGGATTTGGAGGATGGGACAAATTAAAACGAGGTGCGGAAGAGTACAATTTCCGCACGAAAGTCTTAAAGGTCGCAGCCATGTTTTCAGAGGACGAATAACAAATATGAAAGCTAACAGTGTGCATTCACGAACGAATCATTCATTCTAAATGAGTATTTAAGTGAACGAAACATAGAGCGGTCTTTCTAATTCGATGTTCATTCGTTTTGAATGGATCTGTAGTTTCATTCGTTTGAAACGATTCCGTCAATCATTTGAAATACGGGCAACCTGAGCAGCTTGGCCGTGTTTGAAATAATTGATTTCGTTAACTAATATAAATGTACATAATATGTGCTTGTTCTTTCTTCCCACCCAATAACTTTTAAAACTCTACGTTGATGTTTACGACTGACGTCGTATTTCTCCCGTACGATTCGTTCGCGAAACTGTCGTTAACAAAATATAGTAAAAACCATCGACATATATACAACTAGAAAGACCACATAATGCTATAAAAACGAGCCGTCGTTTATAACCCAACTGGACGAACGCTCAGGCGATTTGACGTTATTTTATATGCAGTATTATTGGATTTTGTAGCTTGAATAGAAATATTTTAAGACACAACGTTACTAATTGATTATCGTTTACGATTGAAGGTATTCAGTTTTATCTTATAAAATATAAAAATAAGGAAAATATCTTTTAAAAATTCAGAAATCTATCGGCTATATTCTATATTGCTAACATAAGAATATGGATGACTATACATTGTCACAATTTAGTTATTATAAAAAGCAAGTATTTTGTAAATATGCTAAATGTTAATTTTATAATTATGATAATTTTATAAATATATCAGTTATATGAATATGCTAATAATTAATATAAATATGCTAACAATTACTTTATAAATACATTAATTATATAAATATGCTAATAATTATTTTATATAAATACAGTAAAACCTCGCTTAAAAGCCACCTACATTCAGCGATCACCACCTTAACGACCACTTTTTCTTCAAACTGATTCCCTCCCCACCAAATAGACAAAATGCTAAACTTACCTCCCTTCAGAGATCACCTATGAGCGGCCGTTTTTTCACGGGCCCAAAGGTGGTCACCTTATGGATGTTTTATTGTATATTACGGTAAAACTTCTCTTAACGACCACCCCTATTTAAATACCACCTCCATCAACAACTTTTCCTGGAAACCGATTTCCTCTCAATCATAGATCTAATGGCTAATTTACCTCCATTCAGAGACCACCTCTCCGAACGACCGCCTTTTCATGGTACCAACGGTTGTCGCCCTAGGGAGGATTTACTGTAATTATATAAATAGACAAGCAATCAAATTATAACCTCCCTAAGCCGACCGCCCTCGGTTCCGTGAAAAGCGGTCGCTCAGAGAGGTAGTCTCTGAATGGAGGTAAATTTAGTATTGGGTGGTCTATGGCGGGGAGAAATCCATTTCCAGAAAAGATGGTCTTTAAAGGAAGTGGTCGTTGAATAGAGGTAGTCGTTAAGAGAGGTTTTACTGTATTTTAGTAAACATTAACTATACAAATATGCTAATAACTATTTTATAAACATCTTTATTATATAAATATATTAATATTTTATGAATATGTAATAAAAATAAATAAAATGTTTGGTTTCCACACGTCAAGGTGGAAGCACAGCAGGACCCCTCCTCGAATCTAAGCCAAAAGCGAAAAGATGATATAACTCTTAGGTATAGCGCCTAGAAGGAATAGTATCTGACTCCTCATTGCTGATCCAATACGTCGGTGAAGTGTGACGTTTCAATATGGCGCTGGGCACAAACAAACTGCCATTTGCTATGTTATGCTTATGAGATAGATTTAAAATGTTCTCATTTTATGAAATTTCCGTGTTTTTTTCGGATCAGCCGAAACTGATCGAACGTGCAGAAAACGCTATACGTTCTTCACATGTTCGATCTTTTTTTTATGACCCTGATAATGAAGAAATGCGAGAACAAATTCATGCTTCCATGAAGAGTAAAGTATATAGTATTCAGATACTGTACCCAGTCTGCGTTTATGTATATAAATATGTACTGAAAGAGCAATTTATTATATACACGTATATTATTTTTCTGGAAGCGATACATATTTTGCTGTGTAACTCTCAGTGCGCTTATAAAAAAATTTTTGCAGGAAATTAAAGGGCCATAAAAACACTTGACAGATTCGTAACAAATTAAATTTTTTTCAATAATTTCATGAACGAAGAAGATAAATTGTTCTTTCAGTGTGTATATATACAAGATCCGTTTTTTTTCAGGGGGGCTTGGTCGTACCCCACTTCAAGGAAATAAAAAATAAATAAATTATAAAAATTTATTTTAAGGGGCCAGCCTTAACAAAAACCTGACTACGTCGTTGATGGGGGTTATAATTATGGTTCAAGTTATTAGATATTCTGCCATATCCCCTACAGACAAAAAATAAATGGAAAATTAAAGATCTATAAAATCAAAACTGTAAATTTAAGGAGAAAAGAATTGATTTTCATAAAAGATCAAAACATTTTTTAAAGAAAATGATTGCGGCATCAAGACTTATTAATATAACAAGAATTCTGAACAAAACTACCCAAAGTATATGGACATGTTTTGAATATATATACATATATTAGCCCTCCACCAAAAAAAAAAAACCCAAATGAAATACAACGAATTAAATGCTTTTGTAACATACATGAACACAAAAGTTTGAATAAAAACCAAATATAAAAATTTATTAAACAAACCACTAAATTTAAAATTCATCTTTCTAATTCTCTTATGTTAATATCAGAAATTTGGTCCAACGTACAGGCGAATACAGAAAAAAATTCTTGGGGCGAAGAGAGAGGCACGGTACTATATAACTAACTTCACATTCCTTCAATGTGTGACTTACTCTAAAATATAATTGGAAGAGTTAATGGCTAATGACTATTTTGTGAACTATTTGAAAATACAGGCAGAATTTTTTTTTTTTAAATTCTAATGCAGTTGGGAAGATTTTTTTTAAAACATTGATCTCATTATTGTCCCATCCCCTGAATTCGTGCAAAAGTACTTAAATGAAGTTTTCCTTTAATATATATATATCTCTCTTTTTTTTTTAACGATAAAAAAATCTTCTCAGTACATATGTATATCACAGAGAAAGCGCATATAGAGGGCTTTAAAATGAGCTCAAGATGAACTTTCTAGCTAAAACAGGTGCTTAGATATTTACATGAATGTGACTCAAGATCAATGAAAAAGTTATTTTATTTTTTAATTTCCAAAAATTAATTCCAGGAAAACGGAACCTCCGAAAACTATGAAAATTTGCAATTTGCTCCATAGGTAAATATAAATCAAAAATCATTGGAATCTGAAAATTAAAGGTCAATGCCCCGGTTGATGTGATTTGAATGACCTTTGATAGAAATTATAGATACCTGGACATTTTTGCCCAAAGTGCATGTTTGCGTTTGTCTTTTGGGAATCTATAAAAAGAACATTTATTCCCGACAGTCCGGTGGTTGCAACAAGCTACAAAATATAAACCCATTTTTATTTGCAAGCTTAAGAAATGCTAATTACTACGATCGTCAATGTTAAGTCAATGGGCCCAATCTGTTGTTTGTGCCCAGCAGCCATGTTGTGACGTCACGACTTCACCGACGTATGGTAAAATAGAAAAAGAAATTAAACTTCCGCAAGGTGGCACTGCGGGGAGTCTATTTGCTTACTTTTCCCATGTTACATCTGCTGTGTGTGAATTTTTAATTGCAAGGCAAATTAATTTTTTTGTTAATTAAAGTCAAATATAATGTATGTCTAGAAAGTAAGTCTGTGCAGCTTGCCAAAATATTCACGGAGTAATTAGTTAAGTATTTCATTGACAAAAATTGCTTGTCATCTCTTTCTGTGTGTGATTTAGAGATACTTTTCAACCCTATTATTCCTTTCAGAATTTAAACTTAAGGTCGCCCATTGCTGTTTGTTTCCTAAAATGAACACCAGATGGTGTCTTAACCTTCACCTAGGGAAATCGTTAAAATCATTCTCATAAATTTATTTTCCATCTAGTGTTGCCATATTATCGGCTAATAGGAAAAAAGTTGATTCATAAATTTATGAGAAGCTGCATAGCCGGAATACATATTATAGTTGCGGTGTATGCAAGATTCTATGGAATCTTCCTCCCCCTTCCCTCGCTGAAGAAGAGCGATTTTGCACATTTGTTTTGTTACATAAATGAAAAATAATAAAGATGGGGAAAAAAAAAACACATTCTTTTCTCCAGGCTGGTATTGGAGACTGACTATGATATTCCATATTCACAGAGTGTACTTGAAATATCGCATGCCAGGGCCGTATTGGGGTTCCCCGATCCCCTTTTTTTTCCTAATCTGCTATTGGAGCTACGACCACGATATTCCGCTTTTTGAAAGTGATTAACGAAGCACTTGAAGAAATAAAGCATGTCAGGCCAGTATCGGGGCCATGAAGCCCCATCCTTCTTCTATGCTGTTATTGGAGCTACCATTACGATATTCCATATTCAGATAGTAAACGTGAGGGAACTTGAAATGCTGAATGTCAGGGCCGTATAGGGGTATCCGTAGCCCTCATCCTTTTGCTAGGCTGCTATTGGAGCTACCACTACGATATTTCTTATTCAGATAGTGTACGTGAGGGCATTTAAAATGCCGCATGTCAGGGCCGTATAGGGGACACGAACCCCCCATACTTTTTCTAGGATGCTATTTGAGCTACGACTACGATATTCCGTATTCAGATAGTGAACGAATGAGGATTTAAAATGCCGCATGTCAGAGCCATATGGGGAGAAGCCCGGACCCCCATATTCCTTCTAGGCTGCTACTAGAGCTACCGCTGCGATATTCCATATTCAGATAGTAAACGTGAGGGAACTTGAGATGATGCATGTCAGGGGTGTATCGGGGTATCCGTAGCCCTCATCCTTTTACTAGGCTGCTATTGGAGCTACCACTACGATATTCTGTATTCAGATAGTGCACGTGAGGGCATTTAAAATGCCGCATGTCAGGGCCGTATCGGGGTATCCGAAACCCCATCCTTCTTCTTCTAGGCTGCTATTGGAGCTACCATTACGATATTCCTTATTCAGATAGTGAACGCAAGGTCACTTGAAATGCCGCATGTTAGGGCTGTATCGGAGGAGGGGTCAAGTACAAACTTGGAGCGATTGCAATCATTTAATATGATTGCGCTTATTAAAGGAGAGATTACGATTTTGATTACTTTTATAGTTAGTTTTCACTTTTCAATTACAATTTGATTATAATTGCAGTCAATTTTCGATTATGATTATATACAAGTATAAAAATTGCGATTAATTGTAATGAAATTAGAATCAAAAGGCGAAAATTAACTATGACAAAACAATACAGAGTTTCACCAGGAGATTCCATAACAAACATTTATTTTGACACTGTCGTAAGGCAACACTACGTTTTGGGAGCCAACTGCTCAATTTGTCAAATGAAAGGAGAATGCCTTCACTTGACAAAGCGAGAGACGCGTGAAAAGAAAACACTAAAAAGCAGCTGAAATTTAAATTCTTTTGGGAAATCCTTCGGGAGAGATGTAAATAAACGAAAAAAAAAAAAAGTCGGTTGAAGAAAATGGCTTTTGCTTTGATATATTTATTAGTATGAATCAAACAACTTAAGCATCAGCGAAATCCAAGTATGTCATAGATTTTTGTTCCAAAAAGCTACCAATATTGGTGCCTGGAAATAACGGAGCACTCCCGAACAAATTAACTTTTATTTATGTAGCAGACATTAACCAAACAGTAAACTCTATCTCAATAATACTGAAGTGCTGTTATAATATATATATATATAAAAGTTTTCCTCGCCCATTCTTGGCGGAAACAGGCTTTGGGACGGGCAGAGCGCCATGTTCCCAAGCCTCTTTTTACATCACTTCTTAATGTGCCATGTCTAGAAACTTCCTGACAATGTGACACGTGTTTAGGATTGTGGCTTTTTGTATTTCAATGTAGGTGTTTGGGTCAATGTTGAGTATCTCCAAATTCGTCGCAAGCGTTTTTGGTACTATCCCTGTTGCTGAGATGACTAACGGGATGATGAAGATCTTTTCCATACCCCATATATCTCGTACTTCATGTCTGAGATCTTGGTACTTGGTGATTTTCGTTGTGTAGGTTGTCTGTATGTTATTGGTGTTGGGTACTGCTATGTCGATTAAGTACGTGGTCTTATTCGATTTATCGACGAGGGTTATGTCAGGACGGTTATGTGGGACTGTCTTGTCTGTTATGATTGCTCTATCCCAGTAAAGCTTGTGTGTTTCGTTCTCATGCACGGTCTCTGGCTCATATTTGTAGTACGGGCATTTTTCTGTCAGAAAGCCAGCATTCGCTGCCAATTTCTGGTGGACTATTTTCGCTACTTGATCGTGTCTATGTTTGTAGTCTGACTGCGCAAGGATCTTGCATCCTGCCATCACGTGTTGGATTGTCTCCGATGCCGCATGACAGTGTCTGCATTTGTCGCTTTCTATGTCTTTTCTCTGGATGAATTTCTGATTGTTCCTTGTTGCGATCACTTGGTCTTGGATGGCTAGCATGAATCCTTCTGTCTCTGGCTGGAGAGTGCCTTTGGCCAGCCAAGAATTTGATGCCTTTTTGTCAACGTGTGGTTGTTGCAGGTCATTGTAGTGCCTGCCATGTAATGGTTTTCCGGCCCAAGTTCTCAGTTTCTGTTCGTTGGCTGTTTCCAGGACACGCTCTTCGGTACTACACAGGTTTAGTGGCGTGTAATTTGCATCTGCTTGTATTATGGCTTGGATGAGTGGCGATCGGGGACTCTTCAACTGGAAGTATTGC
>QLNU02014802.1:28414326-28429976 GCA_006491805.2 Dysdera silvatica
ACACTGGTTGACGTGTTTGCTAGGTCATTGGCGACTTCATCTCTTAACCTTTGTAGTATGGGCTCTGCTAAGAGATTTCTGGTTATTATGTTCCTGCGTTGGGTTGTTATCCTTTCTATACTGATGTCCAGGTGTGGGTACTGTTGTGCGAATTTGGCGTGAAGTGTGGGTCTGTAATTTGTCATGTCTGTTTCTAGCTTTGTAATCGTATAGTAGGTGCGCATGATGTAGGTGTTCATATCTATTGTCCATGACATGCCTTCTTATATTACACTAAAGACACTTTTTAGATTTCTTGGACGGTATTTCCGGTTTCCAATCTGGAATTTCCGTGCTTCTGGTCTTTCTGGGATCGACAAGTTTGGGAAGGAGACAGTTTGTGTAGAATTATTTGAGAGCTGGCAGCATGTTGTCCTTCCAGAAGGTGTCCTCACGATTTATCCTTTCTATGAAGATAGGTTTCTTGGTCCACACAACGAAATCGTAGTAATCACTGCCTGCAATACTCAACTATCCTTGAACATGATAATAGTACTTGTGACAGACGTTCAGAAGGAAGTGCCCTGAAGCATCCTCCAGCAAACAGAATTGTTGTTTCTTTTGTTTCCAAAGTTTGGCACCGTCTGTACTCATTATGTTAGTATGCTGTAAGGGCATTTGACTTCCAGTATGCCGTCATCGCCAATTAGCCCGTCTGAAGATGCTGCGAGGAAGCCATTTTCTATATCAACGTACAATCCGAATGTCTGAATCTTGTTTCCTATGCATGTTTTTATGTATGTACAAAAGGTTAAACACTGGTAAAATAGCAATGAAAAAGATCACTCAAGCTTTCGGACGCATCAGCAGCAGTCCTTCATCAGGAGTAATGACGATGTTATGTTTCTGTCTCTTTTTTATACTTGAAATTTCTGGAAAACCCTTCATCAGAGTAGTCCCGCAGAATGGGAAAACCCAATGAGAACCAATGGGAGGCCTCCAATAGAATCATGGAAGAACCCCAATAGGGACCAATGAGAAACCCACACTGCGGGTTACCTAATTTGGGGATGTCTCATACATTTCAGAGTAAGAGTTGTTTATAAGTTTCTGGAAGTGGTTGTGATGTATTAATGGCTTTCCCGTGTAGTTTGTAAGTTTCCCAAGATTCTAAGAAGAGTCTACTATTCTTGTTTGTGATGTGACGGTGTAGTATTTTTGTTGAGTCCCAGTCGGGTTCGTGTCCGTGTTGTAAAGCGTGTTCTGCCAGACGTGAGGCTATGTCTCCTTTCGCGAGTGCTTGTTTGTGTTCTTTTTTTCTTGTTTTGATCATTCTTTTTGTTTGTCCTATGTAATGTTTGTTGCAGTCTTTGCATGGTATTTGGTATATGGCGCCTGTGAGATCTTCTGGTGGAACTGGGTCTTTAACTTTTGTAAGTTGTTTGCGAAGTGTTGTGACAGGGGAATAGAATGTTTTGATATTTGCCTCTTTAAGGATGCGAGAGATTGTTTCGGAAATGCCGTGAATATATGGAATAGATATGCGGGTGTGAGATGTATTGTTTAAAGATGTACTATTGGGTCTACAGTTTCTGAGAATGAATCGTTTAGGGTATCCATTATTTTTAAGTGCCGTGTGTATGTGTTTTGTTTCTGTGTTTGAAAGTGTTTCATTACTGCAGTGAGAATTCGCTCTAAGACTTAATGTTTTAACAACGGAAGCTTTATGGTTCCCAAGATCCTTGCTCTCTTCTCATCCAAATGTTGATGGAGGAGTCCCGGATAGAAGAAGACGAAGTTGGGGTCTCGGTCAGTGACGAATCGCCTGCTCCTACGGCCATGGGCCACCAATATCAATATTTTGGGGGGGAGGTTGAGAAAAATTATTACTTCCTTCTCAAGGCTGGCAAACATTTTAGTAATTCTACAAGATGTTAAAATGCAATACAAATAATGGATACTGATTGACAATTAGTAATGAACTAGAAATTACTTGATTTTAATATGTGACTGCACATTTTTTAAAGTAAATGTATAGCAGAATTGCGAAAATAAATTTTTTTGAACGACTAGGGGAGAGGCTCGAACCTTTCTGCCCACTTATATGGGCGCTCATGCCTATGGCACCTGCTGTCGGTTCGTCGAGTGCCCTGACCACTGACGACCAACCTGAATCACAAGTAGTCTCAGACGTCACGGCATTGTTGAAAACAATTTCTGCCCTTACTCAGCTCCTCATGACGCTGCTGGGTATTCTGCCCCATCCCCGCTCTCTTCTTGGCCCACTGTGTGCGCTCGTTAAGCTGCCTTGCGTGCGGGCCGTGTCTTCGGCTTCGCCCTCTTTCCTCTTCGGGCTGTTCTTCCAAGCAACCTTACTTGGAGATGCAGGCATCTGCGCAATAAGATGCAATTGCTGCTCCAATACGCTTGCACTACCATGCTGAGCCCGGCAACGGGAACATATCGCTTCCCTATTTATCCACCGTAGTCTTCAACAGAGGGCAGTTACTATTGGCATACTCCAGGATAGGATTTCGGTGGTAGGGGTCTGGATCGAGGGCGCTGTTTCTGCATAATTTGCAGCGTTTACGTTCGGTCTCCCACAGACATCGATGTAAACGCCCTGATGAGTGCTTTCAGTCTCGGTGGAATTAACTTCCTGGTCATCATCACTGGAGATTTCAATGCTCATCGTCTATTCTGGGGCGATAGACGTAGTGATTCTGCAGAGATCGCTGTCCGTAGATTCTGCCAGGTCGCCGATCTTCATGTCCTGAACGACTGCTCCCCCGCATTTTTCAGGGCCAACTGTACCTCTACCATTGATCTCACCTTGATGTCAAGACACCTTGCCGAATCGGCGTCTTGGAAGGTTCTCCTGGACTGCCTTAGGAGCGTCCATATGGTGATCGGTATCTACGGGGTCCATCCGTTCCCAGTCTCCCATCAGTTCACGAACTGGAATCTCTCTGCCGACACCGTCGCAGAGCAACTTGCCACCGCGGACACCTTTGGCTACTCCTTGTTAGACTCCTTGTATCTTCATGTCAAACCTAGAATCTGCCATCCTCATAAGATTTTCCGTGCCGGGATGTGCAAGCAACTTTGCGGATATCAATAGCCTTTTGGCCATCCAAAGGTGGTTGCACAACAAGGTTGCGAGCTCCAGCAATATTAAGGACGCCATTAAGCTCCGGCGGATGGTAGCAAAGCTCAAACGCAGCATAAAAACTTCGAGGTGTGCTAGCTAAAGGCACTTCTGCCAATCAGCAGACGCACGATAAGTCCGGTGTGGAAGAGGATCCGTAATGTATCGGTTCCCACAGCGCCCTTCTGACAGTTTAATGCCCTCATATGTGCATTTGGCTCGCCGCAGTTCGGGGCCTATGCTCTTCTCGCCCAGGTTATGCGGATGCCAACCCTGCCAATTGGCAACAGGTACTACCTATGAAGAGGCCCCACATTGGTGCCGACCGCTAATGTAGACCATATGCGCAGAGATCTCTTGCGCCATCAGGTGCTGCTAAAGGAACTGTACACCTGACCCTAACGGCATTCCCAATAGTGCCTTTACTTGTCAGTCTCGCAAATCTCTGTACCTGCTGCTCCGTTTCTATAACTATATGGACGGAGCAGTCCTTCCTGGAGAGCTGGCCCATGGCTCACATTGTTCCGATAGGGAAGTCACCGAAGCCGGCTATCGACCCTGCCTCGTACAGACCAATCTCGCTTCCAAAGTGGTATTACTATGAAGTTTATGTTTTGGTTCATTCATGAAGATTATTAACAAAGTGATTGAAATAGCCGACGAAGCGCCTACAGCAGTCAACAATGATAATTATTATAATTACATCTTAAACAATTTGTTGACAGAAAATCAATTATTATTAATGAATAATTGAACTAATTAATTGTGTTAATATGGTTGCAAAATCAACGAAATATTATCCATTTATTTAAAAAGTATATGGTGAGATGTGTTTGTTAAAAGCATACAAAAATTTATAAAAGTAATGCAAATGACATTATTTTGTTTGATTTTATTTCATCAAATTTAACACCAACTGTGAATAAACACATTACATTCAGATCAAATTTTACGAATATACAATTCACGTTTCAACTTTCTATAAGTCACATAAATTTGAGACTATTAAATAAACAGCAAAATAATTTTCATCTAAGAAAAATGAACACTCGAATATTTTACGTTAGATAAGAGCAGAAAAGCAAATATAAGGTAAATATAGGACAAATATCGATTTTCTTTAATTAGCAACATTTCATATGCTTAATGCGTTATAATATAATCTTATTGGCATCTGCTTATTTATCTTTTAAAATGCAGCAAATACGTATTTTTTAATGTTAATTATAACATTTTATTTATATGTTAGTTATAACATTTTATTTATATGTTAGTTATAATACTTTATTTATATGTTTGAATTATGAAAAAGTTTACTTTAACTTATGAAAAAGTTTTATCGTGATGTAATTAAAACATCAAATTGCAGTATTTTAAGACAATATTTAATGTTTGAAAGATAAAATCAATCACCAAAATTCTTCTGCATGATATAGAAAAATTGTATTAATTTTTTGATATTATATTTTAGTGAAATTTACATATTTTGATTTACTTGCTGTATTATAATAAATGATATGACTAAATAGAGAATATGTGCGCAATCTGATATGTTTTTGCAACTAGTTCTTCATGGCTTTAATTTGCTCTCTACTCTTCTAGATTAAAGAGCAAAATTGGAACAGCTAAAAAAAAAAAGTTATACTTAGAATTTTTAAATACACAAAAACAATATTATGATACCAAAGAAACATTTTTAAGATGGGTGGATTTTATTTCATTTATTAAATTACTATTTTATTTTATTTTTAGTTATGTAAATATATTTGTTTATTTTAAAAGAATTTCATTTTAATTTATTTAATTATTCGATATCGCATAGCTTTTAAAGGGGACAATATAGGGGGTGTATTTGTTTACCTGAATGCAAACATGAAAAGAATGATGTATAATATGAAATGAACCGTAAAGTATATAATAAATTAGAATAAAATAATTTATTCATTTTTTTTAAAGGTCACTTGCACACCAAAACTTATGTAAATGACAGATTATTGATAATACTTTGCATTGATTTCAGTTATTATTTACCAAATGAAATTGTTAATTTGCAATTGAGAGTTTACAAAGAAAATGAAATATTTGGAACAGGGCTGCTGTTAAGTATTATGCCTCTTGAGGCTAAGATGTGTTTTATTTACTGCTACATAAATAACTTCATTTTTTTATAATAATCCCATTTTTCTGCCCCTAAAAATATGCCGCTCAGAACAATTTGCCACATTTCGTTTTGTCCCTAATTTGGAGTTTGACTAGAGTATTTTTCGAAAGATAACATTAGTCAAAAGAATTTTCGTTATTAAGAAAAGCAGTGTTTGCAAGGAAAAAGAGCTTGAATTTAAACTATTTCTTTACTAACTTTTTGAACAAATAACGCGTTATTTTATCTTTTTTAATTAAATTTACAAATCATAATGGAGACTTTTCATCATTTGAAAACATTATTTCAATGGTGAATGCACGATTCAAATGTCAAAGGAAAGTATGATTTGGATCACGAATGACGGTCAAGATAAGACTAGACTTCTGTTTGTCCAATTGTTTTTAGAACTTGTGTACTTCTGGGGAAGAAATGAAAAGTAGAGTAGCCATATTTGCACAACAACGTTCTCTAATAAATGGGATGAAAATTGCTTGTCTTCCAGCTCCTAAAACGAAACAAAAAGAAAAAATATATTAAACGAAGTATTTATTAATAGGATGTTTCAAATATTTGAATATTTATTCAAGTATTTTCATTTAGCGCAAATTTCAGTATTGTTAAGCGTCGACGTATAGTTTTTTCAATCGCTTTCTGTAAGATGCTTTACTGTTCAAAACTCGTACGCTTTCGTGAATACAAATAATGAGGTAACAAAATGTCATCGCCAAACAGCCAAAAACTTACCTCTTAAAAATTATTACGTTATCTTGATGGCCATTGGAGAATGATGAATTTTTACATCAGTAAAAATTAAATGACGGCAGTGTGTACATTAAATCAAATATGTAATTAGTTTGTATTTTTCTGCATCAATTTTCATATAATACGGAGTTTAAGGAATTTGTTACACGTTTATGATTTAAGTACCTCACTCACACATTAAGTTTTGCATTATACCGATTTTCACATGAAATATTAATCAGAGTTAATCTGTACAAATGAACTTAAGTATATACGACACGGATTATTACTATATGTTTGTTATTTAAGGAATTATTAAATGTTCAGCCAAAAAGAGTGTGAGATAAATAGAAACAGCTGTTTGTCCATTTATTTGCTCGAGTGGTATAATCATTGGCGTACCCAGGAAGGTGTTGATGGGAGTTGCAACCTCCATTGCAATGAAATTTTGCATATTTAACATAGGAATATATGTGTTATAGCTCTGTAACCCCCCATTGAGCCTATAACCCCCCCCCACTTACGAACTTTCCGCGTACACCTATTGGTATAATGACTACAACCACGAGATGTGGACCTATTTATATATGGTGAAGCCTAGTCATGTATAAGTATATTAAAGTTAAGTTTGTGAATTGTGAATTGATATAATATCAAAATCATGTTCTTGATAGTAAATACAGTCTAACGTCGATTTAACGATACCCGAATTAACGATGTCCTCGATCTAACGATTGTTTTCCTTTGTCCGGATTGAGTTCCATTGAGTGTTATGTTTTCCTTGATTTAACGATAACTCTTCGACATCAGTTTATAAAAAATCAAGAGAAAAAGAATCAAATAGAAAATCAACTGTCGTCAGAAAATCAACTTCAATTAAGTTTACTCAATTGAAGGGAATGCTGGTTTACGGTGTAAAGAAGTATTTACTACCTTTCGATGTCAACAATGATCTTTTGATTGCATTCGACAAATCGAAAAGGCAATGTTAAATGCTAACTCCTGTGAAAAACCAAAATGAACGTCAGATATTTCTTTTCGAAGTAGTAATTACGTGCGTTCATAACGCACTTTCGTCTTACATCTATTAAAATTAACATGTATTCTTCAGAATGCTGGTAAGCATTTTTATTGTTCTCCTTTTCGATAATTTCTTATTTCAATTCTGATCAGTGGCGTACCCATGATTTTTGCTTGTTGTAGGGCCGAAAATATAAAAAATATTGTTATTATTTTTAATGTAATAGTTGTTGCTTTTAATGTATTTTACATGTAAATTTTCAACCCAAGGCAAAGCTCGGGATCCATCGCCTCCCCTCACCGTGAGTGTATCATTGGTTCCGATAAATGAGTATCCCCAATTTAACAAATGCTTTGATTTAACTAATATTTTCACTGGTCCCGTGAAAATTGTTAAATCGAGGTTAGACTATACATTGATAACTGTAATTTAGTAAAATTATATATATACCTTATAGTGCATACGTTAGGAAGAGTTCAAGTATTACGTAAGCACCTTTGTGGGGAGGGTTGCCGTTTGTTGTGCTTATTTTCCTATGTTAGCCAATGTTAATTTTTGCTTACTAGGAGGAGGAGGTTTAAAATATTGCTTACGTAATATTTGAACGCTTCCTATGGGGTTTTCTTTAACAGGTAGTTTGAATCTAGTATTTTTACATAGTGCCAATTAAATTTTCATATATTATATAATCAGTGGATTAGAAAGGGGGTTGAAGGCCCGCCATTGGATATCATTCTCTCCATTATGGGTAAATCTCGTGTACGTAAATCGGGTAAATCATGATTTACGTTGCAAGTTACACTTTGTTCTGCTGCTGGTGAAGCTGAAAATAAAATTTCTTGAACAATGGGCGTTTCTCGAGTAAAGTGCGACCTACATATCCGCCTATGAGAAAAGATGTTTTCGTAGTTTCGTATGGGTGCTGCGTATAAACAGAATGTCTTGTGGGCTGTCAGTTAAAAATGGCTACCAAGAACGCAGCACGTATGGCGTTTAAAGGACATTTTAATAAACGTTTTGAGAAGCCAATTTCTTCATACGACCCAGTATCCATAAATGTGATGGGAGTGAATTACAGAAGTCCGAGGATCATGCAAAGTATGTATTAGTTTCTATGACATCTAAACGCAAACAAATCGTATAAAAATAATAATGAGAAATATATACAGGGTGCTTCCAAATTATCATCGAGGTTTCCGTGGCTTATAGCTGTCAAATTGGAAGTCACGATGTAGAACTGCTTACAGAAGAGAAAAGTGTAACTCCAGAAGTTTCATTATTTGCTAAATAAAACAATTTGATTTACATTTTCATATTCCGCAAGAAGTTTTATTTTTGTTACTTCCGGGTTGAAAATTATTGGCCCGGAAGCATCGCAAGGATTTTGAAGCATCTTGTATTTTTACGTTTCATGAAAAATTTATATTTTCCTCAAAACTGGTCGAGTGGACCGTAGATTGCTTCGTAGCTTGAAACATGCTTTATTGAGCGTTCTAGTGGTGGGATATTTATATAAACTGCGATCGAAATAAATAAGTTGGGTTCGACTTTATTAAGTGCAGATCTGAATAAATGTACCGTGGTTCAGTGGTTACGCTGAGCTGTCGGTCCCGTGGCGGATGACCCATAACTTAGTTTCGGGACGTAAGATGCACTAAAACATATTTAATTTCAATTTTACCCAGCTATTATGAAAAACACGCGTTTTAACTGAGTATAGCTAGGCCTACTGCAGTGACGTAATTAATTTTTAAATGGAGGGACCCTGGTTCGAATCCAGGACGGGGAAAGCGTCTTTTTTTTTTCTAAAAAGAAAAAAAAACAACTCCAGTTTGAGCTATAAGCTATACGTGGGTGGCAAAAATTATTGTATAATAAATTCCCCCACGAAAACTCACAAAAATCTCGCCCCGGAGGCTTTCTTGTGTTGACCATATTTGGCAATTGTGTTATCCCTGCGGAGGGTAATAATACCTTAACACCTTTACATACGGAGAAAGAGAGCGTTGTTTCCTGTCCTCATTCGTCTAGCGGTCCAAGACACTCCGGGCTAAACGGAGGGACCCTGGTTCGAATCCAGGATGGGGAAAGCGTCTCTTTTTCTCCAAAACGAATAAAGCTCTAGTTTGAGCTATAATCTATACGTGGGTGGCAGAAATTATTGTATAACTAATTTTTATTAGGGCCTTTAGGGAAATAATAATTTTCGAGCCTCCTGCTTTTATTAAAGTAGGGTATCCGAAATTATAAAGCATTTTATAATGGGTATATCTCTGGTCTACCCGTAAACTAAATATTTTAGTCTCTGGTATTTAGGCAACGAAGATTTAGAAAGGCTATCTTACGGCTTAAGGCAAATTCCAAAGCTGTCCCGGATCATCTCGCAATTTAGACCTTCGCAACAGATCCATCTTCCGTCTATATTGGATGCGCAGGACGAACCTTGTTTTGCACATGAACGACTCTGAAAAAAAACGACAAACGTGTTTCAAAATGCGCAGATTGAAAAGAATTTTCAAACTATTTTACTACAATTCAATGTCAAAAGTAAATAACCCTTCTCAAAATAAAATTTACTGCATTTAAGTAGGAATTTTATATACATGCACACATGGGCGCTCATACGAGTACTCCTAGAGATGGGCGGGGGCTGAGAAAAATTATTACCTCCTTCTCAAAGCTGTCAAGAATTTTAGTGAATGTACAAGATACCAAAACGCTACAAAAATAATTGATACTGCTTGACAATTAGTAATGAGCTAAAAAGTACCTTATTTTAAAATGCGACTGTAAAACTTTTGAAAGTAAATGCGTAGCAGGTTCGGGTGAATCAAATTTTTAAACTATTAAGAGGGCTCTAGCCCCACCCTTTGCCCCATATGGGCGCCTATGAATATGCATATACATAACACTTACTGATAATTAACGCTATATTATGAAATTGGTTCATCCTGTTACCAAGCGAATATATGATTTTGCAGCCCATAGGCTCTTACATATTTTGCCGCCTGTAGGTTGATGTATGTTGTTGCTTGATCTTACCAAACGTAACTAGAGGCTTAACAGATATTTTGGCGCTTTTGTTAAATTCTTAATTTAACGTCCCTGGAGGTTATTTTCAATTCGTCTTTCGCAAGTATTCGTGAATTTGCCGCCTTTTGAGCCTCTTTCAAGGCGGCATCCATGGAAGCTCTCCTTCCGCCAATGGCTGGTTACGCCTCGGAATATAGTAATTCAAATCTAATAACTTAATTGGTGACCAAAAAATTCAGCAACGCCTGTGCAAATTTCTCGGCGGAGAACTTTTCATCGAAAATTCGACGCCGTAGGCTTTAGACTACACTGTTAAAAATTTCGAGTCGGGTTGCACCAGACAGTGGTCGTTTGCCAGCTGCCTACACTTTGTGGTAAAAGGTTGCACCAGAAAACGGGGTCCATCCTATTATCACTTTCCAGTAAATCGTTATTAGAGTTTTTGGTGCAACCTATATCCAATTTTCAGCGAAATGTTGTCCGATTTTTTAAACTTTCGACCTATTTTTGGTGCAACTTTATACCATTTTTAGGCGGATTTATATAACCATTTTTAGGCGGATCTATATCCAACTATTTTGCGTTACATTTTAGTACGACGTAACTTTTGTTTTTAGCGTATTACTTCTTATATTTATATGATAACTTTACCTACTTTCTTCGTGTTTCTGAATTCGCCTTTTTAGTGCGACGTCTGCTTTATAGTATATCATTCAAAATACGATATTTTTTTTTACTTTTTTTGATAACGGTAAGCTACACACAGGGGTGGATTTAGATGTCACTTTAGGGGGGCGCGATTAATGACTTGATTTTTGGAAATGATACCTCATTGGACCTTTACCTTGTACCTTTTCAATGTTAAATTTTCATTCAAGGGGAGCGATCGCTCCCCCAAAATTCGCCCCTGGCTACACTATATTGCCAAAAGTGACCGGACACTTACACATTATTTCAATGGGAGAGAACATATTTTGCTCGTTAACTGCTGGTGTACTTTATTTATAAAGAATATTTTTACAGAAAATTTAAGAGCTTACATTACTATGTAAGAGACACTTATCTGAATCCCAACAAATCAAATATTTTTAGCTTTCTTATAAAGGAGAATCCACGATCAAAATTAGTGCAAATATTGAAGGTGGAAAACGAATATTTGTAAAAAAAATAATTTATAATAAATTTGCTCACATAAATAATCATTCTTTAATAATTTTCCCATGTTTGTGCGAGCAAACGTGTTACTTTGTAGTCTTCATATCTGCAGGCTTCTAGCTGATTAGATGGAACAAGTTCGAATGCTGATAATCTTGGTTCAGCCGCATTGTTCCTCAAACCTCTATATTTACGGGATATTTACCCCCCCTTCTATGTTTATTTCGCGGGACGGAGCGCCCTACCCGCCCTCGTAAAAAACATTCCGCCCTGACGTTTGCACACTACTGGAAATCTGCCCTTTTCCCGAAAAACACCACTAAAAATATATCTTTGGTTCTATATGTCTCGCCTGCTTATAATGAATCCCAGTATATAACGAATGAATTTTTTTGGTTGCGTCCAATTGCCTATTCTAATTCCATCATATATAACGAATCGAAAGTTTGGTCCCTTGAAGTCCCTTATAGTGGGGTTTGACTGTAGTTTAAATGCAGTTGTTAGTCATGTTTGGTTTCCGCTGACAAAAAATAAAATGGTTTGTTAGAAAGTTTTAATTAGCAATCTCGTTAGTGTAAATTAGTATTAATTGAAGGAAGTAAAGACTTTTTTGATAAAATTCCCTTTTTCAATCCAAAACACCCTGCCCTTTCCTGATCATACAATGGACACTGTTTAAAATAATCGGATAAATTAGCTCCGAAATCTCAATTCTTGTTATAGGACTAAATTTAGACGATGTTCCAAACAATGAACAAAAATACGACCACCCGGTATATATAAAACGTTGGCTAATAGTTAAAAATTGCATAGTTTCCTTTTAATTGGACTGTTGATATTTGATATATTACCGGTTTTATTTTAAACATATTATCATTATTATTATTTTTGCTAATGATTTTGCCATTTACTTAACAGAACTTTAATTAGCTATTATTATTATTTTAATACCAGACATGGCTATCTTATCATCTAATTTAAATCGCAATGTTTACTCATCTGAATGGTATAATCAATTAAAATTTGTAATTGAATGTCTGATACCAAAGTTGAGTTAATTAGCAAATGCCTTCCTTTTTGTTCGGCTTGTTATTTATTTATGTATTTTAAAATTAGTATTTAAATATATAAATAGGCTTGTATTTACTTTCGAAAATAAGTTAATATTAATTGGGGACAGTTAAACGACTCGAAGCTTTAAAATCCAATTTTTAAAGTTAATTTTCTATGCTGATTCAATGTTAACGATTTCAGAAATAGAAAGCATTAATTAATTTGCATGATACATGTGTGTGCATTGCAATAATTTGCATAATAGTTTTGACGATATGTTAATTACATCATTGTGGATATTTTTCATGATATTTTTTAAGCAAGCTTTTTAATATTAAAAATATTCTTATAGCCCGTTGTTTGTGTAGTGGGCTTATAGAACATTTGTTGATGGGGAATGCAGAGGACTTGGTTATATTCCAAATTCATCTACTTTTAGGAGAAAAGGAATAAATGGTTTAATGCAGTTTGTAAGAAGGATAAAAGCGGGTAGGTGGATAAAATCGGAAACTCTTCAGGCAGAAAAGACCTTAAGTTCTTTAAAAAGATGAGATTTACTAGGATTTAGTGAAAAACCTTCTTTTTAACACGAATTTTCCAATGTAAAATTTCAGCTGGAAGACAACAATATTTCCAAAGTAGCATTGTACTTTTAAAACGGACGTGAATTTTGAAAATGTACAGTTAATATATTTTTTTTGTGAGGCATGACCATAATAAATGAAATTATGTCTTCTTTTGGATGTTCCATCCCTTCTTCTTTGAAGCTGTATGGTTAATCTTGAGAACAAATGCCAGTACGAAGAACACCCAAACATTACTAGCACAGTCTTTGATTAACAAGTACATTTTTACTTCTTTGAAAAAGTTGGGTAAATATATCTGCCTTGATCGCATTTAAGGAATTATTATATCAGAAATTTATATATTATATCATATCAGCATTTAGGCTGCCCCGATTCAAAAGCTCAAAACTTTGCATCTTTGAGAGGCGAATCTGTACATAAAATTAACTTCCTTGCTTATTTCTTTCCTTATGTTTTCTTAGGTATTCTACGGAATGTACGCACATGATTAATGTGATGCATACTAGTACGCATTTAAAGTTTTTAGAAATTTGTTTATTAATTACAAGGGATATAAAAAAATCTAAATGAATTAAGTTCGAGTTAATCAAGGCTACCATTAAAGCTTTATTGAAACTTTACAAAACTAGCGAAGGCCGGGGACATAATTTACGGGCCTTTAGTCAATTTAGCAAATGGAGTCCTATTAATCGCAAACACCCTGCCCGCTTGCAACCATTTTTAGAGAACTAAAAGCTAATGGAATGTTGGGAACGTATTTTTTTATACCTCCTTTTACACGCATAATTATTGTGCTCTGAAGTTGTGATTGAATTTGCAAAATATTTATTTTTCTGATAGAGAACACCTTAAAATCTTATAAAGGTGTTTTTTAGACGTATTTACTGATAATAATTTAAAAAAAAGAAAGAATTTTCGAGATGGGAACTTGGGCATTTTTTCCCTTCGTGATTTCGGCTCTGATACTAATCATAATTCGCCATAGGAATGGATGTTCCGCATTTCTGGAAAAAGAGACTCAGCAATTGATCAAAATGTCTAGCTGAATATTTTTGAGCACATAGTTCTGCAAATTAACTTATATGGGCCTTAAAAAACAAACAAAATTTGTTACCTTCGTCCGTAAGCTTCTTTCTGAAAATGAACTGGGCGAGTCCGAATACCGAGAAGCAGAGAACGGTAGCCATTGCTGCTGAGGAACGAAGAATGGACGGTACAGATCTTTGCCAAATTTCTTTTGACCGCTGCTGCTGAAGGTGATGGGACTCCACTTGTAATAAGGCTTCTCATCACGAAAAGCCCAAGCATTTACGAACAGAAATATAAACGTTGCTGTCACCAGTTTTAAAGCAGTCATATTGGAATCCTGTCAAAAAAAAGGGGATGTTAATATTATATATAAATACGTATTTCTGAAGTTATTTTTCATACGATCTTCCTTACCACTGATAAGTACTTAAGGCATCTTTGAGAGATACATTAAACATATATTATAGTATATACTTATCGTATAATAAATATTATGCTTTGAACTTATCTGATCTTTCCCAACACATTGTGACCTGTTTATTATGGAATACAATGAACTAAGCACCTCAGCCTATTAATGCGTCCTCGAAGCATCTGCACCATGCCAGTAATAGGTTCCTAATAATGCGTGTTAATATTAATATGCACAAGCTGCTTGTTAATTATTCACCCCATTACTAGCCTTAATAAACTCTTCTTTTAGGCAAATAATGGAACTGATAAACTCGCTATTTTGGGAACGATCATGAAACTGTTAGCGATATGTCCGCTCGAAAACAAGGTCAAACAGCATATGAAAACAACTCAAGAATCAAGCAGAAAATAAAGTTTTCTTGAAAGTCATTAAGAGGTTTACAAGAAAAAGAATACTTGCATAATGCGTGGTATGATAAACTATTTTGCTTGTCGATCATTTCATTAGCCTTACAAGTTTAAAATTCGAGTGTTTTAAGCTCTATCTTTGAATACTTTACAACTTACCACTTGGTGTCTTCACTAATGGAACTCGGATGCATTTATAAATAAACCGATGTACTGGTGTACTCAGAAAGTTCATATGAAATGGGAATTTATGCTTGTGAGAGGAAATACAGAGCTACAGTTCCATAGATTCATAGGTACATATACAAAATCACACCGCAATGGGGCTTACCATCTCCATTGCGATGGAATTTAGTAACTAGAATTTTTAATTAGATTTTAACATATCAACATTCATCTGCCTAAGTCAGTGAACCGATGTAATTTAATTTGTTCGCACCATAGTATTCATTTTTTTAAATTCAAGATTGTGACGGAAAAAAATAAAATTTATGCGAATGTATATTTTAATTGTGATTAGTCCTATTAATTAATCCTGCTTCTTCTTTCCGTGTCCAGATCAAACTTTACAGTTCCAAAAATTTGCCGCCATTACGGCCTTGTCATTGGCCTGAAGCAAGTGGTCCGTAGTACATATTTCCGGTAACTGCGGAAAGATCAAGAAGTGTTCTCATCAGTCGTATTTCATGTCTCTGTCAACTGACAGCCCCCATGTGATCAGATTCGTCTTACATTTCGGTACCCGAACCCTCATTCTATTCTATGTCCTCCAGACTGTATAAGGGAGTTCATGCTCGGTAGCCATCTTCTCTCTCGTTTCTATTTCTATTTTGGTAAGTTTCTCCCTCCATTTAGCCAGTCAACTTACTCTCATAGAGTCCTAAGCGTACGCAGAGAGTTCACAAGAGGGGGGTGGGGGTTATAGGCTCAATGGGGGAG
>QLNU02014802.1:28450081-28469206 GCA_006491805.2 Dysdera silvatica
CACCCATGCTGTCTACATTGCTTATTATTATTATTTAAGTTAATGATGTCATTTTCATTGTAAATTTGACAAAATAAGATCATAACTGACACTCTCCTTATCAAATAGCATTAGTCTAAAAATTATTTTGTTTCAGGTGAGTTTGGCAACCAACCCATGTTTTAAGAACATGGTCGGAGATTTTAGAGATTTTTTTGCCAAAAGTTAGTGCTTTTTTAAAGTAAAAAACCCAAAAAGCTTAAAAAATTTACCACAAAACGAGTTAAAATTAACTACAAATTATATTTCAAGGGATGAATAAGTCTCTTCTGCCGAAGCTCTTATATATGTATATAAGCCTGCCAATAAATCACATAAATCGAGGATTACTTTAGTTATATCTTTTCTTGGTAGAGGAGTGACGGGGGGAGGGGGGGGGCGATCAGCGACGGTGGCTAAGTAGTGCTTAATATTATTAATTATAATTGTTTATTATTGTTAACATTATTAATTATAATTGAACTTAATTTCATGCAATATATTTTTTAATGGGGAGGGGGAGAAATCCCCCATATGGTCCGCGATAAATAAAGAAATACTCAAAGTAGTCCGTTAGTGACCAAAGTTTGAGAAACACCGGTTTAAGTGGTTGCTACGTATGATAATAATATAACCATTTCTACACTGAAACGTTTATGTATAAAACTTTTAGGAATATATTACAAAAATTTAAAATAAAAGCTATTTTTTTCATAATGTATTGTAGTGTAACATGGTCCCTGAGTTTCAATATTGATAAAACTATGGAATATCTCTAATGATATACACAGTCAGTACGCACTGGACGTAAGGTCAGGCATTCCTGAAAAAGTTGATTTTATATTATTATATTAAATAAAAATATTATTTTTATGTAAAATTTGATTGATGTATAAGCGAGGTGACTATATATGCGGTGTGGGAAAAAGTTGGCAAAAACAATTAAAGTGCCTTCCAATGTATTTTAACTAATTCTTGGATACTATTAGTGACAATATATAAAAAATTGGAACAATGATAAACTAAATCCTTTGTTCTAAAATTTTTAAACTGAACCAGTAGTTACAAAACTTACTTACTTAAAATATCACTGTACTGAGTTTACAGGTCTGTCTTCCTTTCGGCTCTGTTTTTTAGAATACTTTTTCTACTTCACAAACAGTTTTGAAATACTCTTCCGCTCACTTAAAGTTCGTGAAAAAGCATCTCACTGCATTTAATGCCTTTACGGCTTCTGTACGACTTATGAGGGACTCAGTTTTAACCACTCTCACTGTCATCACTTCCGACAGCACTTGAATATAAATAACACCGGAGACGTAGTTTCAGGTGTGGAAGCTTCGGCGTTGTAGCGTCGCCGCTGTCAATTGTTTCGTGTACCTCAATTAACATCATCAAGAACAGTTCTGTCGTGATCCCGTAGACGTTGCTCAAGCTCGGAAATGAGTAGGTTATTATCATCCCCGGCGTCCTATTATTCATCGTTCTCTGAAACATAAATGAAAACCGCATGTTTGAAGCAATTTGACATGGTATTTTTCGATACTGCGGAAATAAGTATCGAAGAAATGCAGTAATTCCATTCACTTGAAGTGAAATTTATTAATGCTTTAAATGTTTAGATTAATTCAGTAATTCGCCAAAAAATATATATAATTACAACGTTAAAAGAATTTAGTACGCTTTTTTGACGTAGCCTCTGAGAATTACGTACTTCGATGATAAAAGGAAGACTGATTATTATTTTAGAATTCGAAACGCAGTTACGTACTGTTTACCAAATACAAAAAGTGAAATTATAAGTATAAAATATATGTTGCCAGATACGGAACGTGAAATTACGTATAATTGGAAAACATCCTGTAAAATTGTATTTTTTAAATATGTCGGAAACTAAACTCTAAATTGAAAAAATTCTTTCTATAAAAGTTGTTTATTTTTTTTTTACGAGGAATAAGAATATAAACAAAGGTTTCCCTTTGAAAAACGAGTTTGACCTTCAAATGACTTTCAAGATGCCCCCCCCTCCCCCACCAAGTAAAAGACAAATAATGAAAAACACTACCTCCCCTCAAGGCAAGCAATTTTTATTCTAAATTTTTTTTGCAAAAAAGCTTTTTTTTTTAGATACTTTGCATTATTAAGTTAAATGGTATGCCCTGTATAAATTGGAAAATATCATAAAAACACGAGAGAAAAGAATACAAAACCCGAACTCAAGAGCTGTTTGTTAAATGTGCAATGCTTTACCAAATAAGATACGGTTTTCGCTCAACTTTTTTTTTTATTAAGGTTTATATAGGTAAATACGAGGCGGAAAACCTCTGTATATTACGACCTGGATACAGGATCATAGCTAGACACTTTTTACAGGGGAAGGGCTCGGAAAATTTGGATTCAGAAAGCTACAGGAAGTGAGGCTTAGGAATTGTTAATCCACCGACGCATTTTATTAATATATTTGATAATACTAAACATTCAAGGAGACTGATATAATAAATTATCTAGCATAAATTTTTCATTAAAAACTCATAGAGGTATATTACAATTTACAATTTCCCTTTTTCTCGAACTATAGAGTACATGAAGATCCTTATCTCTGTAGAAAACATAGTACATATAAGATCTATCACAAAAATCTGTTTTAAATGTATCTTTAACGTCAAAGAACGATTTTCGTTATCGTGTAAAATTTTACACGAAACAAAAAATTTAAAACAATATTCAACAACAATTTTGAGAAAAAATATTTCCCAGGGGGGTTTATTACATTTCCGGTGTGTGTGTGGGGAGCTCCTCTGATTTCAGCTCGGCTCCGACCCTGCTTAAATACCGCGAACCGCAACAGGGAATTGCAAGCGTAAAATATACCAAGTAATCAATTTCTTCTGAGAAAAAAGAAGACAAATTAATGTATATATAATATTGTATTACAACGCGGAACTGACATAAATTTCAGCTGCAATTTGGGTGGTTCTATGATGTAATACAATACATGTATTCGTTTGTCTTCCTCGCCAAAATAGATTACTTGGTATGTAAGATATTATTACTCTAATCAAGGATAGCACAATTGCCAAATAATGGCGAACATGAAAAGTCACGGGGCCATTTCTTTATGAGTTCTTGTGGGGGAATTTATTATGCAATAATTTTCGGCACCCACGTGTAAGCAGCTCAAGCTAGAGCTTTTTTTGTTTTAGGAGAAAAAGAGACGCTGCCCCTCCAGGCTCAACGGAGGGACCCTGGTTCGAGTCCAGGATGAGGACGGCGTCTCCTTTTCTCCTAAAATAAAAAAGCTCTAGCTTGAGCTACTTATATGTGTGTGCCGAAAATTATTGTATAATAAATTCCCCCACGAAAAGTTTACAAAAAAAAAAACCCCTTTGTGTGTTGACTACTATTAGTAATTGTGTTATCGCTGAGAAGGGTAATAATATCTCACAGCCTTATACACGGAGAAAGAGAGTGTTGTTCCTGTTATCGTTCGCTTAGCGGTCAAATCACTCTGGGCTAAACGGAGGGACCCTGGTTCGAATCCAGGATGGGGACGGCGTCTCTTTTTCTCCTAAAACAAAAAAGCTCTAGTTTGAGCTATTTATACGTGGGTGCTGAAAATTATTTTATAATTACTTGGCATGTATATAATTGTTTAAACGTGAGTTGTACTAAAAGTTACAAATAGCAAATTTAATAATAAAACTCAATAGGGGAAGTTCAGTATCATTATGTCCAACAAATATATAAATTAAAAAGGACGTTTAAATTTTCGTGGACAACTTTTAATGTTTCCTTTAATACTACAGTAAGGAGTCTTTTCAATTTTGAAAGGGGCCTTTTCAAAGGCTCTGAAAAAACAAACTTACGCTTAAACGTAGTATGAAAGAAAAACCTTTGCTAATAAAACGCATTTTGAAGTGTATTTTTTCCCCACTAGGTTACAACGATCTTTTTTATTAATTTCTTTATTAAAGGAAAATATATTTTTAATAAAATTCGTTGTAAAATAATTAACTCTATTATTGAAGAGAAGGACTTTCAATATTTTCAGAAAATACATATTTGTATTTTCCTATTCGGTTTGAACTCATGACGTAGTGTTTGACAAGTCCAATAGCTATTTCTCAGAATACATGGAGCAAATCCATGGGCGCTTACGTGGGTGGGGGCAGAGAGGCTCCAGCGACCCCTAGCCGTTTAAAAATTTGATTTGCCCGAACCTGCTATGCATTTACTTTCAAAAGTTTTACAGTCACATTTTAAAATAAGGTACTTTTTAGCTCATTACTAATTGTCAAGCAATATCAATTATTTTTGTAGCGTCTTGGTACAGTATCTTGTACATTCACTAAAATATTCGACAGCTTTGAGAAGGAGGTATAATTTTCTCAGCCCCCACTAGAAGTATTCGAATGAAGCATCTGCCCATGAGTAAATCAAATTAATAATGAGATTCATCAAAGGAGTTATTAAATGAAATTATCAAAACCTTAGGGAAGTTTCGGAAATGATTTCATAGAAATTTATATTTAAATTCCGTTCGGTAGAAGTGAATGACTTTAGATTAGAGCCGTTTCTAGGCGTTTTGCCCCCCTAAGCGGGAATTGAAAAATGCCGCCCCCCCACCATTTTACTACCATCATTCTTTCGCCCTTTTCTCTTCTCCCTCTCTGCCCCAACCAACATCCAGCGGTACAACAACGTAAATGTTCTATTATACTTTTAATCATTAAACCCGTTAATTATATTTATATTTTAAACTTATATTAGTTATTTTGTAATATTAGAATATTGTGAATAGTAAAACAATTGCTACATGTTATAATTGTTTAATTTCAACATTTTATATTTTTGAAAATTGTAATATTGACGGAGTAATATTTCAAAACACAACGTTGTATTATCAGAGCTAGAAGGCTTAAATGTATTAGATATAAAAGAACTTGTGTGCAAAATTAAACAATGAAACACATCAAACATTTTCACATTCGTCAAAGTAAAGACTTATTAAGTAATTGTTCCGTATGCTTTTGAAAACAATTATATGTTTTAATTTTTCTTCTTTTTCATTTTTTCTCCTCATTTGCTCAGTTTTTTCTTTGTTTGATTTAAAATTAAAATTTTTACGCTATTTTGCCGCCCTAGGCAGTCGCCTACCCGGCCTAATGGTAGAAACGGCCCAGTGTAGGAGTTAGGCTTTTTAGAAAATTTTCACTTTTATGTATAGCTAAACAACTTCTTTCATAACCATAAGTATACTCCAAGTTCAGTGATGTATGAAAGGCCCTATTAAATCCCATTTACTAATAGCCATGCTTTTCCAATTTTGTATTACACTTCTAGGCTTTCAAATTATTTCTGACCAATGGGTGGACCATTGTTGCCAGATAACTGACATTAGCGCGAAATGGCAACTCTCTGTGTTTACTTGGAGTTAATTCTTGGAAACATTGACGATGGACGGCGACATCTGATCGAAAGGCGTCAATGCTTTTTACTTAGCATTTAAACTACGTTTCATATCCCTGTTAAACCTTTAATGCATATTGCTACGTTTATTTTTGCTTTTAACTTGTGATATGCTATTGGTTGTTTGTTTGTTTTTTGGTTTTACGGCTCAAAGACTACAGTGGTCATGCTGCGCCGGGACCTACAGTTTTCCGAGGAATCCGAACCTCTTAAGGCCTGGGGAACCAAACCCCGGACTACAGTGAGCAGTGCGATCTTTTATGAGATCTCTGAGTAAGCGTTCTTTTTGCACTGCTGGGAGTCGAACCCGGATTAGCCGCGCAATAGGAGAACGCGTTACCACACTGCGCCACCGCAGGGCTGATATGCTATTGAATTGTCTCAAATTATGTAGTACACGGTGTTGACTTGTTGAGTTGCAGAGGGATAAATCCTTTGTCTTCATACATAAAATTTCGAATCAAAATGATAGGTTAGAAATGGAACAGAATAATTTATATATACAGGGGCGGACTGGGTCCTCTCAAAGGGTGCATACATTAGATTATCAGAGGGCGCGAGTCCTATGGCCCATGAGGGCGCACCGGCGGCACAATCCGTCCCTGTATATATATATTGCGAGACTCTTTTCCAGAAGTGCGTACATGAAAAATTGTTTTATTATAGAAGTAGAAATTTCATTTATGGACATTTTGTGACATATTATTTTAATAATCTCTCAAAATGAACATATACATTAAAGAAGTTAGTTATACTATCACGTAGGATTGATGAGCTCTCAGATGAGAATTTAGAAAAACTAGCACCGTATCTAGATGAAATTGCGTCCCTGGAAGTACAGTTCAGATTGCTCACCACTAGCCACGGACATATTTTCCCTTGTTAATTATTTCCGTTGATTTTGCGCTTTTCCACGCCTGCGCCCCTGGCGTGGGCCTTCCAAGCCACCCTTAGCTACGGCCCTGAGAAAAGCAAGGCGTTATTTGACGCTTTAAGTTTGAGTGTGTAACCAATAACTGGCCTAATCCATAAGCTTACTTCTTCTCGGATATTTACATAGTGAATTTTATATATAATTATTGCATAATACAAGTAGATCCCGAAATATTTCGGAACCTTCCAGCGGTATAAATATTTTAACTAAATTTAGTTTGACAGAAAATACAAAGACACTGCCAAGATAATAATCTGCCTGGAAAGGTTCAAATTAGGATCGATTGCGTGGACGAAGCTAGGTAAATCCAACCGTGCCATAGCGATTAATCGAAGAGGCTCACATACTTTAATTTCAATTGGAAACATGTTTTATTTCAAACTTTTATATCCTTTAAACCTCATCTGAAACTTCATTCTTCAGTTTAGTCTTTATTGGAAACTTCAAACTGTGTGTAAATCTTTATTGGAAACTTCAAACTGTGTGTAAGTCTTTATTGGAAATTTCAAACTGTGTGTAAGACTTCATTGGAAACTTCAAACTGTGTGTGTAAGTCTTTATTGGAAACTTCAAACCGTGTGTAAATCTTTACTGGAAACTCCAAACCGTGTGTAAGTCTTTATTGGAAACTTCAAACCGTGTGTAAGTCTTTATTGGAAACTTCAAACTGTGCGTGTAAGTCTTTATTGGAAACTTCAAACTGTGTGTAAGTCTTTATTGGAAACTTCGAACTTTGTGTACGATTTTATTGGAAACTTCATCCCTAGTTTCGGGCTGTATAAAACTCTACATCCCTTGCCTTATACTTCAACTGAAAACTTCCTTTTAAGATATATTTGAAAATTTTCCTTTTATTTTCATATATATGTTTAAAATTTTGACTTTATTTTAGGCTTTATCACCAATCATTATTACTCATTAAATTTCATCCCTAATTCAAAATACATTTCATATGCCGCGTCTCACAGCATTGAAGCAACCACAAATTAAATAGCAGTAGTTCAGTTCTTACTTCCATCTCCATAGTAAGAAGGGCACATTCTCCCAATTTTTTTCAAACTTCATTTTCTCTCTCTCCTTTCTCATGCTTTACCATAACACAGTTGATTCCTTAACCAATTTTGCAATTTTTTGAGGCATTATTTAAACATATATAATATATCATTTGAAATATTCAGAACAATGGAAACCATGTTTTATTTGTCAGGTGATTCTAAACATCCCCCATCATTCACTCTGCAACTCCGACCTAACTCAATATTCAACAGCAATATTTATAAACAATATTAATAATTAATAGCAATATTTAAAAAAATTTTAAATGAAAATTTCACAAATATTATCTATGATATCAATATATTTTTTCGTTAAAATTCTATTATTTGTTTTACAAAATTAACTGTTCGTTCAAGGAATCGCACTGTGTAAATGCAATGGACGAATGAATGAATGCCGCGAATGTTGCCAAAAGAATTGGAATAATAAGGGCAGGATTTACAGTTTTATGTCTCGACATAATGGCAACACTAATGAAAGCAAATAAAAGCGAATGTCGTAGAAGTGATGCCACCATTCTTTTCCAAAATATAAATGTAGGAAATTCCAAAATATATATAAAGGTAGGAAATTACGTTTTTCGTTTCCTATTTGAATGCCACTTTTCCAACGCGAAATCAAACATAATATATCAGATTTCCTTAGAGGTCGATCATTGAGAAACAGCAGGAAATAAAGACTTTTCCATTGCCAAATACCAAACTAAAATAAGTTATATTTCATCGTATTTTTTCTTCAGTAAAAATATTTACATTTCACAAGAAACTTCACATTCAAATAAATATCTCTTTGTTAAATTTCTTACGTTTTTCATCACATTTTCGGTAGGAGTTACATTAAACGCATTTTATTTATAAACCAGTTTAATCAATGGAACAATCCATCGGTTGATTAACTGATCATACACTTCCTTTTTTCATTGATAATTAAATGACAAATACTATTGTACCGCATACTAGTACTATTGTCATCTATTATTGTGCCAATAACTTCGTATTAAATAATTTTTTATTAGGTTGATTATAGTGACTTTTAGACAGCGGAAATTTACGCACACTCGTATATGCATGTATGCAGATGTATCTTGGAAAATATGCACTTTTACATTCTAAGCACAAAAACGTGTTTTTACTTCGTTTTGATTTGTTGCATTTAATATTCCATCGTTTCTCTTTTCTTGGCAAGTTGACTGAAAAAAATTAATAATAGATTCTTTGGGTTCGTTCATGACGTTATCTTTGAATATACATAAAAAATTATATATATATTTATTTACTCAGAACAAGAAAATCTTTTGAATTAACGAATTTTGGTATGTATAGAGTAAATGGGATTTGAAGATAAGAGTGATACCTAAACTATCAATCTTTGAAGTATGGTGCTATAAAATGAATTACTGAACTAAACGATGAACTAATTAAACAGTTTCTGGTTTATTACTGACAAAGATTGGAAATTCCTTTCAAAATAGCTGTTATATTAGCCTTCAACGCTATTTAAGCCTTATCTACAATTGCCCCCTCCTTCTGCCCTTTCCTTTTATCCCTTTTTCTTGTTCTTCTTAACTGTATTTCTTTACGATTTTCTCTAGAAAGAAACCCAAGGCGAAAAACTTTCACTCCTATATATTATTTGCATTTACACCTCATCCAGATTAACGTTCAAATTTGCCAAGCATACACGCTTTGAATCTCTCCATGACTACATGATTGTACCATCCTTTTGCAGTTACCATAACTTCACCGAAACTAGATTTTGTGCTCGAAGACAATACGTGATATTTTAGTATGTGAGATGTTTTCTAACAGATGTAGAGAAATTTCAATATGTGAGACGTTTTCTAACAGATGTGGAGAAATCTCAACATGTGAAATGTTTTCTAATAGATGTAGAGAAATCTCAATATGTGAGATGTTTTCTAACAGATGAAAGACTCATCGCAAATTTCATCTTGCATATTTATCACACAGAGGGAGCACAAGTATAATTTGCTAATAATTCCAGCGGCACGAAGCCATGTAAACACTTTCGTTAATGACCTTTTTTTAATTTTCTTACTGAAAATTTTCAATGTTTTCTTACGTATTCTTACTTAAGAATGCATTATTATTATTATTATTATTATTATTATGTCTGGTATACATTATTGTATTACACAGCGTCTCAAGGAGATAATCACTATCCTCTTGATCTGGACTTCTTGGTTTAGTTCAAGTCTCACCCAGAAACCTGAGAACTGTCCATGTACCTTCTTAATATATAGGCGGTGCCCAGTAAGGCAGTTTTTTGTAGGTCTGTTGTCGTTATGTCAGTAATGTCCAGTTTTTCTTGGATGTTCTTTAAATTAGGCGTGATGGCCCCCAGTGCACCTATCACAATCGAGATGACTGTTACTTGTTTTTTCCAGAGTCTATTAATTTCTATTGCAAGGTCACGATTATTATTAGTATCATTATTATGCATCTGCACAGTCTATCTTGAATTTGACTACTGGTTATATACTTATTATAGGATGTCTTCTCAAGGGCCTGAGATAGAAAAAGCATTTTCGTAGGATATGGACAATTCCGAGTGAAGCGGCATTTTGGAGTTAGTGTATTGCAATTTTGTCAATTTCTATTATATTTATATGGTTTTCAGGATTCGATGGATTGCTTCCAATGCTTTTATTGCTAAGGGGATGATAACTGCTTTTTTTTCCCCGTAACCTTTCAACTTAGATTTGCAGATCTTTGTGCTTGGTGATTTCTTCAAATTTTTATCTTAAATTCTTATCATCACATCTACTATCCAAACATGGTCATGCTTCTTTCCCACTATCGTTTAGTAAGGTGTATTATGAGCAAGGTGTTGGTCAGTTTGAAAACGAAAGCTCCATAGGACTTTAAATCCACAGGAAAATCCATAGGACCCCATTTTTAAAAATTTTATCAGCTTTATGGTCCCACCAATTTTTTTTGACTGTTATACTTTATTTTTGGCACAGGTGCCTCTCATCAACCATGGTTTTATTCTGTCAACTATCCTTTAAAAAATAATTTTTTTAAAATGGGCTTATATACCCGTTTCCTTCGATTTTGGAACCGGCATTTATGATATATAAGTTTGAAACTACTTGAATGAAACCCACTATTTTATATACCAATTCAATAATTTATATGTCATTGGTATTTTACAAAGATATTATCAGAAATGTAAGACAGTGTTGTACTCAAGTGTTGGACTTTTGTAAAATTTTACACTTTTTTTACGTTTATTTGTAAAAGCAAAATATGCTTGATTATATATCATCGTAGTTTTGGTAGTAATAAAATCATTTTAAGCTAATATCCAATATTTTTTTCCCATTCATAACTAGATTCGCTTGATATGCTTACTAACCGTGTCACGTCCATTTCTCCCCAAAAAGCCAAGCGCGTGACTCATTCAACAGTCAGACAGCAACGAAACATTTCAGTGCATAGAATTTCGAGACATGCGGATGCAATAAGGAGAATTGCGAAATTACATTTCCTGCAAAACCTTAGAAATAGTTCTATGTATGGCGATAGAGGGAGGCGTGATAAAAGAGGTTTCAAATATTTGTACCAGTCTTGAATAGGCATTGTTTAGGTGACTCAGTCATACAAAATCTATGAAGATGGCGCGAAAAGTTCGGCTGCACATCATAAAAGACTCGATGAAATTTTACAAAAACTAGAAGTAATGTCCAAAACGCCATTAATTCTTCGTTTTCTGTTAAGTACAAGGACCATATGTTTAAAGAACCTTAATATATGTAGCCGTAAGAGTCTACGTATGGAAGATTTCTAGTTTGCAGTTTTTAGTAATTTATTTACTTCTTTTATTTGCGTAATCAAGCATTCGACTCAACGAGTGGCGAATTTCTAAGTAGGCATACAAGGCACAGGCCTAGGGGCGACACTTCTCGTGGGGCGGCATCAAAGAGCTTAAAAATAAAATTTTCCAAACTCAACAATGTTGAAAAAATAATGTTTCTTTTAATTATTGTCCTATTTCCCCAATTACGATGACATATAGGCGACTACTTTAACTTGCCCGCAAATACAAACTGCAGAATCGAAAGACGAAGGGGCCCTAAAGATTTTACGTCCTAGACATTTCCCCAGCATGACCATTTATAAATCCAGGATTAACACTCTTTTTATATATACTAACAAGGGAACCACTTTTGTGGAAGCTCGTACTTTGAAACAAGACATATCACAAACGATAGTACCCAAGCTCCTTATTAAGAATATGAAATCAGTTTTTTGTGAATAGCATATAAAATTTTTTTATTAATATTCAAAGTCCAAAAATCGCACTTTTTAGGTGAAGTTTGATATTTTTTATTCGTATTGTATATGAAGATAAGAACTTTTTAATTCAATTCGAATAAAGAGGGTAATTGTATTTAACGGATAAAATTATAAAATTACACGAAAGATCATTCATAGTATTTTAAAAAATTACATAAAAAATAAGCTTTTTAATACGGATATCTGCCGCATTTGGCTATGGTTGAGAAGAATTGACGAGGTCGGCATGAGGTATAAACGCTTCGTCAAAAAAATCAAAACTGATGTAACACATCAAAATGAAATTATAAAATTTAATCCTTTGGTATATAATCAATTAAGTTCAGAACAACATCACCCTATGTTGCAATATTCTTGGTGTATTGTAAATAAATTTGACACCCACGTATTAGTAGCTCAAACTAGAGCTATTTTCTGTTTAGGAGAAAAAGAGACGCCGTCCTCATCCCAGATTCGAACCAATATCCCCGCAATTAGCCCGCGGTGTCTTGACCTACTAGACGAATGAGAACAAGAACAGACGCTTTTTTCTCCGTATATTAAGTTGTAAGATATTTTGCGTCTTTTTTTTTCTCCTAAACAAAAATACCTCTAGTTTGAGCTACTAATAAATTAAAATTGATAAAATAAACAAAATAAATTTGACACCCACAGGGTGTCAAATTTATTTGTAATAAAAAATCCCCCACGAAAAACTCACAAAAATCTCGCCCCGGTGGCTTTGTGTGTTGACCAATATTTGGCAATTGTGTTATCCCTGTGAAGGGTAATAATATCTTTCATTCTTGGTGTAACTGCAATACTACCCCCAGTTAAATTATACAATTCAAAAATATTGACGAAATATCTTTTCGCTTAATTGACACGATTTTCAGTGATAATGAATGTAATTTACATCCTTTTTAAAGTGCAGCCATTGTGAAGAACAATTACGTTTTGAACGTTTTTATGAAAAGTATCATCATCACAATTTATAAAAATAGTTCCGGAATCCGATATTTTGAGACATTTTTATAATTTTCTCATATCGGAAGTCTTTGATTTACAACATTCAAACTTTAGGTGTCAAATTTTTACGAGAGCCAGGTCGACTTCATAAAAAAATAGCAGACGTTCCTTATGATACAATGCTTGTATACGTTGTAAAACAAATCATTTACGTATAAAAATTTTGAAATGCCGGCTGATTTAAAATAATTTTCTTTATTAAAAAATTACGTAAAATATTTTGATGTTACGGCCATAAAATTTAGAAGATTTTTTCCTTTTTATTATGCCATTATATTTCCTAAAAATATTGTGGGTGAAGGTTGCAATATGAGCGTAATTGAATAATAAATACTTCATGCCGATATCGCCAATTCTTCTAAAGCATAGCCAAATGCGCCAAATATTGGTATTAAAAAACTCAGTTTTTGTATAATTTTTTAAAATACTCTGAATGACCTTTCGTGTAATTTTATAATTTTATCCCTTAAATGCAACCACCTTCTTTATTCGAATCGAGTTCAGAAATTATTATCTTTATATACAGTGCGAATAAAAAATATCAAACTTCACTTAAAAAGTGCGATTTTTGGACTTTGAATATTAATGAAAAAAAATTTTATATGCTATTCACAAAAAACTGATTTCATATTCTTAATAAGAAATTTAGGGACTATCATTTGTGATATGTCTTGTCTCAAAGTGCGAGCTTCTACAAAAGTGGTTCCCTTGTAAGTGTAAACGAATGAATAATGAAAAACTTAAATGAATAATGAAAAACTTGAATGAATAATGAAAAACTTGACTGATAATGAAAAAATTCGTGATAGGGTGCCTACGAGTATTTTTCCCCAAGTATGCACAACCCACGCAAAAATATCAGAGGCTCCAGGATTCCAAACTAAAATTATTGTGGATTCAAAAAGTGTCTCAAATCCACGAAGTCGGAGACTATGGTAGCAATAATTTCGAGTTGTATCTTATTAGTTTGAATAATTATATGAAAAATCTCCTTTACATATCAAATGTTAAGAGTATGATATGTGGTTTTTTTTTTTACCAAATATTCCTTTCTTAGTAAAGGAGGGAGGGGGCGGCAGTACAGGCTGTGCCTAAGGGCGGCAATTTTATAAATCCGCCACTGGACGCCACCATAATGTTATTATTATAAATAATAAAAGAAATTGATTTTTTTCCAGTTTAGTTCATGATGAAAAATTTGAAATCCAACTATTTCGACCAAAAGAAATATTAATTTATTAAAGAATGGCAACAAGTTTTCATATTTTTCCATCAGCCCTGAAAATCGTTAGACAATCCAAAAGTTCTGACAGAATTAGGTTGGAGTCAAGATGAACCAAGATTTCAGAAGTTTTTTTATGGTGTACAGAGCAATCTGAAGATGTTTAGGTCATACCTCATCTGACTTTGAAGATAAGCTTGTGATGCAGTGCTCACAAAATACAAGTTAAAGTATTCTTGAAGCTCTTTAATTTTACAAGTATGATGTTCTTTAAAGTTTATTAAAGCTAAAAAATTACCAGAAAAATATTTTTATACTACGCTGTCATTTTAAGATTCTTTCTTCATACTTACAGCATTTTTTTTAATTATTTGTATGTATGACGAAAAATAAAAGCACGTTCCAAATTTACTATTTTTAGGTAGAAAAACATCAGATTTCTTGTTTAAGGGTCCATAGTTAAATGCCCAAAGGATGAATTTTGAGAGCGAATGATATTTCAAGAATGTGTATTTTTTAGCAAATCATTGAATATTTTCCATTGATACAGTAAACATTATTGAAAGTCGCTTCAAAAATTATGTCAACCTTTTATTTTAACTTTTTGCACTTTATTCGTTACAGTAACCAAGTGTTTTTGTTTTCCAAATATGTTTATGGCATACATCATAGAGCTTTGCGGGTTATTCCGCAACGTCTGTTTATTAAAAACACTTAACGTTTCACTCCGTGCTATGCTAAGCATTCTCAGAAGTAATTGCCGGCCAAGTTTCCCTCTGCAAAATGCAAGACTTTCGCTTGGTTGCTTGGCAGAAAATGAGTGAGTAAAAAGTTTAGACACATATATCGTACTATTTCCCTGGCTACCCCCTTATTGGATGATTTATTGGTTGTTGGATGAAGGTTGTCTCTCATTGACCCAGAGGGTGGCGAGTTTAGATTGGTTGAAAGAGGCTCGAATTTTTTGGAAAAACAAAAACAAAAAAATCGGGCCTCTTTCAGCCAATCTAAACTTGCCACCCTCTGGGCCAATGATCGACGACCTTCACCCAACAACCAATGAAAAATCCAATCAGGGGTGTAGCCAGGGAAATAGTGCAATAAATGTGTCTCAATTTTTTAATCCCTCATTTTCTGCCGAGCAACCAAGTTGAAGTTTTGCATTTTGCAAAGGGAAACTTGGTCGACTGTTGCTTCTGGGGATGCTCAGCATAACACGGAGTGAAACGTTAAGTGTTTTTAATAAACAGACGCGGCGGAACATCACAAAAAGCTCTATAATGTATATTAATAGACGCCGTGAAAGTCTTCGTGAATGTATGTTTATTGCAGTTTATTACAACCGCAAAGCAACCAACTATCACTTTTATTATAATAGTCATTGAGTCCACAAATGAAAGACTCTATATCTGCTTTAAAACAATAAACGCGTTATATTTTATCGTTAATAATTTTGAAAGTACCCCGTCTCGTTCTTTCTCGATTAGTTGTAAATGGTTTGTTTTTCTTCGCTATTTGTTAATTAACTCATTTAGTACAACCATTTTAATTAAGACATGCTCCTTTTATACTTTCTTTTCCAACACACATCATCAGTCTTGTTGGTAGTCGTAAAAGAAATTTCTGTTAATTTCTCTAAAAGCTTGAAAGAAATAGCAAAAACTACGAAAGTACCAAGGCGTTATGGGAATGCCAATTGACGACTAGTAATATAGACGTTAGTTAATAATATGAATTAATAAGAACAATAATTAATAATATGAATTAATGACAACAATAATTAATAATGAAAACAATAATAGAAGATATTAAGAATAATAATTAATATTAAGAAATCTATTTATTTATCTTGTATACAGAGTTATTTATTGATGGTACAAAATCTGTTTCAATATGATTCTAATGCTGCCATTGATGTTTTTAAGATTTAGGGAAAATTTACTTTTGTTAGAAAACTCTTAATTTACTTTTGTTAGAAAACTTTTAATTTACTTTCGTTAGAAAACTTTTAATTTACCTTTGTTAGAAAACTTTTAATTTTCTTTTGTCAGTTGACTTTTTTTTATTTAAATAAATCGAACACTACGCAGATTAAATCAAACAACAATATAAATCAACGTTTATTGGCGTAGTGATACCAGCGCCGATGTTATGGCGTGATTAGATGGTGAAACGTTCGAAAGAAAATAAATATTTCTGCGTTCGGTGGGACCTGAACCCACGATCCTCCACTCTGGATTGGTGGGTTCAGGTCCCACCGAACGCAGAAATATTTATTTTCTTTCGAACGTTTCACCATCTAATCACGCCATACCATCGGCGTTGGTATCACTACGCCAATAAACGTTGATTTATATCGTTGTTTAATTGACTTTTTGTTAGAAAATTGAAAATTGTAAGAAAATTGGAAAATGATTAGGTTAGAACTAGAGAGGAAAAATAAAAAAACAATAGTTCGTTACGGGGTTATCCTCCAGTTAGGTCACACATATTTCATAAATCATGAATTACGCAGTTTCAGTTACTTCGATTTATATTATTTTATATATTTAACGAATGGGAGAACAGAAATATTATTTTCATAAAACTATAAACAAGTTTTTTTTAAATGTAGATTTAGGGACTCATTTGAGAAACCGTGATATTGGGCGGGATGAATCAGTGAGTTGACGTATGCATTTAAATTATTTAGAGAAGTCATAAAAGCAGGGGCGGACTGGGTCGCCAGCCAACCGGTACCCGGACCGGTGAGCTTTCAGGGGCGATAGGACTTGCGCCCTCAAGGGCTATAGGATTCACGTTTTCCGAAAATCCAACGCATGCGCCCTTTGGGAGGACCCAGTCCGCCCTTGCATAAGAGAATTTAGGTACCAGGGATATTTTAATTTTTTTTAACACGTTTTGTCATGCTTTTTAGTGAGTCAGTGCTTTTCGCTGTAGGAGTAATTTGAGGTTTAAACATACCATAAGCTGGGGGAGGGGGAGGGATTGAGCGAAAAAATAAAATTTGGGTTCTGTTCTAAAAAATTGGGGGCATGTGCCCCCTTGAGCTCCCAGATTATGCTTGCGTTTTTGACTATTCAAATTCAGTTAATGTCTTTTGCTAAGGTTGTATATTAAAAAAAAAACAAAAAAACGCGGGAGTGGAGAGACATCCAGTGAATTTTGCAGTTTTGACTAGGGAAAAACGCATTAAAGAATATTAAAGACAATGATTATTATTAAAGAATATTAAAGACAATGATTATTATTAAAGAATATTAAAGACAATGATTATTATTAAAGAATATTAAAGACAATGATTATTATTAAAGAATATTAAAGACAATGATTATTATTAAAGAATATTAAAGACAATGATTATTATTAAAGAATATTAAAGACAATGATTATTATTAAAGAATATTAAAGACAATGATTATTATTAAAGAATATTAAAGACAATGATTATTATTAAAGAATATTAAAGACAAGAATATTAAAGACAATGATTATTATTAAAGAATATTGTGACGAGATATTAAGAAGACAATGGTATTATTGAAACATTAAAGAACCAATGATTATTATTAAGAATATTAAGACAATTATTGTGAGGAATAGAAGACAATGATTGACCCAACCAAAGACGGTGGGTTAGTATCAAAATATTAAAGTTAATGGTTATCATTAAAAAGAATGTTAACATTAATCATTGTTATTATGAAGCACACTAATGTAACTACTTCGACACTAATTAACACGAAGAATATTAATGAAAACTAAATACACTAATGAATAATAAGGATAATAATCAATATTGAGGACATTAATCAAGACTAAGGATAATAATTAATGCTAAAGAACACCCATTCATGTGTGGATCTAGTAAATTTGTTCAAAGGGGCGAAAACCTTTGAAACAAATTTAGATTTATTGCGTGGAATTTGTTACCGGGTTTCGGTAATAATAATAATTATAAGTGTGTAACTGTGTTACTCTCGTAGGGGGCGCGTATCTTCTGTGCCCTCCCAGTATTCGCTTCTGCACTCATTCATTTACTTACTTAGGCGCTCACTCGGCTGAATGGTACGCACCATTATGGCCTCCAGTTCTTTTCCATACTATAGCCCTCTTAAGGCCTTCATGCATGTAATTGTGGTGCTATGTGACGTAGATATCCCACAGTCCCCTTGGTCGTTTATCATCCATCCTTTCTATAGCACTCTTCGCAATGCGAGACAGAATATGCCCGAAACGTGACAGTTTTCTTTCTTTTTTTTTCAGCGTTCTTTGCATTTACTCCTTTCAAAACTACTTTCTCTGCTGCCCTATAACAACACTTTCTAAGGACAGCAAATGTGTTTTTATATCGATGCTTGTATATGCTTGTATATCGATTCCGTAGAGTGGCATCGACTGAGCATGATGATTTATTAAAGGAAAATCATGAACCTTGATCATTACAAAGAATAATAAGACCATTATTTAATACTAAAGATACTTATTTTTACAGAAAAATATTTTCTATTCCCCCTCTATTATTTAAAACAAAAATATTTTTATGTATCAATATATGTAAAATTTAAGTTTAAGTTTTCGGAAGTTAATTATTTATTTTTTTTAAATATACGATAACTTTGTTTATCAGGAATATGTTCGCATGATGTACCCTGTTAGTGGTAAAGGAAAATCTACATGCTAAACGTTAAAAGCGTGTGAAAACTCGACTGGCCCAGGAATTTACAAAATTCAATTTTTGAATCATAAACAGAATAAAGGGAAATGACTGAATAACACACCAACCTAAATAGTTAACTTTATTAGTATATGACTAGTATCACATAGATGCTTTCATGATATCATAAACTTAAAGATATTTCTTTGTTTATGCGTGTTTCTCCCTTTCGTACATGTGTCGATATAAACCTCAATAAGAGGGTTTTGGTGTAAACAGCAGCTCGGAGGAGCATCCGATCGACATATGGTTAAGATCAACATTAAGAAGGTCCCTAGTTTGAGTCTCGTGCCTTTCTTTTCCCTCGGTTTGTATGTATTTTCCAATTTACATATATACATACAGGCAGGGGTGGACAGGGTGGCGGGGCAACCGCCCT
>QLNU02014802.1:28469306-28512808 GCA_006491805.2 Dysdera silvatica
TCGCCTGCCTCCAAGCAAAAGCCTTAGAACCTAGCAAGAAAATATTTTCTACTCGCTACAAAAACCTAGTTGCCAGTGGCGATGGGATTTGTCAAGCGCTGTATATATGTGAGAGGTCACGAGCGCAGAATTGTTAACAGGTGGACATATTAGTGAAATAAAACCATCATTAAATTAATTTGTAAAATATAAATTGCATCACTTGATATTATAATATTGTTGATTGCATTGTTATAATGGATTCTTGTTGAAGCGAACACTTACGTTGATAAAGAATGTGTTCGTTTTAAAAGGAGTTCGCGCTATCCGGAAAGGACACGATTGATCATTAGTAAGTTATTTATTTTGACTGGGATTCGGGGAACAGTTTATACTGAAAGTAATTCGTGTTAAATAGATTCGACCCTATTTAAATTTATATTTATAAATTTATGAATAAAATTACTTTTAAAATTATTCATCATAAACAATTCATTTTTAAACTAGCCACAGATATGATTATTTAATAGTCTATAATAACTAAACGTGTCTATAAAGAAAGCTGTTGAATAAACAAAGAGCGTACAATATGGTCCCATCCAGGGCGACTTCTAAAGGTGGTGGGGAGGAGGAGTTTAAGGTTCCCGTGTGTCTGTGTGGCGAAATTGCCAACCCAAACTGCAGCAATATAGATAAAACTATCCAAAAAACCTTAGAAATGGGAAATGAGATCCTCAGATAAGGTGCGTGGGCTGATTGCATGGGTTGAAGATCATTGGTGCAGAAGGTCAACTGATTACCGAAGAATGGCGTTACCATGCAAACCTATAGTTACAATCAAACGCGCAAAGGTTTATGACTATTTTCGGGACAGTTACAGGCTTTGCAAAGAGCCTGTGTATCTATGGTCGTAAATAACATCGTTACTGAAACCATGGCTCATTTGTTGGAAGAGATAGAAAATGCATTCTTCTGAAAGAGGTGATATAGGATCTTTTCTAATTGCTGCTTGATGTTGAAACTAAATTGTAGAATTGTAACTGCTCAAAAGCCTTTGTTTTACAGAGATGTACACGCAGTCAAATGGCAATTGGATCACCATGTGCGTGGAATAAAACTATTTATTTGTAAATGTCCTGTTTTTCTCCTGAAGAGTCAACAGTCAACAGCAAATTTTTATTTTCATATTCCACGATTTTTTTTATTATATTACAACGGTATTAGGAGGCTGGAACATTATCAGTGGTCTTACTTTGTCAATCATTTTTACTTTCACATAGTAGACATAATCAGGGGCGGACTGGGCCGCCGGTCCACTGTCTCCTAGGGCCGCTTTTCCCTTGTGGGAGATGGGACTCGCGCATCCGAATGAACAAATACTCGAGCCCTCTGAAAATTCAAGGTATGCACCCTTTGAGAGAACCCAGTCCGCCCCTGGACATAATGTCAATAAAAATAAAACGTTTTTAGTATAATTTATCGTTTTTCATTCCTTACCTATTCAGGAAAACCGAAGTTCTGAGGATAATCTTCAGTTGATCAAATGAGATATACGAGGGCGAATCAGAAAGTCTTTGCCCCTATTTTTTATTAGCCAAAATAAGGTACATGCAGGTAATTACAAATATACGTACCTTACACTATTTTTCCACATAGTCCCCACACCGGTTCAGACATTTGTCCCATCGCAGCACTAAATTTGAGATGCCCCTGTGGTAGAATTCGTCCGGCTGACTGTGGAACCACCGTCGGACTGCTGTCTTGGCTTCATCGTTGCACGTGAATCGCTGTCCTGCCAGGAACTTCTTCAGCGGACCGAAAACGTGGAAATCACTAGGGGCGAGGTCCGGACTGTATGGTGGGTGGTCCAGACTCTCCCAGTGAAATGACCGGAGCTTGTCGGCGGTTCTGATTGCATACAGTCCGGACCTCGCCCCTAGTGATTTCCACGTTTTCGGTCCGCTGAAGAAGTTCCTGGCAGGACAGCGATTCACGTGCAACGATGAAGCCAAGACAGCAGTCCGACGGTGGTTCCACAGTCAACCGGACGAATTCTACCACAGGGACATCTCTGAATAGGACAAATGTCTGAATCGGTGTGCGGACTATGTGGAAAAATAGTGTAAGGTACGTAGAATAGTACGTATATTTGTAATTAACTGTATTTACCTTATTTTGGCTAATAAAAAATAGGAGCAAAGACTTTCTGATTCGCCCTCGTAATAATGTTGAGTTAGAAACGAGATTTCAACGAAACAACACGAAAAGTTTACAAACGCAAAAGAAAAAAAGAAAAAAGAAAGAAAACTTTGCAAGAGAAAGAAAAGGAAAATGAAGGATGCGTGTCAGAAGAATGTAACATTTAAACTTGGAAGATAGAATGTGATTGATAATTAGGCCGCAGTTAGGTATGAACTAGTGTTGAAAAGAACATAACAGATGATGTTGGACTGTTACTCCTAGAAAAAGAGCAATATTTTTGGTTGTTAATAGTTTCATCTCTTTAAGCAAGGCAGTGGCGGTTTTTCAGGGGAAGGAAGGGAAATGCCACTTCCCCAACATCTTTCATCGAATTCATTTCTCATATTAGTCTTCTTTTTTAGTATTTCATATGCGTACATTTCGATATTTTTACGTAAAATTCATTTTCTTATTATTATTTATTTTTACGATTTATAAATTGCTAAAATAATTACAAATATGAAAAAAAATTATTTCGCAGTGATCGTTATTCAGTACACGGGAAATATCTAACAATATTTACGACTGTAGATGGCGGTAGCTGAAAGGGAAGTTTTTGGCGAAAACTATCCCCACATATTCCGTAATCAAGGTGGTTGCCATGACAACACCGCTATTAGAAGCTGAAAAGCATTTGGACTCTCGGCCGGAAGGCAAAAAAAGTCTAGAAACGCGATTCCCTCTTCCTGTATAGGGTTGCCGGTTTAAATCCAAAAAGTTACGGATACAGAATTTATTTCTTTTGTACAAATGAACCAGGCAGTGTCCATGCATTTTGCATTGGTATTCATTTTGTTATAAGTTAATGATAAAGTTGGGCGCCACTACAGCATTAGTTCAAAAATGGTCCAAAAACAAGTTGAAACACACTGGTTCATTGTCCGGTTTTCTGTGATAAGAAACCACTATCTGTAAGTGGGAGCAGTCAAGTGCTCTCACCACGAGCGACGATAGCACGAGGTGAGTTAATTATTAAAAATCCGCAAAGCACAATGTTCACCTTGCTGCAGGTGTTCCATGAGCCCACTTAGACGCAAAACCGAACGTGGCCTGTCCCTTTTGGAGTAGATTAGGCATTGAAGGCAGTACCTTGAGGGTTCGATGAGTGATGATATTGGATTATCCTCCAGCTCTCCCAAGAAGGTGGAACATTAGTCGAGTGTAGCTGTGTGAAGAAATTCGACTTTTAAGTCTCTGTGTATATATTTAAGTCTCTAACGAACCAGGGGCTCCACACATTGTTCGTAAACATTTATTTTGAATTATTTGTAGTGTTCTCATTTTATCTGGACCGAGAAAGGTGAATACAGCACAGCAGTAAAGAAGAATTGACCTAATTGAAGATTTATATACCAGAATTTTTGTTGGAAGGCTCATTTTGGATTTAGGTCCTAAAACTGGTAACAGTGTGGAGAAGGCAGCACGAGCTTTTTAGTGACTTCAAAATGACTTTCGAAACTAAGACTTTCGTCTAGCATCACCCCCAAATACTTTGCTTATTTGTGTCAGTGATTTTTTTATCTTTTACTGTGACTGAGTAAGAGCCAATTTTCCCACCGTTTCTGAAAATAACTAATTGACTTTTCGCTGGATTCACGGTAAGACCCCAAGCCATAAGCCATCTTTCTATAGTCGTTAAGTTGTCTTGAAGGCGGCAAAGTGGTAAATCCGCCCATGGATACATCAATTCATGCTTTCTCTTTTTGTATCAACATGTTTGGCCATTTATCCTCGTTAAATCAGGGGAGTGCAAAATCCTTGTTTGCTTAAAGCGATTAAATTATAGACTGCACTTCAACATTGTACAAAAAAAATCAAAAAAACAACAACCGGAAACTCGTTAAAAGCGGGATCGTTATAAATAGGTACGACTGTAGATAGATTTAATTCGGACATGTGAATGTCTGCCTAGTACCACAATACGCCACCACGTTAACTCATTTGCCGCCTCTTTAAACTTTTAACCCAAGACAACGTTGACCACACTTTCAGCACGGATTTGATAGGAGGTCCCTTTGGTAAAGAAAGAATACATCCTGATAATATTCGTAGAAATTAAATTCTGTGGAATTTTGCGTGGGCTCTTCTTGCTGCGAAATCATTAATTAAATTGAACTGCTGATGACTTAATTAAAACACCAGAACGAAGCCAAATCTGTAACTATGAGAGCGTGCAGATGGAATTAGAAATAAACCAGTGTTATAATGAATTTCCACAAAGCTTTAGAATTTGCATAAATTTCTTTCATGTAAGCTCTTAAGGGGAATAGCACACTTCGAAGTTAGGTTGCTTGATTTATGAATGATCGTTTAGAAAATTTGGTTTTATTGATTTTCGTAAAGCGGAGTCTTACGTGGGTAGACCTTGAAGAATTTCTAATTACGCGAGAAACCATTTATAGACGCCAAAAAATGAAATACGCACCATTACTATTACATTCAAGAAAAAATAAAATTTTAGAAAATCAAAGTGCCTTCCGGAATAAAAATGAGAGAATTTAAGATACCCATAATTTTAAATAAATTGACATTTCATAATTACTTAGGTTCCCATTCACCTTGGAGAAAACAATTCCCTGACTTTTTCAGATTTCTTCGTAACTTTTCCGACAAAATTCCTTGACTAATGACAAACAAACCGTTGAATTGAACCTTGGTTTTGGGTATCTTCACGTTCGTATGAAATCTAGCTATTCAGAATAGAAGTTAGGAGAGTTTTCTCCTAATCCCCTGACTTTTCAAAGTTTCTCTCTAACTTTTCCGACATAACTCACTGACTTTTCCAGGTTTTTCCCTGACTTTTCCAGGTTTCTCCCCAACTTTTCCGAAAAAATTCCTTGACTTTTCCTTGTTTCTCCCTGACTTTTCCAGGTTTCCCTCAGATTTTTCTGACAAAATTCCCTGACATGGCAAACAGACCTTTGAATTGAACCTTGGTTTTGGGCATTTTCACGTTTGTATGGAATTTAGTTATTCAGAACAGAAGTTAGGAGGGTTTTCCCTGACTTTTCCAAGTTTCTCACTGATTTTCCCGAGAAAATTCCTTGACTTTTCCAGATTTATCCCTGAGTTTTCCAACAAATTCCCTAACTAATGGAAAACAAACAAACCTTTGAATTGAACCTAAGCTTTGGGTATTTTCATGTTCGTATGGAATTTAGCTATTCAGAACAGAAGTTAGGAGGGTTTCCCCTAACTTTTCCGACAATATTTCCTGACTTTTCTAGATTTCTCCCTCACTTTTCCGAAAACATTCTCTGACTAATGGCAAACAAACCTTTGAATTGAAACCTTGGCTTTGGGTATTTTCACGTTCGTTTGAAATTTAGCTAGTCAGAACAGAAGTTAGGAGGAATTTCCCTGACTTTTTCAGGTTTGACCGAAACATTTAATTTTCCCCCTATCCTTTAAGGATGATTGCAAATTCCCTGACAATTTCATGTTTTTAAGGTTCCGGGAAATCCCTATTACTATACTAGACAGTGAAATCCCTTATTTCTGGTAATTTTGATACGAGGCTTTGTTCTTCATTCTGATCCTTGAAATAAACCTGTTCCTTGAGGCTCTGTGGCTCGTAGCTTTCGTGGTCAATTACCAATCATATTCGTATTAATTATGCCCACTCTAAGAAGGGCAACAATATCAAAATTTATAATATCTCGGTCAAAGGTCACTAGTTTGAGTCAAAAAACATGCCTGACAAAAAAAGTAATTACCTTTGTTCATGGGGCTCGATTTTGGAGCGTTTTATTCTTTCCGTTGAATCATGATAAAATTGGTAGCAAAGTAATGTTTTAAGTTTGAAAATAAAAAGATTCGATGGGGTGAGGATGCAGAAATTTAAAAATAAAATGCTCGAGCTAAGACTTTAACGGTATTGTTATTTAGATGAGCACTGAAATTAACCACCTTTCGAGGGTTAGTTAGTTTTAACACATCAAGATCTTTGAAAGAAAAAATTCAGAAACTCAAGGTGAGTTTGTTATGCATATCAGTGTGGAAAACTTCGTGCAAAAATCCTATTGTAAAAATATTGAGGTGCAGCTTCCAGATGGGCCAAAGATGAAAATCAGGGAAGGGTTCTGGAGCCACAAAAGCGAGGATCTGAAAGGCCAACTTCATCTGCAAACGGCAAGCCCAAATCAAAAGAAAAAAGGAATAGTATTTTTTAGCTTCTTACCGTCTCTGTGACCGAACGAAATAGTCGTCTATAAAAACAAAAACTCGTGAAAGAGACAAAGCAATAAATTGGGAAGGGGAAAACAGGTAAACACGCCAGGGAAAAAAAAACCAGTTTTTCCAGCAAGGCGTCCTGCATCGTGTAAATTAACGGTTTTCAGTCTTTAGTGCTCCAGGAAGTAAGCCCCCCACTGGGAACCATGATATCCTCCCTGGTTGAAAACTTCTGGTCCAAACGTTGGTATACTGGGTAGTGGTTTCGTTTAATCTGAGGCAGTATATTATTAGAGACATAGGCATAATCCGGCGGGAGCAAGGGGGGCACTTGCCCCTAGTGTTTTAGAAAGAAAAAGGCAAAATCTTAATTTTTATCATACAATTTTGGGTTTTTGTTTTTTGCCCCCCGAGTTTGAGCTATATTTAACCCCCAAGTTACGTCTATGATTAGAAGAAACAAAAAGAATTTTAGTTTTAAGATAGTAATCAAAAATATGTCTCTCATACCAATCATAAAACTACGGAAAGTAAGGCTTAAATCTAGAGCTATAAACTATTTTATAAATAGATTCCAAACAGAAAATTGATTAAGTTAGAGTCAGGAGAAACCAGTTTAATAGGAAGCTTATATCAAATTTTTAAATTATATTCTCGAATTAGGCTTTTCTTTCACAGTTGAACAAACGTTACACGTCTTGAAGACTATTATTTAAACATTGATATACTATGAAATTCATTATTCATGTCATTGTTGACTGCATCCAGTAAAGATTAATGAATTTCACAGGAATAATAATTATTTTATAAAAATTAGTAACCCATAGCATAATTAAAATTTTAAAAACTTTTATAATTGTATTGGGTGTAAACCTACGTATTCAAACATTTCCGAATTATTGCATTCAAGAGGGCAACGTATGACTCATTACTCCAAGCAGATGTAACCACAACACTTTCAGACTAAGAAAAAAAATGTAGACTCTCCAACTTTCCGCGTTATTTATAGAAAATTGTCACTCCTTTGTCGTCCATTCGCTGAATTGAAATGTTTTAAACGTTGTTGCCTCAGCTAACAATTCGAAATTTCTGCAATTTTTCGTAGCATCGGATGAACATGTTTTCATGTTGCAAATCTGTTCCAGGCAGATATTAAGTAATGGTGCAGAAAATGCGAAAAAACATGGACGGACGGGGCAGGAATTATGCAAAGCGAGCAATCGTCAAGACAAAGTGACATACCATAAGAGGAAAAACAAGCAAGTAAAAGAAAATCGCCTAAGGTCGATATTTAAATTTAGCGGGTTTCAATTAACATTAACTCGCAACTCTCCAATCCGTAACTCTCTAATCCGCAGCTCTCTAATTCGCAACTGTTTAATCCACAACTCTCTAATTCGCAACTCTCTAATTCGAAACTGTCTAATCCGCAACTCTCTAATTCACAACTCTCTAATTCTCAAGTAACTTGGCAGCTTTTCAAGGTTCATAATGGTTATCATGGTTGCATTTACGGAAGACCTTTGCCTTGTCCTTTTCATTGCGTATAGACAGGCAGACAGGAAAGCCAAAAGCAATAGCGGGTTCAATATCTATTGAAACCCGCTAAAAAGCATTGAAGATTGTAAGTAGAGAATATGCGAACTAAACACTAAAACAAAAAGTTAAAAACAACGTAGGATATGGGGCAATGTCTTTCGACTAATCAATAGAAAAAAATTGGTATTTTTTCCACATTTTCTTCTGCTCAAATGTATTTAGAACATTTGTTCCTTTTGGGAGCAATGCAGCACATAATACAGAGGGATAAATAACATTATTTAACTTTTTTCAACAACACTAGTTTTTTTGTTCACATAAGAAAAAAAACAAATGTTTCTTTTTTTATCTTATTATGAAATGAAACGGCTAATGATTTTAGTTTCAGAATAACAAATGAATACTTCTAGCAGAGGAAAGTTAATTGTATTTTGGTAAAGAACTTTTGTTTCTTCCTGAGGGTGTGACTGCCTTCAGAAAAGACACTTGACTTTCGTTTCATATATATAAGCTTAATAAACACACTTTAAAGAAAAAGAACACTTTAAATAAAAAGAGAGAAGAACCCAGAAAAGTGAAGAATATTTAAATATATGCCTTTATGTATATTTTGGTCAACAGAAGAGGAATATTTTTAAAGTTAAACTAATTCATATAGCCATTTCATTTAAATTCACTTTAATTAGGAAAAATAAAAACACATATCATTTCAAACCAGTTTTCAATTTTTATTGATTGCTTAGAATTTTCAATTACAGATTAATCTAATTTAAACATTACAAAAACTTTAAAGAGTATATAGCAGAAGTTTCAGGAAATGTTTATTTAATGGAATCGAACGTATAGGTAATTTTCCCCAAAAATACGATTAACAGAATTAATTAGATGAGGTTATCTGAGAAACTAAAGGTTTTGAACTGAATTGGCTTTTAACATTACATAATAGCTAACTAAGACGATGCACAATGGTATTTATAATATTCTTTAACTTTTTAAATAGAGTAATTCTCTCATAATAGCCTTTGGCGCCAGTATAACCCAAATGCTCTTGCGCCATAAAGATTCAAACAAACGAACTCATCATTACCGGTGATATGGAAGGAATTTTTTTTTTTGCGAATATTTAAGAATCCAATTTTTAAACTTATTTGAATTTGAATTTCAGAGCTACAAACACAAACTTTATTCATAGCGGTTATTAGCTCTTGGTCTCTTATCCATTAGTTAGGCATTGATTGGTTTTCTATGCTTGATTCCCATTTGTTGAGAGGGTTGCTCTCTTTCTGTCTAGTTTACTTGTTTACATTTTTCTATTCGTTAAATACAAATATCTCGTCAAAAAATTTTAGACTCTTCGAATCTAATTGCCCGTGGTCTAGGTAAAACAAAACTTCTTTAGATAATCCCTGTTGTGTAAATAATAGTTTATTTACTGTCCATAAATATTTTCATATTTTAAAATACGAAAATTACAAATGTTCCCCTGTATCCCCGTTTGTCATTTTGAGAATACGACGCATTTCATGATGCATGGTGACCTTCCATCAATAGTTCTTCACAGGAATTATCCATGACAGTTCTTTATGAATGCAATTTTTCATCGGCACTGTATTTCACGAGTACAATTTTTCATTTAAATTGCTTGTTTGCTAAGCAAAGTTCATCCCACGCGCTTTTCCCGATATATATCCATTTTTCAGGAAGCGCGTGTAAGAAACGCCCACTAAGCCTTTGCAAGACATTGATCAGATGAAAAGAGTTGGTGAGTCCCAATATATAACAATGGGAAGACACATAGACAAGGCATTGTTGACATGACAGATTTCTTTCAATGTGGGACTAAATGAAGGGAATAACGAAATAATTAGAATTTTTATTTCATTTATTTGTTACAGGTAAACGCATAGTTCTCTGACATTCTTTTCTGCCACTTACGATTTTATTTTATAATTTTTTATTATTTTATAATTTTTTTTTAGAATTTTTTATTGTTCAACTTTACAACGGTTTGCTTTTGACGTTGTTAAACATGGTTTTAATAAATAAATAAATAAATAAATGTCCATCCATCCGTCTGTCCGCCTGTTTGTCTGTCAGCCCGCCATCCCTCCCTCCACCCACCTCTGTCTGTCTGTCCGCTCTGCCCGTCCTTCCTTCCTTCCTTCCATCCATCCATCTATCTTCTCTATTACGTTAATTGCTGTACAATGATTTTAATATTGTACAAAAATACTAAAATTATTGTACAACAATTAACGTAAAATATATTGTAAATATACATTTGTAAATTGTTTGTTCGATGAAAAAATACCGATGCCTGGTAACAACGAAAATAAAACTTGGAAATTTCCGAAGCAATATGCTCAAAAAATTATTTTGTTTTTAAGGATATGCATTAAATTCGTATTACAGCAAATTAAATGAAGTGAACGGAAGCTGCTATATTATGCTAGGTGGTAGTTATAAGGTACACATGGGGAAACCAAAAGCCATAGAATCTCCATAATGCTTGTTAAGTAAAGTTAAGATTTATATTTTTATAGTTTCTTAAAACATTTTGTTCTTGAACTTTAGCTCTCCTACAATTTTTTTATGTGAGTACTAACCAGTGCTGTTATTATGTATAGGCCAAGTAAGTCCGGGCCTAGAGTATCCGCTGAGGCCTAGAATTATTTAAGACGGTGTATAATTTGGCGTCATAATTCACGTCAGCTGCATAATTCGGCCGCAAATCGTTTTAATCTCAATTCTAAACCTGAAACCTACTCAGGTTTCTTTATTTGCACATCTACAGCAAGACCACTATTCATACCATCTGAAGGCCTTTTTTATACGTTACGATTCCACAATTTGGGACCCAACACTCTTATTTGTATTTACATGTATTGTATTTGTATTTACATGTATTGTATTTGTATTTACATGTATTGTATTTGTATTTACATTACATGTATTGTATTTGTATTTACATTTGTATTTACATGTAGTTCATGTATGAATACATGTCACTATATTTCATACATTATGTATGAAATATAGTGACTGTACTATATGTAGTACAGTCACATGCATGCACTTTGCAAACCTACGGGTGTCTACAGGCACAAAAACCAAAAAGTTTTCTATTCTCTACTTTATTTTTTTCCTAAACTACTGCCAATTTACAACCTCAAATGATTCCACCGCAAACTTGGAACTTCGTTAGATAAACTAAAATCCTATATTTTTATTTAATTCTCTGAAAACTCAGCGGTTCGATTGGCTATCTTCTCAAGGGGTGGGGGGAAAGGCTTTTAGACTTTTAAACTTGCCTCCATAAAAAACCTTAACTCGGCACTGGTATTAACGCGTTGTGCATGAAGAGCATAGCGGTAAAATTTAGCACATTATTATTATAGGCAAATATACTAAAATCTACGGATGTGTTCCTGTTTACAAAATGCCGCCATGTTCAAAAATTTAAATAAAAGAGAAAGATTCGTTATCGTCTATTAAAGCGTTATATTAAAGAGTATATTAAATAAATATAAAGCGTCTATTAAAGCGTTTGTTTTTGTCTTTCGGCGCAAGGGCAAGTAAAGTCGTGTTATGCTTTAATTTCCAGTTTTCTGGGAAGTCCGAATTTCTGTTGCCTAGGGACAAAGACAAATTTACAATTTTGCCACTTGTAAGCTGACATATTTTTCCGCCTATAGACTAACATATTTTGACGTCTGAAGACCGACATATTTTTCCCCTAATCTTAATTAACGTAACGAGACATTTCAAAGATTTTGTCTCTTTTGCTGCCGTCAGAAATCTACCACCTATGGGTAAATCCTCCATTACCTAGGGAATCACACTTTGGACTACGATGGGCAGAACAAATGACACACGTTCTACAGTTTGACTGGAATCGAACCCGGGTCGACGAACGTTTTACCTTTACAGTACAGTAAGGCCTTTTTTTTTGCTAAGTGAAGCGTTCCATAGAACTTATCACAATGTCCAGAAATGTCCCCTTTCAATACTCACATTTTCAATTTACCGATAAAGCAATTGTAATGAGTTTTATCGAACTTTTGAAGAAATAAGAAGTCGTGATAGGTATATTATCTTTAGGTTGAAGTGCATTTTATCACCGGAAAATAAAAATGCACTTACCTAGCATGAAGTGCTATTTATCGCTTCAATCATAGAGGGATTTACCATTTTGCCGCCCCTAGGCTATTTTTCGGCGCCCTTTCATACCCGTCCACACCCTCCAATCAGTGGTAGGAACATAAAAATTGATACATTCAATATACGCCAAAAACTTTTATATTGACAATAAATATGTTGAAAAACAAACTCATAAATTGAAACATAAACATTAAACAATATTAACTTATATTGAAGTATTATTTCTTTTTGGTATATAATAAATCAAATTCAATTTTATTGAAATAAATTTTAATTTTCGCAAAAAGATAAAAGCCTATCGAACACTGGTATTTAAATGGAAAGCATGACGTCTAGCTGCCTTCTCTGCAAAACATCTGATTATATCATCGTATATTGATTTTGTTATATCAGACTCAATACATAAAATTTTGCCGTCCTAGTTTATAGCCTATTGGGAAATGCGACACTGGATTCAATAGCTAACTCATAAATATTTCTCCGTTAAATCGCTATTAGATTTTTATAATGATGTTTAAATGTTTTTTTTTCTTTTTGCGAAATTAAGGTTCAGAAACTTATATTCTTTTGGGAAACTTTTATGTTGCTTGTCGGAAACAACTGTATATCGCAATAATGGCAATTAACTACCTTCAAATTAATCTTGGGATGATATTTAATTCTCATGTTACTTGTTCAATCACTCGGGGAAAAATCGTCTTAGTCATCCATCAGCCACATCAACTGCACGAAATTTCCAAATGACTTTTATGTAGGTTTCTTCTGGTCAATTTTTTTTATTTTCTCATCAGTTTCGTTTTTCCTGATTGTATTTATCCATCTTGCCTGAAGACATTTTCTCAGTTTTCGAAGGTCTCTTGCAGTGGCGTAGTCAGAAAGTTCATAAGGGGGGGGGGTTATATGCTTAATGGGAGGAGTTACACACACACACATAAAGCTATAACTCATATATTCCTATATTAAATATACAAAATTTCATTGAGATGGGGGGTTACAACCCCCAAAACCGCCCCCTGGCTACGCCTTTGGTCTCTTGAGATCAGGGTTGGCAAGTTTCTGCCAAAGCGGTTAAAACCGGCATGGCAAAGAAACTAGTTTCTGCCACAAAAGTGGCAATAACCGGCAGGGACCCAGAAAATAGTTATTTCATGCGTTAAAAACATATAAAAATACACAAAATTGCAAAAGGAAATGCATTTTAAACTAAAATAGGTTTAATTACAACGTTCATAGCATTTATTCAAAGGTTATATCATGACAAATTTACTAGCATTTCAGTTAAAGCTGAGCGTTTCAAAGAAGCAATCCATAGCAAAATAACAGTTTTGCTGTTATTTTGTTATTTGCTACTCAAAAAAAGTAGTATGTGGGCGAATGTCTGCAAATCATTTGCCTGTAAAATAGAAATCAGTGAAATGGACGTTTTTTATATGTTTCTTTAATTTTACGTCCTAGTGAAATAATCCGTAGAAAGTGTTTTCAGATTCTCTCAAGCTGTTTTAAGTTAAAGCTTGAAATAAAAAAGTTGGGTGAAAAGACATTTGGTGAAAAGTTTAATGGTGGCACTTTGAGTTTAGCTTGAGAACGATTACATTTTCCTTAAGCTAATGAGACTTTTCTGTAGTAAAATGTCTCTGTCACATTGGGTTACACATCATTTCTATGCCACTGTATATTCTCATTTAAGCTTCTCCTGTTCATATCCCCTTGTCTGTTTGTAAGAAGGACGGTACCCTAATTAAAGGAGTTTACTGAGAGATTCATTAGAAATGAAATTCGCGTTATGCGATGCTTCACAAGAAACCGACAGAATGTTGCGAAATTTTTGTTTGATTATTCTGATTACGATAGGAAATGTCTGCAGCAAAGGGCTCATCAGTGTGTCTCAAATACGTGAGAATGTACGTGTCCAGAATTCCAAGATATAAGGAGTAAATCGTACAAAGAGGTAACACGCGTTAGTGGCGTGTAAAAAGGGGTTTAAGGGACACAATCCCCCCCACTGGACAGCTGTCTCGTTTATACCAATCTGTTATAAAGCTACTCCAGCTCCCCATGATTTTTTATTTGTTACGCCACTGATATTCGTCATGGAAGCTGAAAGATGAATAAAAACTTAGTCAAACTGAAAATAATTGACTTTGAAAACGTTTTTATTCCCGCCCGCCCGCTCCCCGAATACTTTCCTTCAAAGTAAATTTAATTTTTTACGGTTATAAAGCCGTTATAAAAGGATATGATTATTTAAACGAAAGCTGTTATATAAGAGGGGGGATGGTTTAAAAGATCGTGTTGTGCAGAAAGAGTATTATGGAGATACACACATATACACAAAATACACGACAAGAATTATGGACGCTCCATAAGGGAAAGTGATTATTTTTCCCTAATAATTAAGCTAATTAAAATTTGTTTCAGCGTTATTACCGCAATTTTATTTCATTAAAGTCCAGGCAATTTTATTGCATTACAACGCAGGAAATTTTATTGTATCAACGTACAGGTAATTTTATTGTATCAAAGTACAGGCCATTTTATTGCATCAAAGTCAGTGCAAGAATTACGTGCAGGCTAAGTAGGTCCGTGCTTAGGGCCACACAGTTCTGAGGTCCCCTACAGGGGCCTTGGCAGGGTCTGATGGTTTTTTTTATAAGTTCAAACGTTATCTTGTTTATTTAAAAGTGTCCCATTAATTTCCATTATTGGTAAAGTTGGATAATGAAGACAATCGACCTCAAAGAAAAATACATGATTTATTGACTAAATATAGCGAGGACTACACTTTTAGGGGCTCATTCTATGCTTCCGGCGCAGGGTCCATAAAAATCTTAATCCAGCACTAATCAAAATCCAGACAGTTTTATTGCATTGACGTCAGTTGCCGAAATATAAGAAATCGTCATCCCTGAAGTTGTCTCTTTTTCCATTGTAAGGAAAGCAATATTTGAAAAAAAAAAATTCTCATACCGTAATGTACTCTTAATTATTTATATATGAATGTGGTTTTCCACATATTATCCAAACCAAGAGCGGATGAAGAGGACGACCCCGCACGAGAATAAAAAACTTACACTTATTATAGGTCTTTGTATTGGTTTTCAAATTTTGTGCCCCCGCCTCCTTCCAGAAAGTATATTCTGGCTCCATTATTGAAGTAGATGCTAGCAATGAAAAGGAAATTAATAACAGAACGTGTTATACCAGTAAAGAAGGCAATCTGTTCGCTACACCCTATTATTTGGAACCAAGGAATTTCTTTAAAAAAAAAAGAGAATTTCGGAAAAAAAGAGGATTTTTAAATCAATTAGTGGGAGTATCCTTTCATATGGCGGTGAACTCGAACCATTTTGAAAAAAATTGAAAAAAAAATTAAGTCGGTTGAAATGGATTACTGGCACAGATGATGTAAACAATCAAATTTGATAAAGTAAAAAAAAATAAAGATATTTGGCTATAGTAGAGATCAGTAAAACCGTAGAGGAAACAGATCAAGCAAATGGAATTTAATATCATTTATGTATTATATGTAATTTTAAATATTATGTCTATCTTATATTTACTTTTAAAATGGCTTAAATATATTGGAAAAGTCTAGTAGTATTTAATATTTTAATTATTTTATTCCTATTTCCAAAGACGAAAGATTTGTCGCCGTTTGTAGGGATATTAATCAGTCATTTCCATCTCTGATGCTTATAGATAACTTTGGAAGAGTTTTTTTATGAAGTCCATGACCTTAATTTGTAAACAAAGTAATTAATAATAAGTATTATTGAAAGCGAAGTAATTATGAATCTATGCAATTAAAAACCAATTTGATTAATATTTAAGGAAGCCAGTAATTAGAAATTAGATATTCTTAATCAGCACGAATATAATACATGACTGGATATACAATGCAGAGATAAAAGTAAGAAGATATATATCAAACTGATTATAAGTAAATATACAACTAGTAAAACTGGCAAATGGATTTTGCACAATGGAAAAAAACAAGTGAATTGAATATCATTAACAAATCTTCATTCGCTATTCACAGAGTAATAGCACTCCTTCAATTTACTATCGGGACGCTGTGCCATTCCTCAATGTAAAGAACAAAAAGTCTTCAGAAAATATGCAAGAACCCAAGGTCTTCCTGTAAACAATGATGAAACTAATTGGCTTTTTGCATAACCATTATACACAATTGATGACATGGAAGTTAAGACAAACAGAAATGAATAATATTAGAAGTATCTTTTAGTATTTATTTCTGTCTCACATAATTTCTTAAAATACTACATATTATTCTTTTCCTTTTATCATGCTTTCCACTTCCATCAAATCTGCTTGCTTTAATTTATATAGAACAGAGGTTTTCAAACTCCTTAACCTACACGGCTTCCTTCATCTTTCATGAATTGTAGACGACTTTCAAATATTCAAAAATGTGTAAATCACGCCTTATAAAAGTTTTCATACAAAATGTTCGTGAACATCACGACGCTCTTAACCAAAACCCGGGGCCACTACGAATTTTAAAATTTCTGATTTAGAATGTAATATTATTTCATTTCTTTTCTTCTTTTTTTTTCTCTATATAGAAATATTCGGTGATGTTCAAAATTATTGAAGTGAAAAGAAATTCCAATAATTAGTTAACAAAGTAACGATAGCAATGAAATCAGTTTTATATGTATTATGTGGTAATGTGTATGTCACAGACATAAGGTCTTTAAAGTGGGAGGGACGTGTTTTGATGACAAAAAGTGGGCTTTTTATCAGCTTTATATGTAGTATGTGGTAATGTGTATGTCACAGACATAAGATCTTTACAGTGGCAGGGACGTGTTTTGATGACAAAAAGTGGGCTTCTATCAGCTTTATATGTATTATGTGGTAATGTGTATGTCACAGACATAAGATCTTAAAAGTGGGAGAGACGTGTTTTGATGACAAAAAGAGGGCTTTTATCAGCTTTATATGCATTATGTGGTAATGTGTATGCCACATACATAAGATCTTAAAAGTAGGAGAGATGTATTTTGATGATAAAAACAGGGGTTCCAATGAATCAAAATGGTCTGTCATAAGAAATTTTAGTTTATAGCTAATGTTGTTCAAAGGGGGAGGCGTTAATCACAAATTCCCCCTTGTCTACGGCCTTGGTATGTCACATGTGCAAACAAAGGAAGCAACACGTATTCAAATATAGCCACTTCTTGATTTTTATAAATGCCATTAATGAAAAACGCATGAAGGTTTCATCCCTGTTATTATTATAATTATTATTATACAATTCCATAGTTAGTGATATCGTTGGTTTCTTTCTTTTCGTTATCTACTCTATAAGTCTATTATTCCTTTTCTCGAGATATAGCGGGTTCTTTTGTTTTAAGGGCTGCAAAACAGAAGAAACAACTCCGAGAAATCTATACAGAAAGTATAAAATGACCCGATATTTGAAATGTAAAATATGGTATCACAAGTGTAAATTCCTTATATTAGTGTCCCCATGTTAGAACATAACATGTGATCACAGTGATGACTTATTATGGTGTAATTTCCGAGTTTCCGGAAATTTTACAGCGCTATAACCAAGTAATCAGGGGCATAGCAATTCAAACATTAGGGGGGGGTCAGGTAGTTCTTAAAAAGACAATGTGATTCAGTAATAAAGAAAACAATGTACCTTATAATCCAATGGGGGGGCCTTGAGCCCCTTGATCCCCCCCTTTTCTTCCACGCCGCTGCAAGTAACCAAGTCAAAATAACGTCATTCCTATAGGGCACGCCAGAGGACAAGAATTTTGACCTAATAGTAGCGTTGTTGCGAAAACCAGGTTCGACTGTGCGACATACGTTACTAATACACTGTTTTCAAATATAATTTTTTTATAATTAGTAAAATTTTGACCCTGGTTGGAATATACGAAATACAAGTAAAGAAGTTAAACATATATACCATCTACAAAAATATCCGTAACGTTTCGGGAATTGCCTTTCCCTTCATCAAGCGGTTTTTGTAGAAAACCTGTAGAAATGATATGCCCTATATAAAAACAATCTAACTTTTAAAAAAATCATATATTTTTTAGTGAAATTTTGGGAAATGAAATAAAATGAATTTGTATTTATATATACACACCTTTATTTTTAATTTTTTTCTTTCTGAAGTTAAATAAAAATTAAATCCACAAAAAAAAGTTGAAATTAATTACTGAAAACGTAAAGTTTATAGTCTCATTATTTTATTAGACACAGCAAATTATTTTAGAAACTTTAATTTTATCAATAATTAATAGTTCTTCAACGAATGGTACTGTTCGAAACATGTTCCAGTATACATATAGTATACGTGCAGTCCAGTATACATGTAGTATACCAGGTTCAAAAGGCGATGACGACCGTGCTGAAAAAGGACCATTCAGTGAGGAAGCTTTTCACTGCCTTGAGATGGCTATGAAGCGGTTAGAACAAGAAGAAGACCATGATGCTGTCCAACTACTGTCTTTATAACGCGTGCGAGATTTGGGGGCCAAAAAACGTGTCTCAATTCTGCAGCAAAAGAAAATTTTAGGCTTCTTTTTCTAAACTGTAAGCCTACTTTAATGCACTACTTTATGTAAGGTATGTATTTGTAAGACATGTGATGTAAAATATATAAAAGTTTTGTGTTTAATGGCACTGTTTCTTTATTTCATATTGCTCCTATGGCAGTGGAACCCCTTTTTTCCGTAAATGGTCGGTTATCCGAATACCTCCAGTAACTGGTGTTGTACTGTATTATATTTTTCATTGCAAAAATTTAGAGATTTAAAAGTTTGGGCGAAAAGGGCCCCAACAAGCGATCGAGCCCCACGAATGCAGTGCCGGATTAAGGATCTGTGTCCTAGTCTGCAAGGATAGAATGGGCCCCCAAAGAAAGTAGTCCCCGCGATATTCAGCCAATAATTCATCAATTTTTCTTTCATTATCTATAATATTTAGGTTTATCAATATTGAAATTCAGACATTCATTGAAAACAGACATTTGTAAATAAACAAGATTAAAATGACCCTCGAATAGTAGTATTAAGCCCCATGAGCCATTAAGCTCCCTGAGGAGGGGCCCCCAGGCGGTTACGTAAATCCGGTATTTCCCAAATGTGTTAGGACGGTTCTGACGGGCTTGCATGGAAGATGTCAAACGTCAGCAGATTGAAAACATCAACGTATCAAATACGTTTTTATACTAATTTTATTAGAGAAGTCGTCATGAAACTACTTTTTTTTTTTTTGAAACATGAAAATCAATGAATTTTTACAACTTCCAGAAAATGACATTACACAGTTGTTGTTTATGACGTCAGATGACAACTTTAAACTTTGAATTGGCTTGCTCCAACTGTAAAGCGCCAAAGTAGTGCCTTTTTCTGGAATCTGGAGATTTTTTCCTCGAATAGTTTCGACTTGAGTTATGACTAAAGGAACGTGGGTTGCGGATTTGATCTCATTCCGTAAAAGGAATAAAGAAAGCGAAGAAAGGCTGGCCACTTCCTTCTTGGCGCCAAAACCGGTGCACGAGAATGAGGCAGATTGGGAGTTGTCATGTGATCATGATTGCCGTCGACGACGGAAGAAACGAGACGATGCCAAAACGGTTAGAAAAGAACTAATCTAGTGGTATTTTGGCTATAATTTTCCAGGTTTATAACGTGAAGTTCATAAGCTGAAATTGTTTACAAATATTTCATTTGGCGGTTTTAAACATCAAATTAAGAAATAACGTAGAGGAAAGTTCATACGAGTTCCTACGAACAATTATTTATAAGATATGCAACTTTCGGTTTACAAACGAAGTCTTTATATTTAACAGTTATTGATCCATTATTGAATGTTTTCAGTCTCCTTTCATACATGTCCATTATGTATAATTCTTTATTTTATTTTTATAAAGTAAATAATCAATGCATAAATATTACCAAATGCATATTGGTTTTAAAAGTTCCTTAAAAAAATAAAAAGAATAATGACTTGACCTAGCAATTTTGAAGATTTTAACATTTTTAAATTCCTTTTAAACGTTACCATTTAAAATGTAATTGCTTTGAAAATTAAAAAAATATAGAATAAACATAGAATTAAAGAGAGAATACTACCGCTTGATGATGTAATACGATAAAATGTGCAAGTCAACATAAAGCGGGTAAATTACTTTTATTAAATACATGAACTAGGCTTTCTACTGTTCAATGGAACAGCCATCATGCAGAATATCTTATATATATATTCTGCATGTGATGATGGCTGTCCCACTAAACCTGGCTCATGTGTTTAATAAAAGCATTTTACCCGCTTTACATTGGCATTTTATCGTATAAGAATAAACATTTTAAATGTAATCAATAGCCAATTTAAGAAATTGCTGCTGTTAGGCAGAATTTGTACAGCTGCTTTTGCTATATTGAATATATGTAGAGGGGAGGTTTCAGTTATTTAAATTAATATGACACACAGTGAAATTATTGTTATCTATCAATCACAAAACAGTAGGATAATTTACGTATCGAAAAAATTTACTAAAAAAAATTACTAAAAAAAAAAAGTTGGTGGGAATCCAATCTGTAATTATAAAGGCTGGCATTCGCATCTCATTTTGAATATGGTAAACTTGTCAATAAAAATTTTGTTTTTGGGCTGTCTGTCGTTGTCTCTAACACTCACTCAGTGACAGATTTCACATGCCTAGCGGCAGTACTTGTTGGTGGGGGGGCATCTAGGAATCTAAAAATAAAATGAAAATAAATTACTATAATAAAAATATTGGTTTGAGCAACAACTATATGAAAGATTACCTTCACATGTAAAAAGTTAAGACTTACTCGATCCCTTCCCTAGCCGTTTAAAAATTTTATTTGCCCGATTCTGCTATGCATTTACTTTCAAAAGATTTACAGTCACGTTTTAAAATAAGGTACTTTTTAGCTCATTACTAATTGTCAAGCAGTATCAATTATTTTTGCAGCATTTTAGTATCTTATACATTCATTAGCTGAGCAGAAGGTAATTGTTCTTTTCAGCCCCCTCCCCCAACTTACAAGTACTCATATTGGTGCCCATGATGAGAGATTACATAAAATTTTTTATCTAAAGTTAACGCGTCTTTTTTACGTCGTGCGTTAAAGTTAGTCCTTTTTTCGTTGGATGTAAAAAATGGCAACACTGCAAACTCGGCGATGAGACTTACGGACCTAGTACCAGTCAACTGCGAGACCGGGTCTGGTGAAGAAAGAAGTTTTCATCGGAACCAGACGAACGAATTTCGAACGAAACGGACATTCAATAATTTTCATCTCAATCGTGGGAGGGAATTGTGCACCATTGGATTTAGTCCTCGATTGAACTATGCCATCCTCTGACATGAGTCCCGAAAAGGCTCGAGTGAAAGGTAAAACCCCTAAATTTGAATTTTTTTTGTCATTTTATTTATTAATTATTTATTTTGGGCTTTCCTAAAAGTGCTGGAAAAGTTGCGCAATATTTATAGTATTTGGAATATTGCGCTAAAAGTTTAAAAATATTTTGCGCGGGAAAAACAAACGCCCGAAAAATGGGCGCATTGGCCAGCTGTTTATCCTGAAGTGCTAAAAGGCTATTTAACTGTCAACAAGCCAGGGATTTAGGGTTTTGTTGGGAAGTCTACCTTGTAAATAGTAATTTCAATCCATCAGATTACCAGAAACATGTAATCTTTGGTACTTTTTGGTACCTCAAACTATTCTCATTATGCGTACAGGCATCTCTGCGTGAAGGTATGCGTATAGGTATACTTTTGGGAAGAATTTATTGTCAATTATTTTGATGCTGTGAGAAGAATAGTAGCAATAAAAAATGAAACAGAAGCATGCTATAAATATCGAGGAAAAATGCGTTCATTAAATCGTTTTTAAGCTTTCTTTTTATTTCTGAAAATGTAAATAAATCATAGTTTGCGATCAATCAATACCACCTAAATCTTGATGGGAATCTAGAATTTGGGTTGTATTGGATCAATGCGGCGAAAAACTTTACAAGCTGACAAGTATGAAATAGGTAAAGTTGGTGATGAAGTTCTACAATCTTTGTGTGTGAGTAATAACGCAGGGACCGCGACTATGGCGGGACTTACGCTAGCAATAGACCCCCGTCTAATTAGCCCTTATGGAACGAAAATTATCACAAAGAGAGAAAGACACATCCAAAATTTGAAAGTAGTTCGGAAATGCACTGCGCATATTATGTTGGACGGAGAAAAAGTTCCCCAGAGATGTCATTCGCGCGGATTCTCCGCGTTTTCTTTCCCTTTCCATTGTCTAAACATGTCGTTCGTCAAATGGAACGGTTGAGGATCATTTTCGTCACATAATTAAATTTTGTCAAAACTATGAAATGTTCGCAAACCTTGATAGAAAAAATGAGAATAAACGAAAAAGGAAGAAATAGTCGTCAGCACTTGAAAAAAGTTCCCATTTTGAAAAAAATAGTAGCCTTTGGGCTGTTTTCAACGAAAAAAGTCGCCATAGCCGCTTAAGGTCAAAAATAGTAGTAAATAGTCGCATCTTAGTCGCCTGTGGCAACCCTGTAATATACTGCATAATACAGAAATCGCAACGAGAAGATATATTAAGGCCTTTTTTTTTGTATGTTGTGATTTTTATCTCCGATATGTTTAGCGTTCTTCATTGAAATGTGGAAAAAAATCGTCATATTCTTTTATTTATAAGCTGCTGTTGGATAAATGATATTTAATAAAAAATTGGGGATATAATATAGGCACTTATATCCGCTATGCTGTTAAATCGGAGCTATATTGAATTGAAATGGCAAGAATAATAATGGAAGATAATAAACTTCCTGAAAATGTGAGTGGATCTATTTATTTACAAGTTGTGGGAGGTGGGGGGGAGGATATTTTTAATGCTAGTGTATTTGGCCGAAAGGAATCAAAGGTATTTTAGCAGAATAAAGCGATTTCTGTAGAAAGTAATTTAATGATTATATTAAATTATCATAATTTACATAAATAAAGGCTTGAGATAAATAATCGATGTGAAAGTAAACTTATTCAAGATAAGCAATTTCATTTAAATTCTACCTAAAGTTCAAATTTTTAATTAATTACAAATATTGGCGATGTTTTTTTTTTGTGAGCGTCAAAAATAATATAGATTAAAAAATTTTAACCAGTAATAATATACATTTCTAGGTCCTATTTTTTTAATTAAGGAAATAACGTAGTAATTATTGAAAGTGATACTATGCATATTAAAATTAAGAGTAAAGTTAAAATCTAATTAAGAAATTCTGAAAATTTTTCTTGATTGTCTTTTGTTTTTACTGCTCTTTTTTATCTTTATTCCTTTCTTTTCTTTCATTTTCTTATTTTAATGGCATGTATATTTGGAAAGTATGCCACAGCTATTTAATTAAGTATGTATATTTTACCTTCAGCGAAAAAGTAATAATTTGTTTCTTTCCATTACTTATACGTTGCAGTTTAACTTTTATTGAAAAATCGTGAAAGTTTTATGTCAATTTCTTCAGATATTGATTGGAAATAATTTCACAGATATTTAATTCATTAGACGTGAATTTTACCTTCAGTAAAAAACAATGAATTTTTTCTCCATTACTTATAAATTGCAGTTTAATTTTTATTGAAAAACCGTGTAAGTTTCATGTTAATTTCTTTAGTGTCATGATATTGATTACTTTCCTGCGAATTGATTGTATGTAAGACCAGCCCTACCGATTGTTCATTGTCCTATGAGCTGTCAGATTTCTTTCATCAATTACTTCCTATTCGTTGAAAGGTTTCAATTAACTTTTTTCCTTTTAACAAGTTCGTTGAAAAGTACTCAATGCTGAAAACGTGAATGTAAAATTTGTTATCGTTCGCAAATCGATTGTTTCGTGTTGCGGGAACTGCCAATAAAGCCTTATAAAAAATCACGAAGGACAAAATCCCTAACAATGCTTTCAATAAATCTTTGATAAAGAAATTCCCGAAATTCTTGTTTGTAACTTTCACATGCATTGAGATATATATCTCCTTTGCTTGTACCCGGATTAGGACCCAGATACGGCAACAATATTTATCTGTACAAAAGATAAGATCGCATTCCGTTAGCCTGTATCTGTTTTTATCCATGCACGTTAATTACAGGGTAGTCACCAAGTACAGAGGCATGGCAATTTTATGATGAGCAAAAGGGACTTTGCTATCTCATGGAAAGAGTTCGAACGCCCCCTCCCCCCGCACTTAAGTCCCCTTTTCCACGCCACTGCCTAAGTAACTGTGAAGACAAGATGCATAATTAGATAGCACAAGAGGTAGTTCTACGTTATCTTTTTGCCTTAAGATTTTGTATTCAGAAATGGGAGAGGCTATAAAATACAATATATTGAACACGAGTAATCAAAAAGTATAGGGACTGGGGCTAAAAAAAAAACAAAAACAGAAAAAAAAAAACAAAAAAAAAACCGGTACTTGCAGATTTGGCATTTAATCTCCTTCAAAGTAGTCGCCTTCCGAAATTCCACACTTCTTCCCGCGTTTTCTCAACTGTTGGAAGTAAGACTGGAACCCATTTTCTGCAATAACGAGCAGCTCCTTCTTCGCATATTGTTGGATTTCCTCGACACCCTGATATCATCTTCCTTTCAAGTGGGATTTAATTTTTGGAAAGAGCAAAAAGTCACAGGGTGCCATATCTGGAGAATACGGTGGATGCGGGACCTGGGGAATTTAATGCTTGGCCATTTAAAGAGCTCGAGCTCGCTGAAAGCCGGTCTTCTTTTTTGCCTGCAGATAGCAGTTTTGGCACAAACTTGGCAAACACACGTCTCATACTCAAATCTTGAGTCAGAATAGATTGAACTGAATCGTATAACTGACGGATAGTGATTCGACGATTTTCCCGCACAATTGGATATATCTTGAATGTTTTGTTCAGTTTTGCTAGTTGAGGGCCTCTCGTTCCAGACGTTCATCACTTTCGACCATTTCATGGCCATCTTGAAGACGTTTGAACCACTCATAAACTCTTGTGCGGCTCATACTCTCTTCCCCATAAACTTTCTTCAAATTTGCATTGGTCTCAGCACAGGCATCGCCAAGCTTTTGGCAAAATTTGATGCAGATTCTTTGTTCAACTTTCTCTGACATAATAAATGCGCGGCAACACAGCTCGACGTTTGTTCAAAACTCTACTGTAAAGGAGTTGTGTCTTCCGGTGCATGTGTGGGAGGGTTCAAGGTCAATATCTGCCGAGCTTCTTCACTCTGCGTGTATTTTCCTTAAACGTAGGGCACTAGTCCCAATACTTTTTGATCACATCTCGTAGTATTTAAATTTTTGCCTATTTGGACTAGAAGCCATCGGCGGTGTCGAAAGGCTGTTTTAAAAATTGTTAAAAAAATTGTTAAAAAAAGGGAGGGAGACTTTCTTGTCGCGGTTTTAGTTTTGGAGAGCAGGATTTTATTTCGTGGATTTGCATATAGCAAATCGAATATTCTCTTACAAGTTACTAGTTAACAATTTTAAAGAGGAGAAAGTGCACTTTTGGATCCCCCACCCCGAGCTTCTGTGATGTCATTTGTATATACAAATTTTCAGAATATTTTTCCTTTATTTTTAAATATTATTTCAATTTACATATATGTTTTAGGTCAGAGGGGTCCTCTCTCCTTTTAAAAATGAGGGAATCTTAGAGGATTAAATAAAAACTACATAATCCCGATAAAAGGGCAGGTACAGGGGGCCATACAATTGATGCTGGTTAAAACCAGCACCAATTTGCCAAGTGTGCAATGAACCCATCAGTGTTTTACACATTTTAACTCAATGCCCCTATTATAGACTTGCCCGCACTCTTACTTTTAACTCTTCATCACTCTCTGACCATACATGCTTCATCACATGTTGACCATACGCACGTTTTTAAATTTTTAAAAAGTACTGGCTTTTACTACAGTCTTTGATTTTACCATGTTTGGCGCAGTATAGCCCAGATGCTCTTGCGCCATAAAAAATCCAAACAAACAAACAAACATATCCTGATCCGGACTCATGTGATTTCCTTGTTTAGTCTAAGTTATAGCTGATAAAATGCTCCACATTTTGTCGGTCAGCCAAACTTTATCGCTTCACACGTTAGCAGTTTCAGGGCCGTTGTGATAAGAAAGAATGCCATGAGGATTGCAAAATGGCTCTTGGATTATTCGTCCGTTGGTTTATTCCTCTTCACAGAATTCATTGCGGTTTCGTTACTCACGAATGCGCACACGACACTGAAACTAAATCGTATGGTTAAAAACGTAAAGGCCGAAGAGTCGTTCCTCCTTTTTTTCAGTTGCGTAATATCCCAGATTCCTTTTAATAACATTCCATCAGCGATTTCCCAATACGACCATAATTTTTCATGCCAGTACATAAATGCGTCGCAAGGGGTATGTAATAAATGCTTGTTCTTTTTTCTATTGACTATATTAAAAAAAATGTGACAGACAGGACGATATTATTGACTATTTTTTGTGTTATTTGCAAGAGTTTGTTGATAGATAAAACTTTGTAAAAGAGTTTAATTTTGAAAATGTCAATTCGTTAGAGTTGGTATTTAAATCATTTATCAATTCTTTATTTTATTCTTTGTATTTAGTTTTCTCGAGGGGGGGGGGAGTACTTCTAGTTTAGTTTGTTTGCAGTTTCTTTAGTGCGCAATTATTCCCAGAATTGGGGCGTCAGTTCCAAATTTTATTTTCTACAGCTGTTGTGGAACTCGTTTGGTCACGGAATAAAGGTCGTTATTATTTACTTTAAATATTTAAAAAAAATGATCAAAAAAGCAAGGCTGAATCAAAGGGAAGAAAACACTGTCCAGAACCCTAATGATTATTTAATAGTAAGAACTTTTCATTTTAATTTTTTTTTTACTTTTAATAACTGTTTTCTTACAATCTGTGAGCAGAACTGGTTGCGTTCCTAAGTCTCTTTCAAATTACTCTATACTAGTACTGTTATGGATCATTATACTATATATCTCGTTATACTATGGATCATTATACTATATCTCGTTATACTATGGGTCATTATACTATATATATCGTTATACTATGGATCATTATACTATATATATATATCGTTATACTATGGATCATTATAACCATATATCGTTACACTATGGATCATTATACTATATATATAGTTATACTATGGATCATTATACTCTATATAGCGTTATACTATGGATCATTATACTCTATATATCGTTATACTATGGATCATTATACTCTATATATCGTTATACTATGGATCGTTATAATCTTTCTCATTTCTTATTTTACCAGATATATTAATAGCTAAAGTATTATATGGATCCATGCAGTTATTAAGCCTTTCTGGCTTTAGTTCTGAGACTGTATTTGAGTTGGAATTTATGTAAAATGTTCATTCTATTTCTTTTAATTTAGAGCATGATAAGTATAACTTCCATATATTGTTTTCGTCACTATGGAAAGTTGGAACACCTGTTTTGAGATTTGATAGATCAGTTTTTACCTGATTAACCTTAACTTAGAAAATCTTCTCACATAAAGGAGAAAAATAAATACATACTGTAATACTAATAATTTAAATACTGTAATACTAATAATATAAATACCGTAATACTAATAATATAAATACTGTAATACTAACTAATAATATAAATACCGTAATAATAATATAAATACTCGTAATACTAATAATATAAATACTGTAATACTAATAATATAAATATATACTAATAAATACATACTGTATAGTTTTACTTTAACCACAAGAGTTTAAAATAAGAAGTATTCAACCTTATTATTATTTATTATTAGCATTTAACATACTGAATATATTATATGTCTTACAGATATCTTAAATTATACGATTTAGAATACGCTCCTTACACATTCACTAAACATATTTTATTAATAAATAAAGATATGTAATAAAAGAAAGCTTATTACATTTAATAACAGAGATTGTATTTTTGGAAATTGAAATTGTATTACTGGCAAAGAGGACTTTGCTAACGAGGAAGAAATGATAAATTTTTAAGAATTATTATTGATAATTCCCAAGAAAGTGACGACATGCTTTGATTGACCCAGAGAAAAGGAGTCTTTTCAGAAAGTAACAGTGTTTTTACGATTGCAATCGGTGCGAAAACGAGGCCAAAGGTTTCGTGAATAACGCGGCTCCACATTTCTCCCTCGTCCACCTGCAGCCGACCTTCCATTTGTTCGACCTCGTGTATTGAGAAATGAAAGTGAATCATTTTCGACCCACGCAAAGTGGAAGTGACATTTCGGTCCATTTCGACGCTTCTGAGATTTCATCACGGTCTGCTGACTACGAATTCTGTCGGACCTGCTTAAACGAATTATTCGATTAAGTGTGGATACTTTTGATTATCGGGGAAAATAAATACATAGCTACATATGTGCTTGTACACAATTATCCACTGCACACATAATAAACAAGAAATATTATTGAAAAGAATAATATTATGTATAAAAAAGAAGATAGCCAATGTTATACTTAGTTACGTATTTTTAATGAAAGAAAAACTATAAACTTACTGCATCACTTATACCAAAAAACATTTGCCAAAGCTTTTGTAGTCCACTTCCCCCCGATGGAATAAAGACCTAAAATTTCTTCCAACAAAGATGGAGGGCGTTTATTAAGAGCAATTTTTCTTCTGGACATTGTTTTTCTAGTTTGAGCACTGATTTTCATATTTTGTTCAGTCTTTATTCGATTATTCGCGAAAAACCCTAAAGGTTAATCGTTAATATGTTATACATCTCATACTTAGGTCGTGGAGAAATACCAAGGCAGATAGAAGAAAATACTTGAAGTACAAACGATTTGAACAATTTTGTACTGGCACTTATATCTACATATACTTCCTTTTGATTAATTATACCTTTAAGTATGTTATAATATAAATATTTACTCATTAATATTCACGCAAGTAATGAATGACGCTTCATTAAAATGTAAATACTTGATACGCTCTAAAGCTAAACTTAGAAGGGGAGTGAAGTTGAAGGCAGTTTAAATTAAATTAATTAAAACGTGTTCCAAACTTCACTTAAAAAGAGTTTGAAGTCGAAGTTACGGTTACAAGCATCAACGTAGACGTGCCCGTATCCATAGGTGGGGGGGGGGACTTAGGGACCGGTCCCCCCAAAACTAAATTTTTAATGGGACTTGGCTACGGCCCTAAACGTAGAGTTTTAAAATTATTGGGATGGGGGACAAGCACACAATATGAACATTTGTACATTACAATATATGTAAAATTGCAGTTTATTTCAAATTATTGGGGGCTCGAGCCATACGGGCCCATATAACTTTACGCCCATGGTTATAAGCGGCTTAGAATACTTATTGGCATACATTCTACGTTAAATAATTTTGCATGCATTCAAGGGACTTCATTAATGAAGGACTGTTCAGAACAGGCATTTAAAAGATGACGATAATGATAAACGCTTGCGAAAACGTACGTTTACTAGGTGCGCATTCATGGGGTCTCGCTGAGCGCGATCGCACCCTCCCCACAAAAATGTTGAAGCGTCCTTTCAGACCTCAATCTTTAAACACCACCCCCATATGCCACGAACAAAGATAAATCCAAATATCCATGTAAGCGCCCTTCAGACAGCAAGCCCCCCTCCCCTCCAGTAGAAAATCTTGTCTGCACCGCTTACGTTTACAAACTAAAGAATAAGACTACTATAATAAAAAAAATACAATCTAATAGTTTTTTATTTTAAATGTAAACGTGAATCAAATGATATCGACATTCCCTTGACGTTAACACCAACGTGGTGAAAAATTGTTATAAACATTTCCAATTCTGAAAGAATCGTACCGTCGGTCCCATATAATCAGGTCACAGGCAATTGAATACCCCACTTCCAAAAATAAAACCCACATTCGAACAAAATTATTCCCATAGGATTAATCTTAAATTTCACCATCTTTAATTTTCAAAGGATACGAATAAATGATACACAGATAATTTATGAAATCTGAAATAGATTAATATGCAACCTGAAATAAATTAATATGAAACCTGATATAGGTTCATATTCAACCTGAAATAGATTAATATGCGACTTGAAATAGATTAATATGTAATCTGAAATAGATTAATATGTAATCTGAAATAGATTAATATGTAATCTGAAATAGATTAATATGTAATCCGAAATAGATTAATATGCAACTTGAAATAATGTAATATGCTGAAAGTTACATGGATATCATGTAAGTCACAAGTGTAAACTTATATGCTCGTTTTTCCCGGTTTTCGAAGTGGTAAATTTCAAAAGTGTAAATCCGACTTGCTCCAAACAAGCGTCAAAAAGGCAGTTTATTTTCATTTTACGCGAGGAGTGCTTAATGTTGTTGCCTAAATCTAGGTTTGGGACAGAACTTTTCTTGTTTAACGCGTTTCCTGTTGGGTGTCAAGTGGGGTGGGCCATGGTTGACGGGAATAGAAAGGTCATGTTGGGTTCAAGAGTTTTTCTGGGACAGAGTGTCGCCCTGCACCATAGCCCCAATTTTTAGCACGTGTATCGATATGCATCTATGACACACTTTTCATCTCGGAAAATGATTTCCTTGAATTCCTTGACAAATTTCCGAAGGGTTCTTAATGAGGCGGTCAGAGGAACGTTTGAATGGAAAGCGGATAAAGCTGACCCGACTTTTCTTGATTTCTTTATTTTTAATAAAGTGAAAAATATCATTTTCGTGATGATAGTTCTTTTGCCGATAAACACAATATTTTTGATGTCATTTGCATTCAGTATATGCACGTGAAAGTACAGATTGAAAGATACATATAGAAGCCATACTGTGGCATAGAGGTTATGTCTTTGAGTATTTTGCGGACAGTTGGGGTTTATACCAGACACCAAGTAATCGTAATCAGCTAATTATAATCGATTACATTTTCGCGTAATCACATCTGTAATTGTAATCGAATGTTTTGAAGTAGCTGTAATCTGCAATATAATCATAATCACATTTTTAAATTTCATTTAATCATAATCGTAATCACTTTTGAAAATTCTCAGTAACTATAATCGCTATGCTTATAATCATAATCGCTGTGATTATAATCGTAATCGAACTGATTATTTCCGACTGCGTGTAAATAATTATAATCTGTAATCGTAATTGTAATCATGCTTTTTTGTGTATATTCATAATCGTAATCGAAAAATGAAAATTGCCTGTAATCGTAGTCAAAATAATGATCCAAATTTTGATACTTAGGTAATTGTAATCGTAATCATAACCCTACTATGGTAATCGTGATTGCAATCATAATCCTACCATCGTAATCATATAAACCAATTGTAATCCTTCCCAAGTCTGGTTTGCACCATGTTGGTATGGAGAACCTATTGCTACCTATTTCATGGTATAATTTCTTAGAATATTTATATTCCTACGACCTTGCCTGATATCTGTCTTTGATTCTATGCCTTTGTTCGTATGCATTTTATGACGCAAACGAACAAAGGTACGAAAGAATAGTACAAATGTATGCTTACACTAAGACGTGCCCTTGGTGATTCCGGACAATATGAGCAAACATATATTTTGTAATTCCGTTGACTATTCGAGCAGTTTCCAAGAAGAATACTGCGAGCAATCGGGATCTGAATTTTTCGAATGAATCTGTAGACCATGCGATTATTTCATCCTGTGAACGCTACGCAAACGTTGATGTTTCAATTTAGTTTTCCGACAGTCTAGCAGAGGTCCCAGAAGTTGAAAAATCATTGTATGTATAATAGAAGTAGTTGAAATGTGGTCACCAAGCTATTTTGCCGTACATTCTCAAGTCTTTATTTTACACAAAATATTGTATATATGTAGTAGAAGCTTCATATATATCGAAGTCGACAGTTCTATAAAAAATATCTATGTAGAAACGATCTTTTTTTTATACACATGCAGAGGGGGACTAGGTCTTCTCAAAGGGTGTATACCTTGGGTTATCGGAGGGCGCGAGTCCTACAGCCCGTGAGGGCGCACTCTTCCGGGAGCCGGTTGGCGGGCAGCCCACTCCGCCCCTGTACAGATGCATTGTGCGGTTTATTGTATTTAGGGTCTTCTATTGTATATCGTCTATTGTATTTAGCTTCCTAACCAATGCACTCTTTGTTTTAATAAGTGACAATGGATTATATACAAATACGTATTCAAATATGCATTATATATATAATATACGTTCATACAAATAATTAAAAATAATAATTAACGAGAAAAGAGAAAATAATGTTCTGAACATACCTTGAAAATCATCATATTTTTATAAAACCAATAAGCATATATATTGGTATACCAAATTTTCTAATGTTTTGCTATATAACAATTTTCGATGATGATTCATCATAAAACTGCTTACATTTATGAAGCGGTTAATTAACCACTTCCGGGAAATTTTATCAGTATGGGGAAACTACTAATTCTGGGCCTCACTGGCTGAGCTGGCTAAGCCTTGGCTTAGCCAGCTCAGCCAGTGATATGAGAATTCATAAGAGCTTCAATAGATAAAGATTTTCGAAATACGGAAGTTCGATATATGGAAATCCAACTTGTGCGTATATATATAATGATGCGTATTTCTTTTTACCTCGCACATGTTTATAAACAATTTCAATTAAGTCGATAAAATAATTATTAGGGCATAAATATCATATTTTCTTGCTTAATCCTAGTTACACAAATGAATCTGGATATCTAACTAAAACAGCGAAATCCACCTTTCCTTGTTCTTGTACACCTTACGGAAATATTCTAATTTGTGGAGCACCCCTTAGTTTTCATTTATGAGTGCCAAAACAGTAAAAAACCCCCCCACCTTGCTATGCACATAGTACAACGAGAGGAAACGTTTTATACGTGTGAACCCAAACGTTGATTAGTCTCTTTCCACAGGCGTACGCAGAAAGTTCATAAGTGGGGTTATAGGCTCAATGGGGGTTACAGAGCTACAACTCACATATTCCTATGTTAAATATACAAAATTTCATTGTAAAAAAAACAAACAAACCCAATTTGTTATTAGCATATGTGGTTTTTTTTTTCTCTTTAGGGATTTACGTCGAAATATATATTGTAAATAAAAAAATTGTAAACAAAGAAAAAGGAATTGATGCAGATAATGTTTACAAAATATCCATTATATACCCCCGTATGTATGTATATATCCCGGTGCTGGAATAAACTGTTTGATTTATCAACATTCCTCTTGCGTACGCCAATGCCCCTTTCTCTGATTTTTCGGGGTCATAGTTGCCGGATTATTGTAGTCTAGAAGCAAATTTTTAGAAACCAAGGGGTTTTGCAATAATTCTTTTATAAACGTGCGTTAATAATTTCGAACCACGATGAAACGTTTCATTTATTGTTCATTTAGACTGAAGGTTAACTTGAAATTCGTGCGGCGAAGTCAGGGTGAAAATGGCGATTGTGCTACGTGGGTTTTCAGTTCACCTGCTTATCCAAGGGCATTGGGATTAATGCAAAAATAATCGTCGTTACGTTTCCAAGACCGAACTCGAAGTGATGCCGCGAACCAGAATTCAGAATTTAAATGCCAGGGATTCTGATTTATTTTCCTTGGGGATTCTGATTTATTTTCCTTAGGGATAACGTAAAATTAATAACTTCGTACAGACTGTAGCCAGGATGAAGGGGAAACTGGGGCAAGGCAAAGAGCATATTGGGCACAGGGCACCAGGAGATTGTTCTATATATATATAAGGCCTTGAAAATAACAATGGTACAAACCCATTTTTGCTTAAAATGGGATACGAAAGGTCTGCATCCAACGAACATCCAGTTTCGTTCTGGCCAACAGTAACGTGGTGCCATCTGGTGGCAATTAATTTCACTATGAACATGTTATATCAGTGCTGCAGGCAACAAGAGAACCCCAGAGGATGGACTTCACTCAAAAATTTCATTTTTGTGACTTACACCACTCTTGTCCTCAACGCCTCATATGTAAATAGCTTGGTGGGGTAACGGGGGCTACCTACCCCCTCGCTGGCCCCAGCTTGACTACGTCTGACTCGGTATATAAGCTTAAGGGGTCATAGGATCTTTCAAAATTTCAAAAAATTGATTTTTTTTATCACTTCAAAAAAAAAAAATTTTAACTCTTGGAAGTATTTTGAAGCAAATCGAAGCAAAATCTGTCCCTTATTAAACTCACAGTGATGAAAACAACAATATTGCATTTCCTTCAATTTTAAGCGCTCGTAAAATTTTAAAATGGATTTTCTCAGAACGTGCTTTTCCGAGCTTACGCGCATGATAACTTGCCAACTGGTTATTATAATTGAATAAAATTTTCCAGAAAACTTTATTATATGGCACTTTACGGTCTGTATCTGCTTTTTGCCATTTTTATTTATAAGTTATTAATTATGGACAAAATAGGGTCTTAAAAATATGCATAAAAAATCATATTTAAGGAAAAAAAAATAATATTCATAATTAATTTTTAAAGTTAATTTTTTTAGGTGAAGTATGAGTATACAATATCTGTGAATAATTTGAGCCTATGAGCAATATTCTAGTGGCAAAATTTAAGTTGCAATCCTGCGCTCAGTCTCTTGCCATGCAGTACTCAATTCGTAAATCATATTTAATATTTTGTAAAATTAAGAAAAATATTTGACATTTAAAATTATTTTTGGCCATGTTATATATATACATAATAGATGGTTTGTTGTTGTTGATCAAAAAATTTTTTAATTAGATTTATATTTGTTGAGAAAACTAAAGTTAAAAAACCATTATAAATTTCTTTATTTTGGGGCATCTAAAGGTCCTAAGGGCCCTTAAGCTACCTCAACATTCGTAAAAATGTTGAAAATTTCAGTACTTTCCGTTGTGTATTGTAAAAATAACATTGTTTCTTGATTCACTAATTTATTAAAAGACAAAAAAATTATGACCAAATATATTATCTATTAGATGTAAAATATAAAAATAATTTATTAGAGTGTGTTATTATTATTTTTTACAGCAAAATTGAAAGTTGGCATTTTTAGAACGATCAACTAAAGATGCTAATCTTTTGGATAATTTAAGTTCACATATATATACATACAGACAGACAGACAGTGACTCACAGGATCGTTCCCATCAGTCCACGATTTGTTTATACCAGGCCTCAAATTGACTAAAACTTCTAAAACAAACAATTATTTCCTCATACAGGTATATACCTGTATGACTTGTTCAATATCCATGAGGAATCATAACACATAATTAAAAAAAAACTTTATTTATCTTAATATAAAGAAAAAATAAGTTTGTAAACGAATTTGTGAGTTCAATGAAAAAAAAATGTTCAGTACTTTGCATATTCCCCTTTTGCCTTGATAACTGCTTCAATTCTTTTAGTCATACTTTGAACTAAGTTCATGCATTGCTCTGGTGTAATACTGTGTAATACTCTGTGTGATACTCTGGTGTGATACTGTGTAATACTCTGGTGTAATACTGTGCAATACTCTGGTGTAATACTGTGTAATACTTGACTTTTCCTCTGCTCTGTCCCAGATGTGGCCTAAACCGGTCTTCTCAGTGCTAAAGTCAGTCATTAATCGTTTCAATATTCCCCTCGATGGTGTTTAAGTCCGGAGATTGGGGTGGCCACTCTATTACTTCAAACTTCTGGGTTGATAGCCACGATTTCGTCAGCTTTTCTGTATGCCTGGGGTCGTTTTCTTGCTGAAAAATGACATTTACAATTGTTTTTTTCCTACTTTTCCATTCTTCATAATAAGCTGCGGCTCACAATTCCTACATAATATCTTGTTGCCATGCGCCACTCTGTTCTCTCCAAAAAGCAGCCAACAATGTTTGCTACCATACAACTCCACATCATGATACTATCCCCACCAAATATTTTTGTAGCGAGTACGCTTCTTGAAGATCAATCGTTCATTTGATCGTCGCCGTACACAAATCCTACTATCGGAGCCAAATTTATTGATTTTGGTTTCCCCTCACCAAATTATTTGGACACACATATCTTCTGTAAAATTTTTGTTTTTTGATGTGATTTGTTCATTTTTTCATACTTCTTGTCTGGCTACTTCTATTGAGTTTTAATTTCGTTATTACTCCCAAGAACAAGTAAATTTTTTCTGTTATTTTCCGATATAAGTCACCATTTTGTAAAGCTAGGAGGATTTCTTTCTTTACTCTTTTCGACAAAGTTAATTAATTAAAAATATATCTTAAAGCTTTAGTATTTTGCTCATGATATTTCGTAAGCTTTCAACAAAAGTTACCTTCAAACCTGAAGTATTTTTACGGTTCAATGGATTCGTTGAATCTCCTCTGAAACAGATACGTATAACTGAATGCAAATTTTCAATACGCAGGTTTGGGTACTGCTTTTAGCTAATATATTCGGCAACACGAACTTCAATATGCACTTACTTTAAGGTCGTAGTCATAACGTCGCACTTGGGTGTTAATCTTTCCTTTCCTAGTCTTCCTTCCTTTCTTATTTCTTTCTCTTTTTTTTTAACGTAAGTGTTCATGAAAATATTAACAATACGCTAAGCAAATGAAGAATGGAAAAGTTTAGTTTGTTATGCTATAAGAAAATGAAAAACGCAATTACTGTTATGATCACAACTACTATGTTCGCACTTTACTTTCTCTCGTTCGGTTGCTGTATGCAGTGAAACCTGTTTTTAATGATAACCTGCCTATAACGATACATAATGAAATAAATACATATATAAAATCATATATAACCAGATATAAAGGTTTTCCATAATTCCATTGTTCACTGAATTTGCCTATAACGATAATTTTAGCAAACCGCTATATGAGTAAACCTGTATATAATCATAATTTTGAGTAAACCTGTATATAACCATAATTTTGAGTAAACCTGTATATAACCATAATTTTGAGTAAACCTGTATATATAACCATAATTGTGCGTTTTTCAAATTTTTCCATATGTTGTGTCCAAGATTTTTCAACGCAGTACATCCTTTAACAGTCGGTTAATGCTGAAGAACAAAATATACATATTTTGCTTTTATTGCTTGCTTGCTTTTTGGTTTTACGGCTCAAAGACTACAGTGGTCATGCTGCGCCGGGACCTACTGTTTTCCGAGGAATCCGAACCTCTTAAGGCCTAGGGAACCAAACCCCGGACTACAGTGAGCAGTGCGATTGCTTTTATTGACTCTCGAAAATTGTTCCCTTTCTCTCCTGAAACCGATGCGATAAGGGGTCGACCGTTGGTCATCAATGTTACTAACTGCTGCCGACAATCTGAACGAATGATATTGTTAGCTTCAATGTGTTTGCGTCGTGAAGTGCTTCGATCCAAGTGTTTATTTGGTTCGACCTTGTCTGTATAGAGATATCTTTTTTCCGCCCTTTATGCTTTTATTGGATACAAATTTCGCCGTGTAACCTATTAATATAAAATTTTAATAATTTATTCGCAATTCTATTAAAAAAATGTATACTTTGAGTTTCCAATATGACTTATTTTCATTCAGGGGCGGACTGGGCCGCCGCCCGCGGGCCGGTGCGTCCTCATGGGCGATAGGACTTGCGCCCTCATGGGCTATAGGACTCGCGCCCTCCGATAATCCAAGGTAATCGCCATTTGATAGGATCCAGTCCGCCCACGTTTTCATTTGATGTAAGTGGTGGCTATCTATGAAAACGTGTTTCGTCTAATGGTCGCTAAAAATCTCTAGAGATGTACCGTAACTTTACAACGTCGGCTTTTGCGGTTTAAGTATAACAATCTCTATTTGTTCAAATTATTATGGTGCATGTTACGGTATGGTAGATGTTTTCAAATACTGAATTCTAATCTACACCGTTAGAATAAGGATTCACCTTATGGTGATTCGTCGGACGACGACTGTCGTTAACAAATCTAATAAACGTTGGGGTTTTTCAATACCAAATTTACTTCTAAGATAAATAGGCTTAGAGCTTCACGAGTTTGGGGCCTCGTAGGTTCGTGGACAGGCCTGTAACTAAGCCAGGGTCAGCAGGGTTATGGCCCCAGTTGCCCCATCGAGATATTTACACACATACACACGCACGCACCTACACATATGTGTAAATTTAGAATTTTTCCTCGTCCATTCTTGGCGGAAACAGGCTTTGGGACGGGCAGAGAGCCATGTTCTCAAGGGTCTCACATCACTCCTTAATGTGCCATGTCTAGAAACTTCCTGACCACGTGACACGTGCTTAGAGTTGTGGCTTTTTGTATTTCAATGTAGGTGTTTGGGTCAAAGTTGAGTATTTCCAAATTCGTCGTAAGCGTCTTTGGTACTATCCCTGTTGCTGAGATGACTAACGGGATGACAAAGATCTTTTCCATACCCCATATGACTTGTACTTCATGTCTGAGGTCTTGGTACTTGGTGATTTTCGTTGTGTAGATTACCCGTATGTTATTGGTGTTGAGTACTGCTATGTCGATTAGGTACGTGGTCTTACCCGATTTATCGACAAGGGCTATGTCAGGAGGGTTATGTGGGACTGTCTTGTCGATTATGATTGCTTTATCAAAGTAAAGCTTGTGCGTTTCGTTCTCAAGCACGGTCACTGGGCGTAATATGGGCATTTTTCTGTCAGAAAGCCAGCATTCGCTGCCAATTTCTGGTGGACTATTTTCGCTACTTGATCGTGTCTATGTTTGTAGTCTGACTGCGCAAGGATCTTGCATCCTGCCATCACGTGTTGGATTGTCTCCGATGCCGCATGACAGTGTCTGCATTTGTCGCTTTCTATGTCTTTTCTCTGGATGAATTTCTGATTGTTCCTTGTTGCGATCACTTGGTCTTGGATGGCTAGCATGAATCCTTCTGTCTCTGGCTGGAGAGTGCCTTTGGCCAGCCAAGAATTTGATGCCTTTTTGTCAACGTGTGGTTGTTGCAGGTCATTGTAGTGCCTGCCATGTAATGGTTTTCCGGCCCAAGTTCTCAGTTTCTGTTCGTTGGCTGTTTCCAGGACACGCTCTTCGGTACTACACAGGTTTAGTGGCGTGTAATTTGCATCTGCTTGTATTATGGCTTGGATGAGTGGCGATCGGGGACTCTTCAACTGGAAGTATTGCCTCATGCTCTGGATCTGCTTGTCATGTAAGTCTTTGAGGTCCGCTTGTCCGCGTCCTCCTTCTTCCCGGGGTAGTGTTTGCCGTTCAATTGCCGTTGCAGGGTGTAGTTGTCCGGCTCTTCTCTGGATGGTTCTCATTTTCCGCTGGAGTTGTTCTAGTTCAGTGTTGGACCATTTGATGATCCCGAAGGAGTAGGTGAGCACTGGTACCGCATATGCGTTAATTGCTTGCGTGGTGTTCTTCCCGCTCAGTTTCGTCTTCACAATGCTTCTAAGTCTTTCTTGGAATGCTTGCGTGAGCTGGACTTTGACTTTCTTGTGCTCCTGCTGCCGTTTTTGCATTATCCCTAGGTATTTGTAGGTTTCGCCCTCGTCCAAGGTCTTCAGTAGTCTCCCGTCTTCGAGTTCGATGCCTGGTAAATCTTCTTTGCTATTCTTCTGTATTTTGCACTTATCGAGGCCGAATTCCATTCCTATGTCCTTGGAGAATGTCTCTGTTATACTGATGAGTTGTCGGAGTTGGGTGATTGTTGGCGCGTATAGCTTGATGTCATCTACGTACATGAGGTGGGAGACTTTATGTAGGTTTCTCTTGTCTTTCTTCAGCATGTATCCGTATTTACTTGTGTTCAGCATCCTTGACAAGGGGTTTAACGCCAAGCAGAACCACTGGGGGCTTAGTGCGTCTCCTTGAAAGATTCCGCGGCGGATGGGGATCTCGGCCGTTTCTATTTTACTGTCTGGCGTGTTTAGCTGTAACCGGGTTCTCCATTGTTTCATGCTGCTCTGTAGGAATCGGATGATTGAGGGATGCACTTTGTATATGCTGAGTATTTCAAGGAGCCACGAGTGCGGAACAGAGTCGAAAGCCTTCTTGTAGTCTATGTATGCGGTGTTGAGTTTTCGCTTTTGTTTTCTTGCTTGTTCCAGGATAACTGAGTCGATGGTAAGCTGCTCTTTACATCCCAGAGTCCCTTTCTGGCATCCCTTTTGTTCTTCCGTCATTAAGTTGTTGCTTTCGCTGTGCCGGCTTATTTTTTCAGAGATGCACCCCGTGAGTATCTTGTACAGGGTGTTAAGGCACGTAATGGGTCGGTATTTCGCTGGGTTACTGGTATCCTGGTCCTTCGGTAGGAGGTAAGTTATTCCCTTGCAGAGGAATTCAGGCATTTTGCTGGGGTCTTCAATTATCGCCGTAAGTTCCTTGGCTAATGGGCCATGGGCGCTGGTAAATTTCTTGTACCAGAAGTTGTGTATGCCGTCAATACCGGGTGCTTTCCAGTTGTGCGTACGTTGGATTACCTGCTGGAGTTCCTCTATCGTGATGCCCGTATACTCCATCTCCTCTATTCCTCTCGTAGCCTCCATTTCTTGCTGAATCCAGGGCGCTTTGTGCTAGTACGCCATTGGACTGTCGGACACTTTGGATTTTTTGTTTTTTTTTTCGAATTTCTAAAAAACTACATGACCAATTGTTCTCTAACTTTGGAGATATATAGAACGTGCTTGAATGCACACTTTCCAATAAAGTTTCGGTGACTTGTGCATTTAGGGGACCACCCACATATTGACAAAGTGAAAAAATATATTTGATCACCCTGTATCATAAAAAGCTGGAAATTATTTGTAACTTTCAGAAAATATTTAACCAGCTATGCTTAATGCCTGTGTGCATTTTCGTAAACCAAACATGTATATTCATGAAGATAGAAACGTTTCTTTAAGAAAACCCAAATTTTGTCACATATTTTTTGCTTATAATATCCACAATTTTCAGTCAAATTTCACGAAACTTACAGAACATTTGTCAACGTACAAAAAAAATATTATACTTAAATTAGAAATTAATATATTGAATACACGATGAGATATGAGCATTTGAAGAAAATAATTTTTTACTGCGCATGCGCGAAAGATATAAATTTCTTTCATAATTTTGTAGTCAATAGTATAGGGCAACTTAAAAAAAATACCAGTGGGATATCTTGAAAATTCAGAAAGTTATCGATGATATAGTGAGCCGTATTTCTCTAATTCTCTGAAAGTAGCTAGATGATAAGGGTTTTTTCCATAAATTGTCATATTCCAAATTACCAAACACCCCTGTTCTGAAAATGAAATATTCCAGATTTATGCAAATAAGGATCAAAAGTATTCGGACACCCCTCTACGTGGTGGATTCTGTTAGTGACGTCAAATTTCTAGCTCTCAGACAAGTATAAAAGAAGTCTGACGAGTTAACAATTATAATTTCAAAGCTAGAAAAGTAAAATGGGAGGAAAGGGCGAGCTAAATGATTTTGAACGTGGTGAAGTCATTGGTTGTCACCGCTGTGGAAAATCTGTTCGTGAGATTTCTGTGATGTTACGAGTGCCCCGTTCCACCGTTAATGTTGTTATCGTAAAGTGGGAACATACGGGGACTACAACGGTGCATCCACGACCTGGTCGACCACTCCGTCTAGTAGACAGGGAACGCAGAGTGCTGAAGAGAGTTGTGAAAGTGAACCGCATGAAATCGGCGGAAAAAGTTCGTGCGGATTTTCAAGATGCCTCTGGATGCAACGTCAGCACAAAGACAGTTCGTCAGGAACTGCAAAGTCTTGGTTTTCATGGCCGAGCAGCTGCATATAAACCAAGCATTACCGCAATCAATGCCAAGCGTCGCTTACAATGATGCAAAGTGTGCAAAACATGGAGCCTGCAGCAGTGGCGTGAAGTGTTATGGAGCGATGAATCACGGTACACTATTTGGCAATCAGATGGTAGAGTCTGGGTGTGGAGAATGCTGGGTAAACGCTTTTTACTTGACTGTATTGTGCCGCAAGTTAAGTTTGGTGGTGGAAACATAATGGTTTGGGGTGGTTTCTCATGGTTCGAGCTTGGCACTTTAATTCCTTTGAAGGGAACTCTGAAGACGGGAGGCTATCTCGACATTTTAGACAATTCCATGTTGTCTACATTGTGACAACAGTTTGGAGTAGGTTCATTCTTGTTTCAACAAGATCGTGCTCCTATCCACACAGCACAGGCTGTACAGAGCTGGTTTGCTGACATGGATGTTGAGGAATTGGACTGGCATGCTCAGAGCCCAGACCTAAATCCCATAGAACACCTATGGGATGAATTAGAACGTCGACTACGAGCTAGGCCAAAATGGCCCACATCAGTGAAAGAGCTGACTACTATTCTTTTGCAAGAATGGCATGCAATTCCCACTGAAAAATTCCAGAAACTAGTAGATAGCCTCCCAGATAGAGTGGTAGCCGTCATTGCAGCAAAATATGGCCCCACTTCATACTAATTTTTGACTTCTTGTTGGTTTGTTGTATTTTTATGGCGCAAGGACAACAATGGTCATTCTGCACCAAGCAAGGTTTTTGACTTCTGTAAAGGAGAAGCAAAACATCCTGGTGTACGGATACTTTTGATCCTTATTTGCATAAATCTGGAATATTTCATTTTTAGAACAGGGGTGTTTGGTAATTTGAAATATGACAATTTGTGGAAAACCCCCTTATCATCTAGCTACTTTCAGAGAATTAGAGAAATGTGGCTCACTCTATCGTCGATAACTTTCTGAATTTTCAAGATATCCCATTGGTATATATTTTGAAGTTGCCCCATACTATTAACTGCAAAAGTATGAAAGAAAGTTATTCATATCTTTCGCGCATGCGCAGTAAAAAATTATTTTCTTCAAATACTCATATCTCATCGTTTATTCAATATATTAATTTCTAATGTAAGTATAATATTTTTCTTGTACGTTGACAAATGTTCTGTAAGTCTTGTGAAATTTGACTGAAAATTGTGTATGTTATAAGCAAAAAAAAAATTTAGGTTTTCAAGAAAAACCAAATTTTGTCACTTTTTTTGAAACATTTTTCATAAATACACATGTTTGTTTTACGAAAATGCACACTGGCATTAAGCATAGCTGGTTAAATATTTTCTGAAAGTTACAAATAATTTCCAGCTTTTTATGATACAGGGTAATCAAATATATTTTTTCATTCTGTCAATATGTGGGTAGTCCCCTAAATGCACAAGTCACCGAAACTTTATTGGAAAGTGCGCACTCAAGTATGTTCTACATGTCTCCAAAGTTAGAAAATAATTGGCGGAGTAGTTTTTTAGAAATTGGAAAAAAATTAAAAAATCCAAAGTGTCCGGATACTTTTGGGCATATAGTGTATGTG
>QLNU02014802.1:28512908-28525847 GCA_006491805.2 Dysdera silvatica
TGCTATCTGTAAACTATGTTTGTATAATTAATCGTATGAGTTCGAAAAAAATTACAGATAAGAAACCACTTATCAGTATGCTGGAAATGGCGTTTACACTGTCGATAATCGTGGTCGGTTTAAGCTCTTTTACTTGTACAGATAAGAAACGTTAGCGGAATTAAACTGCCTATAGATAAGACGTCTTGATAACAGACCTACTTTAAAAATAATTTTTGAACGTTATTCCTCATGTAGAAAACAAAAGTAAAATTTTTTTATTTGTGGCTCATTTCATTCAAAGCATTTAATTAGCCGTTGATCATCGACGTAGAATGGTTGTTTTAAGTTGTCTGTCTCTTTCAGACGACATATTGTGAAAATTCTACATACAAAACTTAAAAGTAATTAATTATATTTTAGTCATTGTCATGATTAGCTTCAAGGTCCAGGAGGGGCTTTGACCTCTACCAATATTCCACACATTACATTCATTTGTAATTTTTGATTTTCAAAAGAGAGCTAAATTGTTCTTTCGGGGTTAAGTCCATCCTAGAGCCTCCATTAGTTATGCCAATGGTTTTAGTGTAAAATTATAATGCATGCCAATCTTAAGTTTGATAATAATTTACGTGAATTAATAAAGATATTTGTTTATAATAAAGGATAGAGTTAAATTTCTAGTACTTAATTTAAAATAATTTGGATCGGTCTTAATTTTTAAATTATGCAAATACGTCGTTTCTTATTGCGTTTGGAAAATAAAGTTTAACTCGGTTCTAACGACCTCATTAGTGGCGATAATCCTGTTGGTACGTCAATATTCAACCCCCTCAAATCGTTATAATTTACACACACACACACACACACACACACACACACACACATATATATATATATATATATATATATATATATATATATATATATATATATAAAGAAATAGTGAAAATGTTTCATTAAACATTGAATGAATGGTTGTTGAAAAAGATAATGATTCTATTCAGTTCCAATAATTATCTATTCTTTAGTATATTGGTTCTCAGCCTTTGTGAGGCCGCAGCCTGATGGATACTATTGCAAGACTAGGGTGCGTCCCAAAAAAATTGTTTGTAAACATCTTTCAATTTTTTAAAGTTCATAGATTAAACTATCGTAAGATGTTTGATAAATGTTGGACCAAGATTAAGGGAAAGGAAAAATCTCTGTGTGCCGAAAATTAGAACAGAAAAAACAAAAAATAGCATTAAATATAGAGGCGCTAAGCTCTGGAATGGACTGAATGAACAGATGAAAACAATACAAAATTTTTGGGGATTTAAGAGTGTTTAAAAGAAATTAATTGGAGAATTGGGAGAGTGATTGGTATCGAGGAAGGTGGTCAAGCGTATTTATCTAGCTGGTTTTTTATTTTTTATTCTGTTCGTATATTAAACATGTATATATATCTTTATATATATATGTGTGTGTATGTGTGTGTGTGTGTATGTGTTTCTGTATTGAATAGCCTGTACAAATAAATAAATAAATAAATAAATATGAATTATTAATTACGGCATATATATAAAGAGTATCAATACGATCCTTTTATTATTATACACTTTGCTGATTATAGGCGTACGCAGAAAGTTCATAAGGGGGGTTACAGAGCTACAATTCCATTTATTCTTATGTATATATTTATATACAAAATTTCATCCCAATGGGGGTGTATCCCCTATCAACCTTTCCTGCTTACGCTAACATTGCTGATGCACTTCCTTGCTGATTGGTCACTGGCATTTGCAACACAGATATTATTTCGTTTAGTTTTAAGAACGTGCTTGTTGTAGAAGCGCATAAACTTTCATTCATTTTTGCATCTGCCAAGTTCACATTTTCTTCACCGCTCACGCCTTTATCAGTTTTAAGAAGATTTAATGCTGTAATGAGCTTGCAGGCACTTTTTGTGACCGGTCATAGTATGCAGTAAACCCTTTCGCGATTGATTCTAAAAGAGTTCCATTCCTGAAAATTATCGATCGTTCATGAACGTTTCATATTTAAAAACACACTGCTTGGTCACTGGCGTTTGCTGTACAGATACCTTTTAAGCTTTGTGGACTTGAGCTTTTCGGCGCATTCGCGAGTATTGTTATTCTCAAAATATTTCCACGATAAAATATGTATGAATAAAAAATGCGTAGAAGACATAAATGACAAATTAATTATAGCAGGATCTCTCTTGGCGCAGTAAAATTGATGCCAGGGCCGGGGATTGAGAGACACTACTTTAGTGGATGGAAGTTAAACTCCAAGTTTTCTTCTGAGTTTTCCAAGTTTCTGTTATTATGAAAGTCCCTTTGAGATATTGGTTATCTGTAAGACACACTGTCAAGAGTAATTGGTGTATTTTTTAATCTTCGCCTTTCTCGCTTCTATCCATAATTTAAATATAAAATTTATTTTATAGGCGGAAAATTTTCGATTTTACAAACTTTGAGAAGGAGATCAGATACAGGATTACTGATCCAGTTGATTTTACGCATCTTTTCTAACGTTCTAAATGTTGATCTGTCTTCATTAAAAATTTATCAGTCTTTTACAAGTTATAACGCAGATAGGATGATAATGGAAGTGGCCATTTTATTTTTTGATGAAATAAAAAAATAGTCTTAAGAGCATCGTTCCAAATTTATTAGCTTACAAGATAAATATTGCCTCAAGATAAAAAAAATATATATGAGAATAATATAAGTATAAAAAAAGGTGAAGAAATTGATATCGCGAAGCAACACGCGCCGATATTAGCAAAAAAAAAAAGAGTGATCGTGGTATATGCTAATGAAAAACCTTGAAAGGTCACCCTGCTGATCCTCTTCAAGTCTTCTTCCCATGCAGATGAAGTTCATCAGATATATGAGGGATAATCATTATTTACGATTTATTCTTCTGCATCGCGTGAGATCGTGATCCCGCAATTTTTCTCTCCCAGTTTAAAATAAGGGAAATGATATAGAGTTGATGTCTGTGAGCGAGTGGGCGGAGGAGGGACAGACGATGCCAAGTATAATCATTTAGTCGTGATTCCTGATGGCAGTCTCTCGTTCACACCTGCCGTGATTGCTAGCGCGTCCTTCAGTATCTTCTTAAAATCTATCGACACTTTGTTGACCTCTGCGACCTTTCTCACTTATTCATTGATTATTTATTCCTTCGAATTTGAATTAATATGTTCAATTCTTTTATGAAGATTCTTTTTCGGACACGTGAGCTACAAGCTTCATTATTAATAAGGACATCAGACTGCTTTCTTTCAGTGTTGAAACGGTTCCATTTCTGAAGGTGATTTTCTATGAAAAATTAAGTTTTGCTGGACTGACACTTTGAAATCAATATTCTTAAATCTGACTGAATTCTTAATATTCTTAAATATTCTTAAGCCTGACACTTTGAAATCAATATTTTCAAATCACTGATCTTAATAAATATTAAATATTCTCAATTAAACTCACATTATAATCTTAGTAAAGCAATTTAACTACATCAATAAGATCTATATTTACAAGAAACTTATCTTCCACAGACAATTGATAATGATGAAGATGGTGATGGTACTTTTTTATATGTTACGCTATGTCGTATAATGATAGTCGTATTATCTATTCCTGACATTTTGGTAATCGTGTATTCAAACGTTTGCGTAATATTTCAGCGGTAGTATTTTGTGAGTTGTATTACAGTTTTGTTTTGCGAACTAATTACTTGTTCTTATTAATGTTATTACGCGGGAATTTGATAAAGGCTGTAAATGCTATTCATCAAGTTTTAATGATATTCATTGCTTCTTCTTTGAGTATTAGGAAGTCCACAAGCGTTGTAACGTCAAGGACAAACGGAATACTTGGTAGAGGAAAGCTGCAATTAAAACATTATGCTAATCAGAAAAGTTATTACACGTAAAAAAGTGGTTTAGCATCTTAATTTCCTCACGAGTTCAATAAGTAACTACCTTCGTACGACGAACCTTGCCATAAAAGGAATATTCCCTCCCTTTATATTGTGAAATTGGAAGACACGCGCTGTCTAATTATTATCGTTGATAGATTAAAAATAATAAGTACCTTTGAGATGGGAATAATTTAACAGTTTTGTGCAAAAATTATGTCGTTATTGCCATTATGAAAAAGGAGCAAAGTTCGAGTGTAATTGAGAGTTTTGGGGACGTTTCGAACCTAGCTAGATTTAGATTTTTCAAATCAACTTTCTGTTTCAGCACCTTGATTCAAAATGGGTCTAAATATTCAATTAATCTTTATTCTTTTTACCTCGTATTTAATTTATCTACAAATTGTGAAAAGTTGAAAATTCTTGAAAAGTGTAATTGCAAATTACTGCTGACCAATACGTTTATTATTTGAACACATGTTTTTCGAATTGTAACGCTATGAAAGAAAGGAAATTTTCGCATTACTGTTTTCGATATATTTAATTGTATATTACTGAATTTTAAAGAAAAGAAAGAATCTAAATTGTGGAAATTTGTCATCTAAATATGCATCAGTTTTTAATAAAATCATGTTAAAATGGAAGGCAAGCCCCTGCAAAGGAATTATTGTATCTGACAAAATAGTGTCATTTATGACATGACGCTTATGTCACAGTTTTGAAATTACGTGTGTGAAACTATTATTTGATTTTTGAGGTGTTTAAGACTATTTTAAGATTATTAATCCAATTGCAGTGTAATTAAATAAAAAAAAACAGTGCACTTTTAATATATCGATGACGTCATTCATGGTTTTTGTTTTTCTTTTCAGATTTAGTTTTGACAGAAAACACAGATGACTTTATCATAGGCGACAGAGTCTGGGTGAATGGAACCAAGCCAGGATACATTCAGTATTTAGGCGACACCCGGTTCGGACCTGGTGAATGGGCTGGAGTTGTTCTGGATGACCATTCCGGCAAGAACGACGGTTCCGTGTCCGGCATCCGGTATTTTCAATGCGAACCGAAAAGGGGAGTCTTCTCCCGTTTGTATAAGCTAACTCGTTATCCTCTCACACCATCTCCATCCGGATCGTCTCCAACACCCAGCGGTCGAGCAGTCTCTCCTTTCGGCGGAAGCGGATGTGGAAGCAACGGGGGTCGCTCTGGGTCCAACAGTCCCTTGCCATTAGGATCCACATCGCCAGGAGGCATGTTAGCCGGAAAGATGGGTCCTCCGAAAGTGGGCGATCGTGTCCTGGTGAACGCCAGTGGAGGACCGAAGCCAGGCACTCTGCGATTTTTAGGCATCACTGACTTCGCTGCTGGAGAATGGGCCGGAGTTGAATTAGATGTCCCAACAGGAAAAAATGATGGAACTGTGGCCGGAAAAAAGTAAGTCTCATCAATTATATTTGTTTAACAAGTTTGTGAACAATATGCAACTGGCGGTTGCAGATGCTTTGAAACACTTTAAAGGTTCCATCATTTTCATGAAAAAGGTTTACCCATAATCGATAAATAATTAAAAATAAACTCGATGTAGAATAATCTTTCTCTTACTTACAGATGTATTGCGACTCCAGCTATGTATTCTTAACACTGATGCTTTAAGTGGCTTTCTAATTTCAAAAGTAAATAAAAAAAGTTATATTAATACGTCAAAGAAACGAAGTCCGAAAATTGGGACTAGCGTGGTATTCAAGTCGGGAAATTTTTTCCATCATTCCTGACTTTAATATCATACCAGTCTCGCTTTTCGGACTTCCGCTTCTTTGACGTTGGTTTGGTTTAAAAAGCAGCCCAGCCACTGCCCCATTTCAAAGCTCTCCTGTAGGGAAGTTTTATATGCGCTCGCAGAAGTGGGGGGGGGGTGATAGGTCGTCTGTAGCTCAGGTGGAAGTCCTTTGACCGGATACCAACAGGTCGTGGCTTCGGTTCCCAACAGGCACCGTGAAATCAATATTTTCTTTACGAACAACTTATCATCTAATGTTACCGCATTATCGGTTGTGATGAGAAAAATTTCTCGACTTTAATGCGCCATACTGTCAAGCATTTTTGATACTTAACATCTGAATCAAATGAAACATATGAAGAGACTTGAGTACTTGACCTCGCCCGTCTACAACCTGTATTGCTAAGTACGAAAACACAGGCAAAATATTAAAATTTTATTTGCTTACAATACAAAAACGCAATAGACTGATGAAAAAATGGTAAACTATTATTTTTTTTCTCAATATTATATATAATGTGGTTTATTTACGATTTTGATCACTTCAGTATTATAGAAGTTTCTCTGATCACTGGTGATAAAGCCATAAACGATAATTATACCTATCAAGCCCATAATGCCCCCAGACAATTATCATCATTTATCGGTTAATTGTAAGTCCACAGACTGAACTTTGACCATGAAACGCATTCTGACGCAAAATTTCGGCAACTTATGCAAATTTCCAATCTAATTCCATAGAACACAAAGAAAAAAAAAATATTCGAAGAATATTAAATTAATTGAAAATTATTTGCAGTTTCTTAATAAGAAACTAAAAAAATTCCAATTATTAATTAAGTTTTTTTAAGCAATACTTTTTGTCTTACCTTTTTCAACGTTGATCGTTTTTAATTAAAATAATACGACGTGAGTCATCGTTGAAGTTGCATTCATGCCCTTTATGAGTCACACTCTTATCGGATCGAACTGTCCTTCAGTAGGTATTATGAAACACAGACACTTATTTTAAACGAGAATTTTTTTTTGACGGAGTTTTTATTTTTTATTTATGTAGGTTTTTACCTTGAGATCCTTGTATGAAATACTAAAAATATATTCGTTCAATTATTGCAAGCATATGTACACATATGCTGTATTTTTTGACTGAGTACTTTATATAAAATTTTTAATTACGTAGAATATAATAATGTAAAACGAACTAACCCACTGTCCATGAATTACGTGTTTATAGAACCAAAGTAATAGAACTAATTATATAAAGCTAATCATATAATTTCTTCAAGTACTTAAGAAGTTTCTATTCAAAGAAGTTTATTTCAGGCAGAAAAAGTTTCACAGCATAAAAATATTTATACCTTTAAATACATTTGTTATTGATTAAAGGAAAAGAAGATAACTAAAATTAGTTAATAAATATATAATTAACATATATTTTCACATAATTAACATTCAACATCAGTGCCGAATTTACATATCGACTAAGTACCCGGGACTATTGAATCTGGTGATTTGGATGCTGCTTCAGAGGCTTTGAGGGCGCCAGGTAATATTTGTTTAAGCATTAATTTTGTTTATTTACAAATATTCAAGAAATTTATTGATACACCTGGATATTGAAGGTAATGAACTTCAAACAAAAACATGATTTATTGACTAAACGTCGCGAGAGTCAATTTCTTTGGAAGTCCATTCCATCCTTCTAGCCTAGGACCTAGGACTCGCAAAACCTTAATCAGGCACTATGTAGTATACATCAGCGTAGAGTTTTCAAAATTATTGGGGGTCCAAAGCACATATTTTGTACATTTATACATTACAGTATATGTAAAATTGCAATTTATTTCAAATTATTGGTGGGGGGAGGGGCTTGGGCCCCACGAGCCCATATAACCTATGCCTATGACAGCATAATAATAATACTTCAACATTAACATGTCTTCCTATCAGTAAAGACAGCCTGATGAGACCGTACTTCCCGGCAAAAATATAATACATAATAATAATATAACATATAATAATAATAATAATTTATTCAACCTGAGATACATGTTTAAATTTGCATATGGTAAGTTTATATATGAATTACATACGAGGACGATGATGATACGTTACTGGTTAACATACTAAATTTAATGGAATAAACAAATAAATAAGGAAAAACACATAAAAATACGGAATACATACAGTGATTGCAATCACATGATCTTATCAAAGATATGGGTGGTATTAGATAAGGATGTTCGTATTATGTATACATGGGTTGGCCCAATTATTGGCGAGAATCATTCTCTAAATTCGCCAAACAAAGTTGGTTTTCTGAAAAATGTATTTGACGGTGTGGTGTAATGCAAAGATTTAAATTAAACATGTCAATTCCACGTGCGTAATTTATATTTTAAATCTTTTCCTTAATTTTAACTTGTAAATAAACCACACCTTAGAGGCAGGAAGTAAAGCAAAGTTTGTTAATTTATTCATGCCTTTAACCTTTTGGTTCCAATGGACGACTGTGAGATCGTCGATTGCAAATCGTCACCAATCGAAGAACTATTTGTGTACATACTTAACATATAAGCTTAAAGGAAAATGCGATTTATGAGTTGTAAATGATAAGTTCATTGCTGGTAGTGGAAGATAAAACTGACTAAAAAATAAACATAAAGAAAATTGAAATCAAAAAGTGGGAATAAGTTAAAAGGAAAATTAATTAAAAAATAAAGATACGACCTTCAATTATAAAGAAATAAGTGGTCAATATAAAACAAAAGATATGAGGAAAATGTTCAAGTCGTTTTATTCATTAACTATTTCTGAATTTAACCAAAAATAGTGAAAAGATCAATTATGTTTTAATATCTCAAGATTTTTATAATTATATCTTTGTCGTTTTTGTTTTATTGTCTTTTATTTAGTTTTATTTGCATTTATTGTTACTGACTTGTTTTCCTTTATTTAAACTCTTCCTTTTCAACTTCCATCTTGATTTTGCTTCTTATTTTTCACTGCTAATTTATTGCATGAATAATAATAATGGTATGTACACAAATTCTCCCAATGTTTTAATATACAATCGATTGTTTCTCAACTAGTTCGTTTTGAAAATATTGAATGCTGAATTTTATTCATTTCGATTTTAATCATTTAATATATTTTGAGACTGTTTAAAATAGAGAAAAATGTCAAAACAATCGGTTTTTTCCTTGTTTCATGAGTCAAACAATTGCATACTGATACATTATAGTTTTATTTATTTTCCATGTAATGTCTTCTATACATCTTCTAGTGGCTAGTTTCCTTTCTGGAGGTTTTAATTTTGCATAAGTTATTAAGTTTTTATTGCACGTTATTGCAAAATTGTTTTTTCTTTCATTTCAAGGTATTTTGAGTGTGGGACGAATTATGGCCTGTTTGCTCCAGCCCACAAGGTGACACGAGCTACAGGAAGTGTTGCATCTCGCAGGTATCAGCATCTGCAACTCGGTAGCCAAGAATCTCTCAACAGCTCTCTGAGTTCCAGCACAACACCAGGCGGTGGAAGGGTAAGTTATAAATATATATTTTTACAATTCATATACATCATTCTTATCAGCAAGCAGATGTGTGCATATGGTCGACCGAAGTGCAAAATTGCTTCCATTCGTTGAATGTACTGAAATTTGCTAATGTAGAATAATCGTTCTTGTCGTGATTTCCGTTTCAAGAGTCGCCCTTTACCTTGTGTACTCGCCTACTTAACGACTCGACCACCTTCGGAAAAGGTCACTGACTGCATTATTAGTTGGTCACGCCCACAGATTACGCCTACTGTGTTCCTCATATATGAAAACTAACTCATACATTACATCCATCTGCGTTAGGTAAATCCATGGAATATAATAATAATAATAATAATAATAATAATAAATCACGCAGACAAGCGATATAGACAAGTACATTTGACATTCCATGTAATATTGAATGATGTACATTCAAACGTTCAAACAAAATCGTTTTAATTTTATGACGACCTTTTGGCAACTAAAACAAATGAATTCTCCATTTGCAGAATATAAAATATTGTTTATTTCTTAATAATATTGTTTTAAAAAATCATTTTTTTTTAGATATTTCACTTCTTGTCGCCATGTTTGCGGAGGGAGGGGTATGAATATTTATTGACTCACGGCATTCGCGTCAGTTTCAGAAAGACGAGGTAGCTGGATTAGCAATTCTTCACTGTGGGAGTCAAATTGAAGTTTAGATGGGGGATTTGCTCCTTAGTTTGAATGTCAAATTAACTCACCCGTCTTATCTCGGATGATACTACGTTTAGATGGAGATAATTTAAGATTGCTTAGAAATGGGTGGATTTGAATTCCCTTCCTTGACCTTTTAAAGAAGACCTATTAATAAAGTCACCAGATGTTCCATTTTAGGTGGGACAGTCCCGCTTTAGGTGATAGTGTCCTGCTGTCTTCAAAATGCTCGTGGGATGAATAATTGGCTCACTTTAGAGGATAGTCCTTCTAGCTAGCGAATTATAAATAAAAACAAAAATTTTAACTCTAAACTTTTAAACAATTGTATTTTCGAAAAAATTCTACAAACCCTCATCACATCAGCAAAATCATAGCACGTTGAAAATCATTACTATTCTTAAAAATTAATTTTGATTTAGATGTCTGAGATTTTTGTGCAATACTATGGTCCCCGCTAATACTTTGAAAACAAATGTTTGAATACTAAACAGGAATTACAAAAGGGAAAAAAATACATTATGTTAAAACTGAGTTGAATGCGGAATTAGCTTCCGAAATTAATAGTTTATTTCGTTCTTCAATCACAACAAACCCATTCCTCCCACTAGTTTTCAATAAACACTGCCCGGCTTTAGGACAGAATATATCTGGTCACGTTACCAAAGCCGTAGCTAGGATCTAGATAGGGGCTGAACACCCCCCTGGAAAATGTTTTTTTTTTTCAAAATAAATTATTTTATAATTTTCTTTTAAATTTTTTGTTTTGAATAAAATTGTACATGAAAATGGAAATTGTTCTTTGAGGTTAAAAATATATTCAAAATATATTTCTACGGCAGATTTTGTGTACATCATTAGGGGTTTCAGTGACAGACTATAGCGCGTCAAATAGGCGGAATAGAAGGGAAGGACTCAATATTAAAAAAATAGGGTGTCCCAGGAATCCACTATTTAGTAAATATGCGCCCTTGAAAAGACACACGCTATTAGTGTAATAAAGAAAGGAAAACTTAAATGCAATGAAATTTTTTCATTCGAAGGGCCACCACTGTGCGAGTCAGAAAAATGTAATTGACACAGCAAATGACATTTCTTAACGAAGAATCTTTCTCGTAGTTCAAAGCCGTAATGTCTTCCTGTTTAAAATTTACAATTTTAATTTCCCTTTTACGTATTTGCAAATGTAATATGAAATAATTCTATGCTAGAAACCTTACTAAAATAAATGTTTCGATAAGGTAAAAAAGCGCTTTGTTTTTTGGGGACCCACATTATTCAAAAAAAAATATTCACATTTTTAAAACATAGTGGTTATCAGGATCCAATTTTATGAACACCTATCGACACGCCTGCATCATATTTTTTACATAGGTTTTTAGCATTCATCTCCTCTATTTTTTTTACTAAATTTGGCGCAGTATAGCCCAGATGCTCTTGCGCCATAAAAAAGCCAAACAAACAAACAAACAAACAAACTCTATAATGAGGATAAGGGAAATTATAAATTTAAGTATATCTCTATAAGTTTTCAATGTAAATTTTACGTTAAGAAATTTATTCATTAATGTTAAATATATTAGTATAGTTAGATATTTATGTTATTGAATATATTAATAAATACATTAAAATATTAAGGAATGTTAAGGTTCCCCTGTAGCTTTCAGATCCCTCTGTAACTTTCACAGATCCCTCCCTTGTAAAAAACGCCTAGCTACGAGCCTACACGTCACCCTTGTAATATTTTTTATGTGCACACAGGATGTGATATTATATTATTGCTAGCACATTCTTAGGGAATAACATTAATGATTACATTGTATTCCCTACAATCCACAGATTTATTCACTTGATTTCATTCTAATGAACATCAGCGGCGTAGCAGTTCAAAAGTCAAGGGGGGGGGGGCCCTCTTCTGTATCATTCATGAACACAAACATCTGTGAAAAAACGCGGTTTTAAGGAAAACGATAGCACGTCGTTTTCGTAGTTCGAATATTAAGTATCGAGTGATTTAAACTTCGTTGGCATGCAACTTTTGCCTGCGGGTTTAGTCTTCTTAACTAAAGTAAAAAACCTGGTTCTCACCCTGCACACATCGAAGTTCATTCGGTTGTTGAGGAGAAAAAAAGAGCAATAAAAATTTTAGCACACACCTTTTCTTGTGTGAACCTGTTCTGTTGCCCGGCAGCTGGCAGTCGTTGAGTAAACGACATGCACCAAAAGTTAATGGTCAGAAATAGACATTGTGATTTCGGTAATGGTGTGCATAATAATGTGCTGGCACAAGGGGATCAATTACACCCGATTAATTACTGTTTGGTCATTATTGCTTTAACAACACTACCTGCTTAAATAGCCCTCGTTTGAAAGGTTACGTCACTTTTGAATAATTGTACTTGTAAGGTTAACTTACCTCATTTTGAAAATTTATCAGGTGCATTTGTATAAAAGACTACTTTGTATTCACTATGCCAATCGACTGCCAGCTTTAATGACTTCGGTTTGAATTGATTGAATATTTGGAAAGCGCATAGCACTTAAATGTAATTGATGAAAATATATTTCTATAAGTTAATTGTTGCGAATAAAACAGATAATGGTTACACAATAAATTTCGAAAAGTTGGTTAGCATTGAAAGAAAGGATTTCACCATATATGTTGTGTTTAGTAAACAAACAGCTACGCATTCGGGTATTGGATAATAATTTTGAAAAAAAAAATGTAAATTTATATTAAAAATTAAATTTATAGAGTACGGAGGTAAGATCATACATGGTTGGCCCATAGAGTAAACTGCCAAAGAGATTTTTCTAGATTTTTGGCTAGCTTGCAGCTAAAAGTTGTAGCCAAATCAGAAAAGTTTTTTATTTTAAGTTCGCAAGAAATTCTGGTCAGAAACACACCACGCAATGTCATGTAATTATTTTCATACTTTAACTGGATTTTTCGTTACCATTCGTGACATGCCGCCTTAAAATCATTGATTAATATGTTTTGGCCCATTAATTAAT
>QLNU02014802.1:28546445-28585408 GCA_006491805.2 Dysdera silvatica
CGAAAATAGTCCACCAGAAATTGGCAGCGAATGCTGGCTTTCTGACAGAAAAATGCCCGTACTACAAATATGAGCCAGAGACCGTGCATGAGAACGAAACACACAAGCTTTACTGGGATAGAGCAATCATAACAGACAAGACAGTCCCACATAACCGTCCTGACATAACCCTCGTCGATAAATCGAATAAGACCACGTACTTAATCGACATAGCAGTACCCAACACCAATAACATACAGACAACCTACACAACGAAAATCACCAAGTACCAAGATCTCAGACATGAAGTACGAGATATATGGGGTATGGAAAAGATCCTCATCATCCCGTTAGTCATCTCAGCAACAGGGATAGTACCAAAAACGCTTGCGACGAATTTGGAGATACTCAACATTGACCCAAACACCTACATTGAAATACAAAAAGCCACAATCCTAAACACGTGTCACATTGTCAGGAAGTTTCTAGACATGGCACATTAAGAAGTGATGTAAAAAGAGGCTTGGGAACATGGCGCTCTGCCCGTCCCAAAGCCTGTTTCCGCCAAGAATGGGCGAGGAAAACCTTATATATATATATATCATCATCCATCATATTCAACGTTGTATCCACTGCTGGATGAAGGTCTCTCCAGTAGCTTTCCACCAAGTCTATCCTGAAACGAATGGCCCAGGGTAGACTTGTGTGAAAGCGACTGGAAAAGACAGCCATCAGCAATTGAGCATATGACTCGACTCGGAAATGACTCCACTCTCTCTCACTATATATAATAACTATAATTATTATAACTTAATTACTTTGTATTATAGTACTTTTGTATAACTGCTAAGAGTTAACTTAATTGTTAAGAGTTGACTTAGTTGCCAGCTGGCCAACACATGAAACTATTGAGCATGTTTTCGTAATTTTGAGCATACATGGACAAAGCTTATTTTAATTTTTTAATTCCGCGTTTTTATAATCTTTAACACACACACACATGAATATAGCGTCTATTTCATACTCACGTTCATTCATGTATGTAGTTGGTTATACCTGTAAGGTATTATTACTTTTCATGGGGGATAACACAATTGCCAAATAATGGTCAACATGCAAAGTCACTGGGGCAAGTTTTTGTGAGTTTTCATGGAGGAATTTATTTTTACTTAATAATTTTCGACACCCATGCAGAAAGAAGCTCAAACTAGAGCTGTTTTTGTTTAGGAGAAAAAGAGACACCGTCCTCATCCTGGATTCGAACCAGGGTCCCTCCGTTTAGCCCGGAGTGTCTTGAATGTTATACCTGTCTGTTTAAGAGACTTCAGTTTCGTATCTTCAAGATTACGTTTAATAATGCTGAAAAAACATTAAAAACACTGTCGTCTGTATCATTATTTAAAAAAAAAATGCATCAGCATGTCATTCTAATATCTAGCATTGAAGTAAGAGAGTGCAGGTCTGACTGATGTAAGGATGTCTTTCGTTTTAGCGGTGTGTCAGATCGTTCGATGACCGAGTTACTGAATTAGTTTTCTCGTTTGATAGATGAACGAAACTGACTCGTTCAATGAACGGTTTGGTACACTTGTATTCTGTGTCTGGGATTACAGCGTCGCTCTGGATGGCCACCTTTCTCATTTCCCCTTGTTCACTTCCTTCCTGTGTTCCGTTTTTAATGGATGGGTAATCTGAATATGACTGAAACCTGGAATTTGCTTTGCAAGGGTTTCATGGTAAAAGTCTTATTTTCAAAGTGAATGGAAATCCTAAAACCTTTGAACATAAGAGTAAAAATGAAAATGCGGAGGAAAAAAATCGTCTGCTATGTTGTGCGGAATGGTTCGTTATACCAATGCTATCCCACATCTCTTATACATTGAATCAAACTAACCGAAATTATTTGTTCGTTACAGACGTGAATTCGTTATACTTTTGTTCGTTATAACCGATTCCCACTGTATTACTCAAATGAATTCACACTTTCGGTGTGTTCTGGAAATAAACACCATTCGAGTACGACCTCGAATTCGTCTCCTTGCTTTCACTATATACCTGCAATTACCATAGCTTTCTCATATATGCGCACACTAATTCAATTCAGCAATGTCTAACGAAAACTAAGTTATTGGACTTGCCAACTTTCGGAATTATTAACGTATTATAATACAAGTTACATGCAAACATCTCTTCTGCAACCCTTCGTAAATTCATTTTTTCTTCGTTTTCTTCACAATTCATGGCGAAACATGATCGTTGTATTTTGAAACGGCCCTGCAGTGGTGTAGTGGTAATGCGTTTAGTGGCCTGCAGTGCCGTTATCCCGCGTTTGATTCCCAACTAGTGCCAAAAGTAAAGGACATTTACTAACTTCCCACTGTAGTTCGGGGTTGGTTTCTTAGGCTTTAAGAGGTTCGGAATCCTTGTTAAACCGTAGGTCCCGGCTCAGTAAGACTCGTGCCGTAAGACGTACAAAGTATTTACAAACGTCAATTGGTTCGGATTTAGTGGCAACAGATCAGTCTGGTAGGTTTTTCTGATGACGAGTTTCACTTAAGTCTCCAGAGTAGAAATCGTGTGCATTAATATGCCACAGTACCATGTCTTACAGTTGGTGGAAACTACGGACATGCGCAAGGACAGAATTAAAGAAGGTCTGCTAAGACATATTCGTACATGTATGGACGTGGCGAATATCCTGCAGGAAACTGTGACCAAAGCACAATTCTGGATTATTCCACTTAAGCGTCGGGAGTAGAAATCGTGTGCGTTAATATGCCAATGTACAGTAGTATGTCCTGGTAAAAACTACGATCAGGAACAGAATGAAAGCCTATTCATTAAGACAATTCGTCCCGTTCGTACACATGTGGACGTGACGAATATTATGCAGAAAACTGTGACCACAGCGCAATACTGAATTACCATGGTTTCAATTTGAAATCATATTTTCATAAAAGGTGTCCAGTTAATAAAGATTAGGGTTCTTGTTTACGATGTCTTCATGGGTATATGCAGCCTTTATACGCAAGCCGAAACTTATTTCATGATTGAAGTTTTATTTACTATCATGTAAGCATTTATATTCAAAGTTGTATTGATTTAATTTTTGTTTCTTTTTATAGACGGGTGGAAGATCTGCAATTTCGTGTTGATGAAGAATGCATCAGCAAAGATGATCTTGAAGTAAGCAGAAAAAAGCATTATTATAAGTAAATATATTGATATATATCGTCATTACACGTTGTGTTACCGGGTTGTGTTACCCCTCTGACGAAAATAGCCCTGGGTTATTGAAACAGTTTGTAGACGATTTAACTTTATTAAACTGTGTTAATTTGTTGTCTCTTCAACCAATTTACAGTAGGGGCTCTTTAATCCGACACGTTCGGGACAACGACCGTTCCAGATTAGCGATTTTGCAGGATTATCGAACGTTAATATGGTTTTAACGGGAATACCAAAGGAAAATTAATACAGTACGATGCTATTTAAAACAAGTTACAATAAGCTGCTCTGTGGCAAGAAAAAATACACATCAGCGTTACTGTTTAAAAAAGTCTGTGATATCACGTTGCCTTTGTGATTCGGATCTTTCCTTCAAAACATCGTTACAGATTATACACAAATTTATGAGTTCTGAAGAGTTATAGCTTTTGTTGGATTCGGCAAATTTTATAAACGTATTTAATACATCAGAAGCCTGTTACCACGGGAATTTAGCTTTGTCTGCCATGTATCCTTCTTCATCTGACCTGGAGGTCAAGGTCAACAAACTCTCGAATACACCCGAAAAAAAAACCGAACGCGAGCAGCTCGATCGATGCCGGATTATAGAATGTGCCGAACCAATGAATATCGGATTGAAGAGCTTTTACTGTATATTGATATAAACCGAATCCTTGAATCTCTTTGGCTTGCATACTTTATTTAGGAAATGTAACTAATTCTGCTCATAGTTCATCAGAAAATTGCAAGAATTAGTATTTGTATATTCATCACATATATGTGTATCGCAAAATTATTTTGGAAACATTTGAATGAATTTTTATGAATAATTTGTTTTATTTAATTGACAATGATAATAATGTACTGTTTTATCAGAATTTCAATCAATTTTACGTTCACCGACACCACTAAGCCCCTTCCAGATAACAAAGATCGTCCTTGGGACGTCCCGAGGACGTTCTGGACATCCTCAGGACGTCCGTAGGACGATCTTTGCTATCTTGTTGTTATTGTGCAGTAATACTGCATTGGCTAGCGAGGCGTCAACATTGGTTCGATCAATGGTGGGGAAAGAAAACTTTACTGAATGACTGTTCAGTTTAATCCGAGAATCGATTTTCTACAACGTAAAAGGTTCTCGAAAACTAATCCCGGGAACAGAGGGACTTCTGCTGTCCTTGCGCCATAAAACACAAGCAGATAACACTGCATTTATTTTATTAATTACAGAAGAACCTGACTAAAGTGACCACCTTTGGGACTGGACTGCAATGGTTGCCATAGACCAGTGGTCACTATATACGACAGACGTTGGTATAGACATGGTGGCTAAGTCCCTGTCAGTTCTCTCTTATAAAAGTGATCACTTCATTCAGCTGGTCAATTTACCAAGGTGGTTACTTTAACAGGTTCCTCTGTATTTCATCATCGTCTCTGTATGCTGTATTACAAAATTGTTTCGGTGTTTAGGCTGAAACGAAAAAAGAACAAATTCGACTCCAAGAGATGGAATCCGAATTGGAGCAGGAGCGTCTTAAAAATAAAGCGCTTTCCGAAGGCAAATCTCTGGTAAGTACTCAATGTGGTAAGGCTCTCATACTGTGCACATTCAGTTGGTTATAGGCTTTAGGCATATTTTGGCATATTGGCTTTTTTACTATGTAACAGTGGTGTAGTCCTAAAAAAAATAGCCTAGCGTTCTTCTGAATCAGGGGTGGATCCATGGGGGGGGGGGATCAGGGAACCCCACAACCCGTTAATAGCCCATTAATCTGATAGGGGCAGAAATGTGTGTGGGTTGTTGAGCTGGCATTGCAAGGTCCACCTCAAATGCCCCTTTGGATCCGACACAGAGTGCAGCATATAGCTCCGTGTTATATAAGCTTAAAATAATAATAATAACGTTATACAAACGTATGTGCTCAAGTCAAACTAATCTGAAATGCACCTCTGAAGTGAGCTAATAAAATAAAGAAAACAATTTAAAAAGATAGCCAAAAGTTTGCCTTTTCGCCCTTGTCGCCTTCATTGTGTCAAACAGCATTGTGGCTTTTTCTATTTTCAAACACAGTTTATGATACGTGTTCCAAGCTGTAATTTCGTTTAAATTCCCACGATTCTTAGTTGATTTATTCAAAATTTTAGGGTCATTGCTCTAAAGCAATTTTCTTAATAAAATTGTCGAATCCACATATTTTTTATTTACAACTTGAACAGAATTTCGTTTGTAAAATGTATGATTTCCTAAAATTTTGTCCTAGTGCCGCTAGGTCTCCAAAAGAAGTACCCTAGCGCCGATAGGCTGCGCTAGACCTCGACTACACCCCTGCTATATAAATTACTTCATCGAGTACTTGTTCTCAAAAGCTGACTCATTGTAAAATTTGGGGTAATCAAACAGATTACCCAAGTTTCCCTGTCAGCTATTCGGAAAATAGTTAACTTTTCTACCAGGGACGAAGGTTTTTTGACGAGTTGTTGTATAAAACCATTATTTTTTCGAACAGCGGTGCAATGGCGGATTTCTAGGGGCGGCGGCATCTCTTCTCGGGGAGTGGCATCAAAAAGCTTAAAAATAAAATTTTCCAAACTGGACAATGTTGAAAATAATGTTTCTTTTTAATTATTGCCTTGTTCCCCAACAGCGATGATATAGGCGACTACTTTAACTCTTCTGCAAATAAAAACTACAGAATCGAAAGACAAAGAGATATGACCATATGATCATATTGTTTACATTACAATATCCGATACTTCCCACCAGACGGCGATGTATCTGGTATCAACACGTGGAAATTGCCATTCGTTGTTGATGTTAACTTTCTGATTTTGAGAAAAGCCAGAACGGAAACGTTTTGCAGGCGTCATTAAAGGTAAACAAAACGATGGTCGATGTTGGCAATTGGCTTTCTGCGCAACATGAGCCGCATTTCATATCTATCATAGTTACTCTGCGGTTTCGGGTTCCTATTTATTTTGGTAACACCGCTCTTTCATTACAATTTTATATATACATATATTTTTTTTACCAACCAGATCAAATCAGAGGCTCCAGGATTCCAAACTAAAATTATTGTGGATTCAAAAAGTGTCTCAAATCCAGGAAGTCGGAGACTATGGTAGCAATAATTTTGAGTTGTATCTTATTAGTTTGAATAATTATATGAAAAATCTCCTTTACATATCAAATGTTAAGAGTATGATATGCGTTTTTTTTAAACAAATATTCCTTTCTTTGTAAAGGAGGGAGGGGGCGGCAGTACAGGCTGTGCCTAAGGGCGGCAATTTTATAAATCCGCCACCGCAGCAGTGAATCCATTTCAAATAGCAGAGCAGAGGTTTGAAATCATAAGATCTTCAAATTCCGCCTAATTTTGCCAGATTTTAAAGAACAGATTTAATAAAAGGATGTGTTAGGAAAATTAAATTAATAGTTTTAAATTTCGAGTTCGAAGATAAGTATGTGACGTCATTATATCACCAAAATAACGGCGTGACGCATCTTACTGCAAGCTTCTTTTCTTAATGAGTTTCTTGATATTCAAAAATTAGGTGCGTAAAATAATTTCATTGAGAAGTTGTTTCCCTAACGTCCTTTATAACAGATGACGTTTCTTCGACATAATAAGATAGTATATGATTCGAATAGTTATTGATTTACATATATTGAGTAAACGTAGAAATGGATTATTTCTTTATAATGAAGATTGAAAATGAAGTACATTATGAGAAGTGCATTAGCTAGTTGTGCGACCATTTTCCAGAGAAAATTAGAAAAACTTCCTATTCTCAACCAAAATTTGTCGAAAAAAATGCACTCGAATATTTTACACACATCCACACAACCTCAAACTTACCATTATCTAATTTCAAACCGAGCAGACGAGAAGGAGGCGGGGCGGCAAACAGGGGCCCAGATGAAATCTAGGGGCCCTCACTGACAGGGTCCAGCCCCGAAAAAATTATCTATTCCACTGCCCAGGAAAGGGGTCATATGTTCCGGTCGAAGTGAGTCTCGAGTCCCGCTTTGGCGCTCGGCGCCAAAATCCTTGTTGGTTTGGATGTTTACAAATTTAGAGATTGTGCCAAGTCTCGGTACTGGCCGAATTATCGTTCTTAAGACGTAAACCAAATAACAAGCTGTTGTCCTTGCGCCATGGAAATACAACCGACCAACCAAATAGCAAGATCATTCAAGTCAATATTGTATTGACATAGTAATTTCTTTCAATAACATCGTTCTAATTAATAACCATATCTCCCTTTAACGACTGCATCTTACAGTTCTGCAAAATCAGGCCTTCATCCAAGCCGTGGACAGCAGGGCGTGGCCCCAATTGCCCCATCGAACTATTTATATATAAATATAAAACGATCCCAGGGTGCCCTGTGTCCCATATGCCCTTTGTCTTGTCCCTTCATCCTGGCTACAGGCCTGTACAAAATGCTTTATAGAATTGCACAAATTCCGATCAGTGGCGTAAGTAAGGGGGGCGCTCACGGTACCATTGGATATTAAAATACATTAGTTCCTCACAGGGCCGCATCATAAAATTTCCTTTGAAGGCGCTTTAGCCTCCCCATAGCCACTTGAGCTCCCCATGAATTTTAAATTGCTACGGTACTGATTCCGATTAATGCCCTTTTCTGTTTAACGATATTTAGCTTTCGTTCCTTGAAAGGCGCTAACGAGAGAATTTACTATACGTGTTAATTATTTAAGTGGAAGGAATGGTAACTGCATACAATGGTGGTTGCGTAGTGTGACGCAGAATAGTATAAAGGTTTTTCATAAATACAAATGCACTTCAGTTGTGCCCGTTAGGTCATTGACCAGCCGTTCTATAATATTTATTACCTTCTTTTACTTGTGGATACATAATTTATATACGTACGTGACAGATACAAATAAAACATTTATAGCTAAAGTAAGTGAAATCCTAAATTTCCTGCGCAAAATTACAAAAAACTCGCCCCGGTGGTTTTGTAAGTGCGTTAGCCCTGAGTAGAGTACTAGTAGTAATATCTTACAACCATAGAATACAACGATACGGAGAAAGGGAGCTTCGTTCCTGTCCTCGGTGGTCTAGCGGTAAAGGTACTCCGGGTCTAACGGAGGGGCAATAGTTCGATTCTATGCGCTGGGACAGCCTCTCTTTTTCTCCTATACGTTAAAAGATCTAGTTTGTGTTCCATCGTAGGTGTCGAAAATTATTGCCTATAAGCGGAATCGGATGAATGTAAACTTAAGGAAATAAATCAAATTGATCGCAGGGTAAATGACATGATCGGACTTTTAAATGACGTGGGTCTATATTTAATAACATGTATTTTCTTGTTGGAGATTTGGAAGGATTTTGTTGTTGCAGTTCATGATAGAGCAAGCGTTTGAGGGTATGTTGCAAGGTTAATATAGAATTTTGAAGCATACTGTGCTTTTAGGGAAGTATATTTATTTACCGAAATTTGAATGTCATACACTACTTATTTATACGCATATTTCTCTATAACAAGTATAGGTATCTGGGTAACATATAATTCCCTAAGTAACAGAGTGAAATGGAACCGTAAACAAACAGTCCATGCACACCGCATATCGATTAATTCGCTGCCTGTTCTGTCACCAAAATCATCGTGTCAACGAATAAGATTCCTCTAAATGAGCCTTAGTAATAACTGAAATTCTCATGAGACGATTGATCTAAAATGGAAGAAACTTTGTGAAGAAGATCCTTGTTGTACCTTTTGGAAAAAGAGAAGTAGAGGGAAAACATATGAGTGTATGTGAATCCTATATGATTCACATTAAGTGTACTTTTATAATATTTAAACATACCAAAGAGAGAGTGAGTGAGTGGATAGACTTCATCATCAAAAATATAATATGGCCATCCAGGTCAATGAATTGGGTTCTATACCGAATAAACTCAATTCCTGAGGTGGAAAATGACTTGGCGGTGACTTTCAATTCTTTCTTAGATTATAATCTTAATGATAATTTAATAATATAATTTATAATGAATAATTATTAATCAGAAAGACCTGAAATATAAAGCTTAGATGAGTATATAATTATGCAAAAAAATCGATATATTTTTACTTCACAGAATTAATTTATGAAATTATTAATAAATTAATTTATTAAATTCATTAATTTATTCGTGTATTCATTTAGGATTCTGCGATGAGCGATTTGCTTAAAAAGCAAACGCAAGAAGCTCATTCGTTAAGAGAACAACTCAGAGAATCACAATCGAAAGTCGAAGAATTGATGAGACAAAATCAACAAGTGAGTTTTTGAAAGACTGTTCTGAAAGCAATAAGAAGAGCAAATGTCGAATCTGTAAATATAGTGGTTAATATAGCATCGAGATGAGTTTCATAAGCTGAGGGATTAATTCTGTTTTTCATTTTCAGAGATCAAAAAGTCCTCCGGCGGCACTGAGGATTTGGGGATCGCGAAGTTTAGAGGAAGAAATCACAAAAAAGGAAGAGCATCTGCTACAGCTTGAGGTAACTCTTGATAACAAGAAAAGAGAGTTACAATCAATGCACAGCCGTATTGCTGAAATGGTGCGTATGGTTATATTTATTCTCCTTAAAGAAAAGCTTCAGTATATCGTTATAAAAGAGGCCGTTTATTCTCGACCAGGCCCTCCTGGAAGATGAGAGAGGCCCGAGCCACTGTCTTTTGCGAGGCCCCTACAGGGCCGTGGACAAGAGTTATAGACCCCTAAAGGGTTTAACAGATCGGACTCTCCCTCCTCCCCTCCCCAAGCCCTGTCCATCCCCCCCCCAGGATAATTTTTCGTGTTGCGTTTAGATATATTTAATATAATAATAATTTTAAAAAAGGAAAAACTAAACGGTTTTGCGCTGGGCCCCTTATGATACAGGGGCCCCTGGGCATTTACCCTCCTTTTCCATGGGCCTGCCCTTTGAATCAAAAATTAGAAAACATTACTAATAACAAATTTCAATAAACATACAAGTACTATAATTTGAAATACATAGGGTAATTGCTGAAAATAAATGCACCTGATTAAAATATAGTAAATGAAGAAAATATAATTTGTAACACAAACCACTATTGACTGTTACTAATTTTTTGAAGAAGTAAAAGCTTTTCTAGAGTTTTTTTCTGCGAATGCATTGATAGTTGAAGAAAAGTTGAGCATTCGTGCTACATCATGATTTGTGTTGAACATAGCCAGTTCATTCAATCTATCTTGACCCATCGTTTAGCGGTGAAAATTTTTAACTTGTTTAAACACACTAAATGTTCTTTCATCCGAAGCTACTGACACTGGAAGGGTCAGAAAAATCTGCAACGTAAGAGTTATATTGGAGAACATTTCTTTTTTTTAAAAGGCAAAATTTGAGGCCCTCCGATAAAGCTAGGCTCGAGCCAAATGGCCCCGCTGCCCCACCTCTCGGAGGCCCTGTTCTCGACACAGTAAAGCTTTCGTATATTAAACTTCCATATACCGAAAACCTCTACATATCGAAGTTGCTGTGAATCTTTGGAGTTATCACATTGTTGAAAACGTTTTCTATATATATCGAAAACACTTCTACATATCAAACATTTTTCACAGATAAATCGAGATTTACTTGCCCTCCTGTTGTAATGACAATGTTGAGAATAATGAGGAAAAATAGAACCGATATATATCGGGAAAGGAGGAGAAGAAAAGAGAATTAAAGGTTAGTCAAGATCAAGCCGATGTTGACAGTCCCTTACTGGGTGTTACAATATAGTTGATATTATGGGGTGACGTGATCGATAAAGACACAAGTGCGGTTGATATATCTGATATCATATATAGAATTTGCGGGAAGGCGAGGTTGGCTATATAGTTATCTAAGTATCTGGGAGAAAGTGAATTTTTTGGGAGAGTGGTCTCCTACGTTATCGGACCGGAGTGTGCGAGCCGGGCCAAGCTCCTTCTGGCCCCGGGGGGTCGTGAGATAAGGGCGGGAAGACAATTAATAACGTACCTCTTCACGGGCTTTTTCAGAAAACGATCTGTAAATTAAATATTTTGCTTGGACTTCAATAAAAATGATTTTGTATTTATATTTGGAGTGCTCGTACCTTCCTTAACACCAACGATCTTATAATATGAAACGATACGATATATTACGATAATAATAATATATTATTATAATTACAATCGTAATATATAAACGATATATTCCGATTTTGTAATATGAAAAGGAGCACCGGGTACATACGTCTTGAAGCGATCCCGTCAGATGTTGAGCGATTGAGACATCGTATAAATTAGCTTGGCTTTGTTAATATACAAGGTGTCCTAAAATCATTGACCGCAGCTCTAATTCCTTAAATATTGATCCTAGACATATGTGTTAAATTGGAAAGTGGCGTAAGAAAAGGGGTTGAATTTTATGAAATCGATTAAAATTGCAGAGGATTATTTTTCGAAAAAATACAAAATTTAAGTTTTTATACAGTCCCCGTACACAAAAATTTCCAATAAGTGAAATGTGCCCCATAATCCAATAGGTCAATATACAAAATTTCAGCATTCTAGTGGGAAAATAACCAGAGATATCAAAGTCCAAAATAACTGACGGACAACATGTTTTGAAGGGAGCAGTAGGTACGTGTGGGAAGAGGGGGAAATTCATTCTGCTAGGTCACGTTATTTTGGGTCTTCATATCTCTGGTTCTTTTCCCACTAGAATGCTGAAATTTGGTATAGTGACCTATTGGAGTATGAGGCACATTTTACTCATTGGGAATTTTTGTGTACAGGGACCATACAAAAATTTAAATTTTGTATTTCTTTGAAAAATAATCCACTGCAATTTTAATCGATTTCATAAAATTCTGCACCGTTTTTACGGCACTTTATAATTTAATAACGTCTAGGATCAATATTTAAGGAATTAGAACTGCGGTCAATGTTTCTGGGACACCCTGTATATTAAAGAACGTTTCGTGTTAATAAACCTAGCGGATAGGGTATTATCTCCAGCGGTATCTTTTCGTGCAATCTTACCCCTATGGAAAGGACATTTCACTGAAAATGTTCTTAACGATACATTTCATGGACTTGATAGGTAACTTTCTTTAATTGATGAGACATCATGGAAATTTGGGATGCATACAGATGTTGGAAATGTTTTTTACCTAAATGTAAATACATGTGTATATTATATATAAATATGTCATTTTTCAAAGTATGCTTAACACATCTTTTCATACCTTAATTCCTGTTTTAATTATCTACATGAATATAACTTGTGTACAGTGTGGTTCTTGTTCACTCATTCCTAAAGGAGAGTACATTGATTAGAAAATGCGTTTCTAAGTACAGTGGAACCTGGTAAAGTGATCACCTGGATAAGGTGTCCACATTTTGTAAGAGAGAATTGGTAGGGACTTAGCTATGCCTATACCAAAGTCTGTCGTATATAGTGACCATTTGCCTATGGTGATGATTGCAGTCCAGTCCCAAAGGTGGTCGCTTTATGAGGGTTCTACTGTATAACATATAGTACAACCCCGATTAACTGAAATAAAAGGGGGAAGACCGCATTTCGATTAAGACAATTTTTGGATAATCTGAAAAGTCTATTTTCAGAGTAAAGGTGCAAAGAATCTAAACAATATGTATTAGAAAACACGCAATGTTAACGACTTCACGAGATTTCTGTTGTGGGATGATTTATTCACCCTCTCCTCCAACGAGTCCAGATTCTCCAGGTTTAACTATTTTAGTAGCAGCTATTAAACTTTCTAACACTGAACTAAAGTGAGGGGCCATTTCGGTTTGGAGAGGCAAATTTGCAGAAAAGGTGTTTAAGACCGTGAATTTATACAGGTATGTCAACGGTGACATGCTAGTCCTTATACAACGAAATCTTACCAGAACTGTGCAGATGTGGTACGTCAATCAAAACAAGCCACAAAACCCCTTTGATCCTAAAAATTTAACTTCCACACCACGTGGTTACGTGTATTCGTAGCCGGCATAGCAAGGCATAGCAACGGCATAGCACGGCATAGCAAGTAAATGAAAACAGACTACCACCACCCAACTTTTCTCTTGTGAACTTTGTTTTTTTTTTCATTACTTACTCGAATGGCATTTATGTTGCCTTATTTAAGATTGAAGTACACTAGAAAATAAATATGAGCGTTTCTGCCAAAAATTATTGAATGAGTGTCTATTTTAAAAATAATAATAAAACAATGTACAGCAGGCACTTTTGGTTAAATCGGATTTAGGTTAAATGAAGCCAGGTTAAGTGATGTTCTTCTGTAGTATATAATACTAATAATAGTAGTACACAATAATAATAATAATAATAATACATATAATATATATAAAGAGATCATTTCTCTATGTACTTATTTTTTTATGGAACCTATAATTTCGATAGGCGGAGATTCTACTATATTTCTGTTTATTTTATGCAGATAACCTTTTTGAGGGAAATTTGAACTTCGTTAACTTCGAACTTTGAAAGTGACGATAAACTTGACAATTGAAATTCTCAGAAACTCAATTTCTCACGATCACAATGGGAAAAAAATGTCGATTTTGCTTTAAATAAATTTTGGTAAATAAATAGGTATAATTTGTGTAATAAAATATCTAGTTATTAAGTGACTTTTTATAATAATGATTAGTAAAAATAACTGCGTTATATGCCAAGAATATACGCCATTAGATTACTGATATAATATTGTTTATTGTAATACGTTTCGCATCACGCCCTAAAATTTGGATTCATGTTTTTCTTCAGGAAAAAGAACTAGAAAAATACAAGGCTAGACATGAAAAGCACTTAGAAACCATTGATAGTAAGAAAATATCATAATTTTACATATCATTATATTTTTCTACCTTCCAATTCAAGGATATCTATTTGAACAATTTATCAAAGATAATCATTTCGTTTCAAAATATGATATACCTGTAATATTTGGAAATATGATAAAATTAATATATTTCTAATTATTAGTTTTCTTGGATTTTGATGTGTGTGATCTCTTTTCGAGGTTTGAACATTAAAGTACAAAAATTGGAATCACAATGCGTAACCATCAATGAGTCGCATCACCAAGCAAAGCAAGATCTTACAGGTGAATATAAGAATTTACGTCTTCTAATTTAATTTTCTTGCATATTTTACCTCAAGCTGTAAGCTGTTAAGCTGCATAAATTAATGTGATATTGAGTATTGATATAAGTCTGATATCACACATTCTTTATCTTCCACAGATATTGATGCGCGATTGACAACGTCAGAGGAACGCTGTCGGGAGCTGGAAAGGGAAAGGGACTCGCTTAGAGAAAGATCAAATGAACACTTAACCAATGATGAACTGTCTGCATCTCTTAATCAAGAGCTTAAGCAAAAGGACAAGTTAGTTCTTGTTTTTCTTCTTCTTTTTTCCTTCTTCTCCTTGTTCTTTTTTATTATTCTCCTTGTTCTTCCCCGTGTTCTCCTTCTCCTTGTTCTTCGTCTTGTTCTTCTGCTCCTCCTCTTTTTCTTTCTTTTTTCTCTTTACTTTTTCTTCCTTCTTTTTTGAATTTAAGAAAATAACAATGTTCTACAAATATTATAAAAAGAAACCAACACAAGTTAAATTATTCAAAATTTTATATTTTCATTTTGGGCCCTGCGGTGGCGCAGTGTGGTAACGCGTTCTCCTATTGCGCGGCTAATCCGGGTTCGACTCCCAGCAGTGCAAAAAGAACGCTTACTCAGAGATCTCATAAAGATCGCACTGCTCACTGTAGTCCGGGGTTTGGTTCCCTAGGCCTTAAGAGGTTCGGATTCCTCGGAAAACAGTAGGTCCCGGCGCAGCATGACCACTGTAGTCTTTGAGCCGTAAAACCAAAAAACAAACAACAACAACAACAACCAACAATATTTTCATTTTACTGAAAATGAAGTATGCCCGACTCTAAAATTTTGAAACTTCTTATTACATATGCGTTAGTTGTTAAGTGTGTGTTTGGATTATTAATCATACTAAACATGGTAATTATGAATCAAAATCTTGAATTCTAGTTTACTTGCCAAAAAGAAAATTCACGGCCCTCCAATATATACTTCTTTTAAATAAATGAATATGAAATACATTATATACAAGTTACGTTCCTACAAATGGTTGAAAATACGAATTAACGAGAAAAAATGTGCTGAATGCATCTTTAAAGCTATCACATTTATGTTGTATCCATGTGGATTTACATATATATATATATATCATCATCACATTTAACCATTATTTATCCATTGCTGGATAAAGTCTTTCTAGATGCTTTCTACGCAAGTTTATCCTGAGCAATCCGCTTCAGTGGCACCCCAACCTTCTTACCTCTTTCATCCACCCATCTATTTTGAGGATGTTTTTTCTAGGTCTTCAGTGGTCTCTTGAAATTCATTTGAGAATTTCAGATGTCCGTCGTTGATCATTTCTTTTTGCGAAATGCTCAGCCCATCGCCATTTCAGCCTTTTTACTTTAACAGTGATGTCCTCTACTCCTGTTTGTTCTATCAACCAAATGTTTCTTTTTCGATCTCCTAGTTATTCCAAGCACGCACCTCTCTATGCTCCTTTGGGTTGTCTGTAACTTCCGTATTGCTGCATTTGGTAGACTCCATGTCTCTGAGCCATGTGAGAGGGCTTTCAACACACACAGGTTGAAGACCTTTCTTTTTAGACACAAAGGCAATTTTCTCTCCAGGATAAAACTATTTTTTCTCAATACATTTCAGCCAAGTTTAATGCGTCTGTTGAGTTCCTTCATAATGTTGTCTTTCACTGAAATCAGTTGGCCAAGGTAACTATATGAATCAGAAATTTCTAGCTGAATATTGTCAACCTGTATTTTTGTTTTCCCTACGAAATTATTGAACATGATTTTAATTTTTTGTGGGTTCATCTAGATTTTTAGTATATGGAAGTTCGACCGTACATTTGCATTACATCATACTTTTTTTTATGTTTCTATTTTTTTCAATGATTTTGGTTTCTCTGTTTTGCCATATTGCAAATGTGCTGGAATTATGGGAAAAAATGTTGGAATTCACTACTGTATATTGTTTTTGTTTTAGGCGACTGGCTGAACTGGAGCGCCGTCTGGAGGAAGTTTCAACGAGACGACGAGAAGAAGAAGGACGAAGTAAAGAAGAGCATAGAAATGCCATCCGTACCATGACAGTGGAGTATCAAGAGGAGCTTAAAATATGGAGTATCAAATGCGAGCGACTTGTGAGCTTTATTAATTATTTGAAAAGAGTTTTGTTGATTTAAATTGGCATCACTCATTCATACACAGAATCATTTTGTATATAAAAAAAAGGCAGGAAAGTATCGATCGCTCAACAAGAATAGAGCTCAAGGCCTAATTCCACCATAATGAAATCCCGAGAATGATTTTCGACGGAGGCGTGCAACATTTAATGTTTTTCAACTGTTTCGTAGTCCGGTGTTTAGGGCCGATGTTAGAATAAGTTTTATAGAATAAGAGTTTCAAATTCCTTGTAAAATTGTGACTATATGTCCTCGATTAATTCCATATAGGTTGTATAAAGTTTCCAATCTGTCTGAGCCAGCTTTTCAGCAGTGAAAAGGTAAGGAAGTAATTCAACTATATGGTAACTAAAACTACGGAGAGAGAGAGGGGGGGGGGGAGTTAAAAGATTACTTTTTAAATATACACTTTTTAATAGGGAGTATTTATGTCATCAATTATTCTTTAATACAGGATGTCTTGTCACACGAAAATCATGAAAACTCTCAAAACGTCAAAGAAGATTTTTTTTGACTGGAAAAGTCAGAGGAATTTAACATTTCCTATCATAATGAATAGCCTATTAAAATATTTTCTTGAACTAAGTTTTCCATCTTCTCGTGTTGTATTACATACTTAAAAGTTTGAGAAAGTTCTGATTAAACTCCCTCCAAAAATTAACTTTTTGCACAAAAAACCCAATAATTTATATGAAATTATTGAGTCTATATTTCTTAGGTCAGAACGTTTGAGTTGACCATAGTTAAAATTTAAAAATTCAAATATTTTTAGCTAAATTTTCTAATCTGTAAAGGGTTCTAATTACACCAGTCTCCCTTTCCTTATATTAATTATTATATGCATACATTTTAAATAGAATAAAAGATAAAGTTTCAGCTTTGCGATTATACAGTTGAGGCTGTTTATAACGAATTAAAGGGGGGACGAATGAAAATGTTGTAAATATTTAATTAATGTAAGCTTTTAGTATAAACGAATGCATTTTTAATACAATTTTTGTAATTTTAAATTCACTGCAATCGAATCATAAATATGTTTAGTTTTTTATTAGTGAATTTTATGGTCTTGAAATTTGTTTGGATTACGCCCTTTTAATGCGCGTTTTTTGTTGTTTTACGATAATTAGCGATTGTAAACCGATGAATATTTGGTCTGAAAATCCTTGAAAAGTCAAGGAAGTTTAAAATTAAATTTCACCAGACATCATGTTAATAATGTAAACTGGATAATGAGATAATGCAGTCTGGGCCGCAGTTGCGCCCTCATGGGCTATAGGACTCGCGTCCTCAGATAATCCAAGGTATTCGCCCTTTGAGAGGACCCAATCCGCTCCTGAATACAGTCAGATATTTGTGATAAAAGTTTGAAACCTGTTAATGCTCACGAAATGCTCTTGTACCTGAATTTGTAGGAACACGAGTTAGAATTGGCGAAAGAGGAACAAAAACTCTCTTTGAGAAAAGTCACTGCTGTAAAGGAAGAGATGGAAGAAAAGTTCCGACGGGAGATGGACAGGAAAGAAAGCCAACTAAAGAGAGCAGAAACTCGGATGCAGGAAGTCCAACATTCCCTTGACGAAATCTCCAGGCTCAAAGAACAGTTGGATCGAGTTCAAGCAGATCGAGATCGACTGCGATCGGAAAAAGAAGAGGCAAGTATAAGAAAGATTAACAAGAGTTTACGTGACTTCCTTTGACTAGTTTTCTTTTGTTTAATGTTTATATTTTCCGTATTCAATGCATTTTGAGTTTGGTTTTCTTTCGCTGAACAGATCCGACGCAGGATGGAGTCAGCAGAAGATCGGCGAAAACGAAGCGATGAAGAAAGGGAAGCCCACGTAGCAATGTTGAAATCTGAGGTACAGCGTCTAAGAACAGAGTTCGCTACCCATCGAGAAGACTTGGCAAAAAGACTCGCTGAAACACAGTATGACACTCGCATGGCCGAAGAATTACAAGAGCAAATGTAAGTCGTGAATAAGTGATATAAAAATAAGAGACGCTGAAAAACATAGATAACGATTCAACGAAAGTTCCAGATATGCTTTTTGCTCATTAGTTTCAAGCATTTAAAACTAATTTTTGTCGACGGACAGTCCAAACTTTAGAGAAGGTAAAAAAAAAAAAAATTATGAAATTTATGAAAAGGGTTTAACAAATAGCCCGGATGAAGCAATTATTGAACTATTTTTCTTCAATATTCATCTACACTTATAAATATCGCCTATCTTTAAATATTTTACTAATCGTGCTTGGTGCGCATGAGCAAAAATACATAATGTTAAACTGGAGTTATTGCTCATGATGAAATATTATATCGACGTGTAAAATCACGAAATAGAACTGGGAATGTAAGAGTATAATGTACAATAAAAACTATTATTATCTTTGTTTAAATTACGATACACGTTTTGGCTAAGCAGAATGTAATTTCATGGAAAAAATCAACCATGCTTTAAAAAATAATGGCGTGGCAGCAACGTCGTTAACTCGCAATAATCCGAACTTTAGACGATTTGTGTATGGATGCATTTTTGATTATAATTATGTGCGGCTGTGTGTTCTGAGCTTAACATTATTCATCTGAGCTTAACATTATTTATTTTATTTGATGTTATTGCTAAATTTATTTTTAGATTAACTCAACGTCGCGTGTTGGATGAAGTACAGCGGAGACTACGGGAAACTCAAGGTGAGAGAGATGAACTAAATAACGAGCTATCACTCGCTAAGTCTGACCAAGCCCAACAACAGCAGGTAATGCACCATTATAATAAATTATTTTTTAAATAATAAATTAAAGATTATCAAAATAATCTGATTAATATTTATAATTAATAACATGAAAGCAATCAAGGGTTGCATTCGTTAGTACTATGTAATGTCATAATTTCCTGAATACACATCCTTAGGGCCATATTTCTCGTATATTATTGAAAAATCACAGAGTATTTTAGACCAAAATATTCGATGACTCAGACGTTTATTTTAAAATTATATATTAGGAAATATTTTAAAGAATATTATATAGGAAATATTTTAAAGAATATTATATATTAGGAAGTATTTCAAAGAATGTTATATATTAGTAAATATTTTAAAGAATATTATATATTAGGAAGTATTTCAAAGGATATTATATATTAGGAAATATTTCAAAAGAATGTTATATATTAGGAAATATTTCAAAGAATATTATATATTAGGAAATATTTTAAAGAATATTATATATTAGGAAGTATTTCAAAGAATGTTATATATTAGTAAATATTTTGAAGAATATTATATATTAGGAAGTATTTCAAAGGATATTATATATTAGGAAATATTTCAAAGAATGTTATATATTAGGAAATATTTCAAAGAATATTATATACTAATAGAGAATATTTATAAAAAAAAAATACATTTTTTATGCAAACAGATGCTTTCTGCCCATTTTGTAAAAGTATCAGAAAATATCTACTTATATTAATTTTCATCGTGAACTCTTTCACGAATCAGTAAAATATTTTGATTCTGACTTTCATTTTCAGCAACTAGAGTCCAAGAATTCTACACTTCACCATGAAATTGACACGCTGAAGAAAAGGTAGGCTGCATAACACTCTGCCATTAAACCGTGATTTATGAATCTGTTGCCAGTGGTTATTTTAGCCATCTCGTCTATTTCCATACACACAGAGACTTTAAACTCGACCTTCGTGTGGGCAATGTGTGGAATATTTTAATAATGACAATTGAAATTTGCGTGTTAAGGCATTGTTTACTTTCCGAGGACGTTGACCACGGCTTCAGTGCGTAGGGTGCATGATTATTTCAATACGAAAGTCGTAACTCTCTATGCTAAAACTCCTCAACCACATAAATAACTTGTCTGTTCAAAATGCGATGGAAAATAATACACACAGAACATTAAATGTTTGAAATACACTGCTCTCGACATCGAAATTCTTCTTCTTGGTGGGACAATTTCAATGTTATGAGCTGTGTGCATTTAAACTTCTGGAGTTATTTCTTCTATGACTTTAGAATGATTTTATGTGTGTTTGCAACTATTTATTTACGGATGCTGTCGTTTATTTAACAGCTTTTAATAGCGTGCCTTTATTCTATTGCATATTATATTTTGGGTTAAGTAGTTATACATATAGGGAATTTCAAGTTCAATTTCATGCCAGAAAAATAATATCTTGCTGTGGGAGATAAAAATTTTTTGGCTGTTTTGAGTTTTTAATTAAAATGGGTTAAACCAATGGTTTTCGACCTTTTCAACCTACTCTCCTTTCTCTTTAGTTTGAGTAACAATAAAACTTCATACCACCTTCCTTTCACAGATATAAACAATGTAGATAAAGGAATTGCTTAAAAAAAGGACATATAAAATATCTATAAAGGATAATCCGAGCTTATAGACCAGGCCATTTAAGAACTTTGTACTCGGAGCTTTCAGTTAGTCAAAAATTAAGGTTCGATAAGGAGAATATACTATTACAGTCATCCATTTAATAATAAAGACTATCACTCAAATAAATAAAAATATATTATATCCCAATAGTCCTTTGTAAAGCGTACCCCGTTATTGTATTATTTTTTCAATATTTTAAAGGAATGTTTTTGGTGAAAGAATTATTGGGGATTTCCAATTTGTCTAGGATTTCCAATTTGTCTAGGATTTCCAATTTGTCCAGGATTTCCAATTTGTCTAGAATTTCAATATTCTTAGATATCTGGCAAGTTTAGTAAGAAACGAAACGTTTCTTTTGAAATTATTTCAAAGGATAAGGCCGGAACATGTTTCATTCAATTTATTAACATTATTTATTAACATTAGGAGAGCCAGATACTAAGGTTATAATGAACTAAACTTCCATTTATGATATAAATGAAAGAAAAACGAAAATACTTTACAAATCAACACAATTTGCACAATATAAATAAAATGCAATATACAAATTACTATTCTGTATCAAATATACAGATTCAATTTCCACCAGTAAATACCGCAACAGACAAAGAATTTTTCTTTATATCCTACGTCAGACAAAAGCTTTACAGCCACCCAATTATATCTACAGCCCAATACAAGCTGGATTTGGCCAGATACAAAGTGACATTTTCGTTCCTGTTGCTGTCTGCAGCATCCTTAAGCCCTGGAAACACTTTGAGCTGAGTTTTGTCCATGTCTGAAAGTTCACAGAGTGGGCATGTCGGCGATTCTACGAATCTAAGTCCATGTAAATGTTTCTGCAAATAGCCAGGGCCTGTAATCAATCTAAAGAAAGCCACGCCTACCTCTCTGGACAGATGCCAAGGAGTCTGTGAGTCAGCAGAGTTCTCCAGCTTTTCCCTTTGATGTTGGTTTCATATCTTTTATGGCTAAAAATTTTTACTAAGGCAAACTAGCATGGAGAACACAATAAAATTCCGGACAATGAATTTTTCCTTATACGAGGTTGATGCCAACAGAAATTCCAGATATAGTATTTCTTGTGTATACAGGGTGTCTCAGCACCAGGGTTGCAAACATCTAGGAGGGGTAGGGTACACCTAGACGAACAATATTTGTCATAGAACCTAGGGTCGCAAACCACTCACAGCGCCAGTTCTAAAACCGTCCAGCATGCACAAATAGTGACAACCAGTGCATGAGAAGCGCAAAATGCGATGTCCTAATCATCTGTACACTTGTGCAGCTGACCACGACTTTTATCCGGCTCTTTTCAATCACTGGTTGTAAACATTTGTGCATGCTGGACAGAATATACTATTATAGTCATCCATTTAATAATAAAAACTATCACTCAACCAAATAAAAAAGATATATCATTATTGTCCATAATGATATAATTATATTATATCATTATGGACATTAGAACTAGCGCTGTGAGTGGTTTGCGACCCTAGGTTCTATGACAAATATTGTTCTTCTAGGTGTACCCTACCCCTCCTAGATGTTTGTAACCCTGGTGCTGAGACACCCTGTATATTACCGCGGCTTAAATTCTGTCAAAGGCTCTGCCCTAAATTTACTTCTCGGCTTCCTTACTTGTGTCCTTTAAATGTCTGTAAATATTTCCTGGTCCACGCTTAATCCCAGAAATTTCTCTGTAGACGTTGTTTCTACTCCATTTATGGCAATTCGGCAGAGAGTAACAACACCCTGTTACTCACCAACTACTATCATCTTCCTCGAACAGAGGACGGTAAAATTTCTGCCCTGATATTTATTATGTAAACCCAATATATAATATGGCTTGATAATGGCGTGACGTAAGTCCCTAGCTAAGAAACCTTGCTTATGTTAAATATGGATTTAATGATATGTATAATTTATTGTTTTGATTAGGAATTTTCATTGATATTTATTCCTATTTATTGTGATTTTTGCATTATGGTTTATATTTTTTTCTGTTTCGTGCAATAAAAATCCTTCTTTTAACAACGCTGCTGTTTCATGTCTTTAATCAAATTTAACGTTTTGCTTGCTTGAACTAAATTATTAATGTATTGGCGATATACCTGACACTAAAACTTGTTTACTACAAAATCACATTAAAAGCTAACTGCCTAATAAAAATTTCATGCCTTTTAAAAAGGGTGTAACTGCTTGTTATAAATGCTTTTTTCATCATTATAGTAACTTTGAGCGTATGCAATCATACTTTCGTATACTACTGCAAATACGTTTCATTTATGTACAATTATATCACCATTGAGCGACCTTAAAATTATTCTAAATTTATAGCGCCCTTGAAATTAATTAAAATTTGGATCCAGTTTAATAACATAGTAAACTGTCCACTATCCGGTGTGGCACGACTGTGCCGGATACTCTGAAAATAATACTAATAGAAATACTGAGTAAATACTAAAATTGCCCTGTGATGGTACAGTGTTAATCCGTTTGTTTAGTGCGCCGTTATCCAGGGTTTGACTCCTAGTGGTGCCAAAGAAAGAATGCTTAGCAAGTATACTCGCGGCAAAGCTAACCTGGTACACTGTTAAGGCTGCGACGACTTATTCACACCAGTGAGACAAGTATTCATTCGCCAATTGGCGAAAAATGAGATAGCCCTCAACATTATTAGGCTATTTATCGCCTAATTTGGAATGCAGAAAAACGCGGTTGCCAAAATTCCAGGCGCCAAATTTCCCGCCAAGCGAACGAAGTCCTCTGAGTGGTCAGTTACTTGAATGACGTCAGCGCTTGCTATAATGAGTCTTTTTCCTAAATTTAATAAATACCAGATTTTAATTGCACAAATATGCCTATGTTTTATGTATTTGAGCATTATTTTAATGTTTTATGTACGAAATGTATCTTCTATTAACTCTCTTAACGTAAGAAAGGGCGAACTATATTGCACTGGCGAAATCATACTGCTCTGTGCCTTGTCAGTGTATCAGGTTAGCTTTGCCGCAAGTATAACTGCTCCCTGTAATACGGGGGTTGGACCTCTACTCTATGAGGATTCCCCGGAAAACTGTGTGTCCCGGCGAAGCATGACTCTTGCTGTCCGTCCGCCATAAAACTCATTATAAAATATTAAAATCTCGAAAACTGCTACCTATTACAACATATATGTATACACATTATATAGCAAAGCCTGAAGTTGTAGGGAAAAAGGGATATTTTAGACATTTTTTAGGGAATAATCTTTGTCCAAATGTCGGAGAAATGACCATCATGAAGCGATTGACAAAAGCTTCCTCATGCTGGTCTCCAATGCTCAAAGGTCCATAATAAAATCTGGATACGCAGTTGGCTGTCTATCAATTTGCTAAACATGATTTGACAGACCTTTAAACTTCCCAGTTCTTCTCAAAGACTTGCTTAGAACAATAAAATACGAACGCATTTATTCAACGTATTTAGAGGTTTGGAGATATATTCTGTTACGGTATATATATTTGATGTTACGTTCACAATTTTAAGGTTGAAGATGCGATTAGGTTAAAAATAGAGGTGGGCAGAAAGCTATATCTTGCGCTATATCGTTCTCCTCCAGATAGGCAATGCATTGCCTACATCATTTTTTGCAGTTTTGTTACTTTGATATTGACTCATTTTTGCAAATTTAATGATGAAGCGAGCATAAATTTTATCTTCATTTATGGCAGGTCTGTAGCCAAGCCGGGGCCATCAGGGGCCTGGACTCATTTGCCCCATGTTGTGGCCCAGTTGCCCCCATCGAGCCCCAATCTCGGGTGCCTTGCCACAGTTGCGCCTTCATCTTGGCTACAGACCTGGTCCATGGCCTCATTTGAGAAACTGATAAAGGGCAGGGCAAAGAAGAGAACTTCTTTAGAACATTTTTCAGATACATTTCAATTTGAAATTATGTTAAGAATTCAAACAGGATTAAATGTTTATATGTCGCATTTCTAACAGGAGTTTCAATGCCCTGGCCAACCGGTCATCTTTCGTGGTCCACAGATATGTTAGTTTCCACAATCACTTGTCTTTTTCAATTTTTTAATCTTTTGAGCGCTGATGATCGTGAGTTGAATATAGCTACTTTAGACTATATGTTTTATGATTTTATAGAATATTATTATCCTTGGCGGGGTTAAGAGCGTTGCCACAAATATTAAATGAAATATAAATAATATAAATACACTATGAAAATTATTCATACTGTTCGTTTTCTGATGCTTACGAAAGAAACACAGTTAACAATTCATGATATTATTTTTCTTAAAAATTTCCCATCTTTTATAATTTTATTCCCCTTTTCCGATGTTCCTCGCATATTTATTTCCTTTAATCCTCGACTCATAAATATAGCCTTACCAAATCCTATATAAAGATTGTCCCAGGGATGTCCTGTGGATGCGCAGAACGTCTCCAGTAAATCCTAAGTACCACGTTTGCTATCTGGGCATACCTTCTCTAACCGCCATTCATAGCTTCTTTGATTCATCCAATCAGCAGGAGAAAATAATTGCTTGAAAAAATATACGCGCATATATTCTCTTATTATATTAATTAACTGCTGTTATTTTGTAGATTTTAAATTACCCGTTGTTAGTCCCACGAGCTATATGTTTATTGGGTAAAGGAAATGGCTTACAAAATTTCATCGGCCTTTTAAATTATTAACCGTATTCGGTCCCATTAGCCAAACTACGTCTATTTTTATATGAAATGATAATAAAAGCTGTCTGCTTTCATTTCATATAAAATGATGATAAGAGATGTCTATTTCTTTGTACCGTACATCCTAAAACTTGTATTAATGAAGGATGGATAACATAGTTTACCCAGGGACGCCGGGGGCTAGCGCGGGTCCCCCGGCTCGTTTCGGCGGGCCCCCCCATAACCCGTTCCCTGGGTAGTAGCATAAATATTTTTTCTTTTTGGAGAAGGAGGGGAAGTTGAACCCACAAAAAAACAAAAAGTATGAAATAAGAAAGCATTTTTTTTTACTTACTTACTTATTACTTAATTATTTTACAAAATCACTGCTGAAAAAAGGAACTAGCCCAAGCTACTATTATTTATTTTTTTAATAATCGAGACAGGCTAATAAAGAATAATTAAAAAACTGTACATTAAAAGTGTGCAAAATCTTATTAATCTGGATTTTGAGAACAATTTTTCTGGCCTTCCGATTAGCAAAACTAGTTTGGCAGGGCCGCCCCCCCTCACAGCATAGGTCCTTGCTACCGCGGGCCCCTAGGCTTCATCCCTGCAGTCAGGCAGGGATCCCTGTAATACGCAATAATAGTAAATGTGCATTAAACAGAATACGCATACGGAAAGAAAACTTGGCAGGGCTGTACTCAAGCCGAGCCAACAGGGTCATGGACCCAGTTGCCCCATGCTTATGCCCCAGTTGCCCCATCAGGCTATTTACACAGATATAGAACAACCCCCAGATGCTCTGTGCCCCATTGCCCCTGCATCCTGACTACAGGCCTGAAACTTGGAAATAGGTTGTCTTTTAGCAATGATTAGAGAAGTTTTTACGAGTAGGCGTAAACGTTTAAAATGTTCTTTACTAATTTTAAATGTTCTATCTATCTATCTATCTATCTATCTATCTATCTATCTATCTATCTATCTATCTATCTATCTATCTATCTATCTATCTATCTATCTATCTATCTATCTATCTATCTATCTATCTATCTATCTATCTATCTATCTATCTATCTATCTATCTATCTATCTATCTATCTATCTATCTATCTATCTATCTATCATGTCTATCTATCTATCTATCTATCTATCTTGTCTGTCTGTCTGTCCATATATATATAATCGCACTGCTCACTGTAGTCCGGGGTTTGGTTCCCTAGGCCTTAAGAGGTTCGGATTCCTCGGAAAACAGTAGGTCCCGGCGCAGCATGACCATTGTAGTCTTTGAGCCGTAAAAATCAAAAAGAAATCGAAAAAATATATATATAACGTTACAGGGAAAAAAAGTAAATACTTATTAAAGGAGGAGCGTTCAAGAATCGTTTTAAATATTTTATGCCAAAATGCTTTTTATTTGAAAGTAAATATAAGCTTTTTGTAAAAATACATTTTAAATATTAATAACTTAAATTATAAAAATCATAAATAAATGAATGAAAATCTTGGGTATTCTACTTTCTATAGGCCAGATGTTATCGCATTCACCTATATTCATTCGGTGCGTTTCTATATATACACATAAAAGTATTTGGGCACGTAAGAGTTTCAATAATTTATCTAAATATAAAATAATATAGTTTACTGTAACTTAGTTACAGAATTTATTACGAAATATGTTTATATAAAATTGGTAATTGTCAATTTAAACATACTTATTTAATATGTTATTTTCTCAATTGCCGAAAGGACTGAATACACGCTAAGACGTCTATTCTATAAATGGGATTATAGATTTTCTTAATTCAAAAATTCATGGTACGAGTTAAAAGTATTGTTTAAGAATTTGGTCATTTATCATCTAAATAAAAAAAAATTATAACTGTACTTAAGTTGAAAATTACTAGATTAGTTTTCGGAATTCTGCATTATTAAACAACGTACATTAATTTAGTCTCTATAAGCATGCATCTAAATATGCGGAAAATGCGTATAATAATATTCCTCTAATAGCAAATTTATAACAATTAATAATGGACATTAACGAATCAACTTTTATTTAGACAGACACAAGTAAATGCACATTGTACTTTATATTGCAATTAAAGTTACACCAAACTTTGTTGAGACGAATAGTAATTTGTAATTTCTCAGCTAACTGATCTATCTGGATAGTAGGGAATAAAGACTACGTAGCCTAACACAGACCATGCTGCCCATGAGGGATATAATTAGCACTAGTAGGATAGAGTAATTATAAAGATACAAGTTTAGCATGAATAGGGTATAGTAATTATAAGAGGATATAATTAGGTAAGACTAAGAAGAGAAAATCTAGGAGGACGAATACAGGTATAGAGCAGCGAACGTGGAGAAAAAGTGAGTATATCAGGATTTAAAGGTTACACATCATACCTCTTTTGGCGTATTTAGAAAATTGATAGGGGCTACAACTCTATATCTATATACAAAATTGTATATGTCTATGTGTATATACATGTACAATTTGTTTATGTTTATGTGTATATACATATGCAATTTGTTTATGTCTATGTGTATATACATATGCAATTTGTTTATGGCTATGTATATATACATATATAATTTATGTGTATATATATATATGCAATTCGTTTATGTCTATATGTGTATTCGTTTATGTCTATATGTGTATATACATATATAATTTGTGTAACATAAATAATATTTCTATATGTATATACATATATAATTTGTATAACATAAATAATATTTCTATGTGTATATGCATATATATAATTTGTTTATGTCTATGTGTATATACAAAATTCTAGCATATATATATACCATAGTTATAAGTAATGGGTTTCATGAATCTTATCAACATCCCCTTTACATATAAGCCCATGCATATTTCTTTCACATTAGGAATCTGCGAAAAATCTGTTAAATATGCATATATTTATTTGGTTCAGTTACATATCGAAATCTGCCGTTTTATGCAACTATTTTTCGATATATAGTTAAATACTTACTACTACAAATTTAAACTTTTTAAAAAGTTGTAATTTCTATTTCCGGAGAAAGCGACTGATTAGTAATTCGAATTATATGTGACATTATAATAAATGAATTATATTCTAGAGTAGAAATTTAAGCGAGGCATCAAATGACTCGTCGTGGTATTAAAAGACAACATTTAATATACGCTATTGCTGTATTTATATAAAAAAAATTCATTTCTTATTCAATTGTTTCAAACATGTAATATGACAATTTCGTTTCCAATTGATCATTTTCATTAGACTACTTCTCTCTACCAGTTTCCTTAAGGTGGTGGTGGCTTCGCTTAAACACATGCTTATTCGCTTCCGTTAGTAGAAATAAGGTAAGCGTTGTTTTTATTTATATTTCCTCACAAGACTTGAACGTTTCAATGGTGTAAGTATTTTTTCAATATCAGTCCCATTTTTGTCTAAGTTTGAAAGAATTTTTAATTGTATTTCTTGCAAATAGAAATCTTCAAAACAGTGGTTCCCAACGTGTGGTCGCGATTCTCAAGTGAGTCGCGAACAGATTTCTGGGGGGTCGCCGCAACTATATTTAGCTGCAATTACTTTTGTGTGTAATTAATATAGTATGTATTATATTAATTTAATATATTTTTATATTTAACGTCTTTTCTCTACTCTATTAAAAATGCTTTAATTATGCAAATGTGGAGGCGGTGGCCAGAGGGGGATTGCAGATTTTTTGGTCACTATAAAAGGGGTGGCGGATGACTGGGCAACTATAAAAGTCGGTCGCCGATTACTAGGCTACCATAAAAGTGGATCGCGACTTGAAAAAGTTTGGGAACCACTGCTTTAGACGCTCGTTAAAAATCATATTTTGGCGTCTTCCATTTTACCTCAGTTCTGTGAAAAACTATTGATACGTTTCTGCAGATTTCTTTTAACGTTTCTAAGATTACGATGTTGTAAGTAATTACATTTATCAAAACTAACGATGCATCTGTCTATGAGCATCTTAATAAGACGAGACCTGATGGCGCATAGGCTATGTCTAGTATGTTAAGATCTATTATTTTGATCTAAAGTCTATTTGTTTGATGAAGTCTAACCGACATCGATTTCATTTAGAAACGATGAAGCTATTGAAGAAATTCAATCACTAAAGCGAAGTCTGGAAGCTGCTCAAATACTTGAGGAACAGAAACAAGAACAAATAGATGCAAAGCATAGCGAAGTAAGAATATTTCGTTGTTTCTGATTTCAAGAACATACATGTTCTGCAATCTTCGATGTCTATGAGTTTGCTGCGGAAAATCCATCGTTTTCCAAATTTAACTTTGATGATTTATACTTAATCTATTGCTCGTAACTGACACATAATAATGCCTTGCTTTTCACGTCAGAACTATACATTGATTTTGTAAATATTTAGCTGTTTTAACAATAAGCTTTATCTTAATTAAAATTTGTCATCAAGTATATGATTGCAATTTTTATTTTATTTGTGGTTTTACGGCTCAAGGACTACAGTGGTCATGCTGTGCAGCGACCTACTGTTTTCCGAGGAATCCAAACCTCTTGAGGCTTGCGGAACCAAACCCCGGACTATAGTGAGATATTTATGAGATCTCTGAATAATTTTCCTTGATGGCACTTTTGGGAGTCGAACCCGGATTAACGGCGCACTAGGCGAACGCGTTACCACACTGCGCCACCGCAGGACCGAAGTTTTTATTATTAAAAAGAGTAAATTATGTGTTTAGTAGTCAGTTTCACGTCTTTCACTGTATTATTATCTTTTCTTCATTCACTCAATTGGTGATAAGTTCTTCTTAGTATCTAGTCTCAGCTTAGAGTTGTACTCGAGTAAACTGAGTTGGATGTGAATGTGTCGCGGGTTGATACTAGATTCCTACCATAGCGCCCCCACGTCAAAAATGGCTGCTTTTATCTGGTAGTTTAAACTGCCAGACGCCGAAGCGACTAAATAGCCAATGATGGTTGGCGTTGGGAAAAAAATCTTTTATCTCTCTCTCTCTCTTTCGATGGTAGCAAAACGGTGGCAAATAATTCTTGAATCCATGGACAACTTAGTTACATCTGTTGGCCAAGAAATGGAAGTTGAACGCCGAACTGGGAGGAGCCACTTGAAGGTTGTGTCACGCCTTATGGTCTAGAGCCAGGATACCGTAGTGTGTTTAGTTTATATATAGCATCAAATGTGGATGGATATGTAGTACTTTACAGGGTTGGTCTTTAAATTATTGTTTTGAAATCCTATCCCTTGCTACTTCAGTGAGCCTACGTTCACATGCGCGTCATCAAATATAGCACTGTATGAACATAAATATGATATGGGTGATTTTTACTTTTTCACAGTTAAGCCGATTGAGGTCCGAACTTCGGGACAAGGCGAGTGAAGAAAAAATATTCGACAAGGAAAGAAGTCACATGGAAAATAAGATCGGAGAGTTGCAAGCGGAGCTAGATAAAATCAGAAGCAAAATCACGGTCCCAGGTAATGCAGCTGGATTCGAAGTCCAGTATTAATGTAGAATAAGTGAATATTCTATCGAATGCTATGAGCAAACGCCATGCAGTTTCCATTTAGAATCGTTTTTATGTGTTTTCACTTTAAATATGTTGTGACAAGTAACGTATGTCATCTATTCCAAAATGGTGATTTTTTTCCCTTTATTTTACGAACATTTCATTTTCACTAATAGGGGTGAAAGTAGAAATACCTTAAATTCAATATTAAATCGATGTTCATTAGCTATCTAGAGCCGAACCCGCTTATAACGAGCATGAAGAGCTTTGACTGTTATATGCTAGTTCTCGTAAAAACGGGGTAGCATTAGAATAAGATTATAAAAAAAATAATAATAAAAGAACCTGACAAAAAAAAGGGAAAAATATATATCGTCATTTACGTATATTATATATCATATAGTATTTCAATATTAAAATTTTATATATTTTTGACACATACTGATATTACACTGGAGTGAAAAATTAAAGGGTAATTGATAAAAATGGACATACTCACATTGTTTTTATGATATAGGCATAATACTTGCTCAAAACCTTTAACGTTTCTCAAGAACTATTATATAATTTTAAAATAAATATAGTTTTTAAATACAGGAATAAAAATAATAAAAACGTATATATAAATTAACTGGATATAAAAAATTTATACGTAATGAAAGAAAAATTTAATAAGGGGTGTGATTAACCCTGACGTAAACATAAGATTTATAATCTATTGTTCATACCGTTTACGAGAGTATTGAATACATTTTGCTTCCACAAAATGTATTTAATACTCTCGTAAACGGCATGAATACATTTTGTGGAACCAAGTCCCATTACTCCTTAAGCACACTTGTTAACTTCTGAAGGGTTATGGGAAGAGGCGGAAATTCCCAATTTACGTCCTAAAGCGTCCCACACACGTTCAGTTAAGTTAAGATCCGGGAAGTGAACAATCTACTCCATTCGCTGTACATCCTCACTTTCCAAGAACTCCGATAAGATTTGCTCGATGGGTTCGTGCATTATCATCCATTAAGAAGAATTATTCACCAAGAGTTCCTCTAAAAAGTTTCACATATGGGTCTAAGATTTCGTCTCTGTATTTCTGACTAGTTACCGAACCCTCTTCCTTGAAAAACATGCAAGTCTGTGCGGCCATTTAACATTATGCCACACCAAACCATGATTCCTCTACCCGGTAAATCTGTGTCTTTCTAGGATGTTACTGGCGATATTTCTGGTCTTTGACTATCTCTTCATATAATTATACGTCTACGATCACTCTCCAAGCAAAATTGAGATTCATTTCTGACGAGAACTCGGGTCTCCTGTTCTTTGGGATTCCAGTTACGATGCTCTCTACACCATTTCAAAATAACTCATGCTTAAACTGCTTATCTGGCGGTTGATGTGAGGGGAACAAAATTCATCAGCCTTTCCGCATACAGACTCCTCTCATGCAGCCTATTACGTACACTGAAACTGCTTATATGCATCCTTGTAGATGCAGTAAGCTGTCGAGAAATTTATTGTGCTCTCGTCTGACTATTTTTCTTCGCAGTCAAAGCTATGAAATGGTCCTCTGACATGGTTATGGCTCACGGCCGACCTTGCGCTAGACGACGAGATGCTTCTTCGGTCTTTCTAAATTGTTTCTACAATGTGGAGAGGGCATTTTGAGGTATATTTAATGCATTAGATACCTCTGACTGACTCCGCTCGGTTCCCATTCACCCGATTGCCCGCCATTTTTCACAACAATTTGAATTAAGGAGCCTAGAATAGAAAACTGGCGCATAGTTGCCATTTTCCTGCCATCGTATCACGTGATCCCATTCACTGCTGTGTTAAAGTTGAGTGATTTACAAGTGTGTTATTTTTAATAAAATAAGGTGAAATGGACGAGTGTTCCACTGGGAATTGTTCTAATCATTCGAGGAATAAACATAGAATGTTTGCAGCGTAAAGTTTGTTTTGATTATTTGCATTATAATTTTACATTAATCGGAAACTAAGTTACGGTTGCAAATTGTATTTATTGGCGACATCTTAAAAGTTGCGCCAATGTTTACATTCGTCGGATAATCGCGGATTGTTGATTATTTTTATGCCAAAATAGCGATAGTTGCGTCAAAGCGGAAAACCTTTATCGCCAAGGTAAATGAAACCGGAAATATGAAGGAAAATGGCGGCTGTCTATAATTCTAGGGGCTCTAATTTAAATACGCCCTTCTTGACATGTTTAAACAAACAATATTCGAAAATTATCGGCACCAACTGATAACTCTTCTACAACCAGAATTGTAGGTGTTCTAAACCCACCCCTCTGATGCGCTATCGGTTGACGCGCTACTAATTTGCATACTCTTGTCTACAAGGGAAATTTTTAAATGATAATTGGATAGAAAATTTCCTGCTACAGTTTATAGTCAACTTTCATTCAAATCCGTCCATTAAAACGCGAGTTTTGACTTTTTTTCGATTAACCTTTAATTTTTCACTCGGGCTGGCGCTAGGCATTACGCCGCTCGGGGCAAGCACGTGATTTGCCGCTACAAAATGGCGGTCATAGTTTACAGTTTGTGTGAAAGTACCCCCGATAAAAATCTGCTACTCAGGGCGAATGCCAGGTTCGCCCCCATAACGCCGGCCCTGCTCATTGCTATTATCGATAGATTCAATATTGTTTGCAACTTTTATTTCGAAAACAATATCTTAAGGAGTGATGTTGAATGATGTTATTGAATGCATAACTTTGAAAAAGAAAAAACTTTTTTTTTTTTGGTGAAAAAGTGTGAAATTATTTCTAGACATGGCCGGCGCAAACTTGGAGGAAATTTTTTATACTGTAGTTCACTATACCAGGGTTTTTCTCGCAATAAAAGGTTTTTACCCTATGTATTTTGGATGTAATAAAACAAATGTTATATATCCTCTGGCTATAACTCTGTTCGCTGTATAACGGATCTTGCTATACCCGAATTAGACTGCACATCTCTATATAATATGTAATAAATGATATATAATTAATAAGTTTATAAATTAGCAATTGTCATCGGGGCCGTGTATGTCGTCCTAGGCGAAAACGAGTGCGCCTTCCTCCCCCGTAAAAGAATCGACACCCCAGTACACCTTGCAACAACCGAAAAGGGGAAAAATACGGCACATCCAGTCCTCTCACCGTGACTACGGTTAAAACGGGGTATGATAATCTGTGATTATCATACCCCGATATGATAATCACAAATTATCTTATAATACACAAATAAATGATCCAAAAATAAAAGTCTTACATTTTACTGTTAAAGGAGAAAATTGTAATTCCCATTCAGGTAATAGCTTACAAAGGTATCAAAAAGAAAAAGGGTCCTCTAAACCTTCAGTGGGACAGTAGTACTGATCGCGTAAAGTCCACTTAAAAAAATCTACCGCCCTAGGCAGCCGCCTAGTTCGCCTATATATAGTGACCAAGGGCCTGATTGTAATATAGGTTCTACAAAATGTATTAGATCGCAATTTAGAAGCTATATATATAATAACATATAAAAAGGGTACGCAAAATGATTTTTATAAAGCTAATTATAATAGTAATTACATCATCATATTCAACCATTATCTATCCACTGCTGGATGAAGGTCTCTCCAAATGCTTTCCACACAAGTCTATCCTGAGCAATTCGCTTCCACGTCACCCCAACCTGTTTTCTTATTTCATCCACCCATCTAGTTTGAGGACGTTTTCTAGGTCTTCGGTGGTCTCTTGGAATCCAGTTGAGAATTTGCGTTGTCCATCGTTGATCAGTTCTTCTTGCAATATGCCCAGCCCATCGCCATTTCAGCCCTTTTACTTTAACAATGATGTCCTCTACTCTAGTTTGCTCTCTCACCCAAGTGTTTCTTTTTCGATCTCTCCTAGTTATTCCAAGCATGCACCTCTCCATGCTCCTTTGCGTTGTCTGTAACTTTCGTATTGCTCCAACTGTTAGACTCCATGTCTCTGATCCATAAGAGAGGACTGGCAATACACACTGGTTGAAGACCTTTCTTTTTAGACACAAAGGCAATTTCCCCTTCAGGATAAAACTGTTTCTTCCAAATGCACTCCAGCCAAGTTTAATACGTCTGTTGAGTTCTTTCATAATGTTGCCATCCATTGAAATCAGCTGGCCAAGGTAAATATATGAATCAGCAATTTCTAGCTCAATGTTGTCAACTTGTATTTTTGTTTCCTCTACAAAATTATTGAACATGATCTTAGTTTTTTGTAGGTTCATCTTGAGTCCAACTTCTTCACTTCTAGTTGAGAGCTCTTGTACCATGTCTTGGAGTTCTAATGGGTCCGTTGAAAAAATAACAATGTCATCAGCAAACCGCAGATGATTTAAATATTCACCATTTATTTTTATTCCCTTGTTATTCCAATTTATCAGCTGAAAAATCATCTGTAAAGCTGAAGTAAAAAGTTTTGGAGAAATGGTATCTCCCTGCCTCACCCCTTTGCCAAGTTTGATAGTTTTGGTATCTTTATGTAACCGAAATTTTGCACTTGCATTTTTATACACACGTTTCACCATGTCAATGTACACATCCTCAATGTCTGTTGATCTTAAAGAGTTGATGACTGCTGATGTTTTAATAGAGTCAAAGGCCTTCTCATAGTCAATAAATGCAACACACAATGGAAGTTCATATTCATGTGTTCTTTCAATTAATTCTCTTAATACTTGAATATGGTCCACTGTACTGAATCCACTTCGAAATCCAGCTTGTTCTCTTGGTTGAGCTGCATCTAATTTTTTCTGCAGGCGATGTGTTAGCACTTTTGTGAAGATTTTATAAATAGCAGGTAACAAGCTAATTGGTCGGTAATTTTTTAAATCCTCTTTATCACCTTTTTTATGCAAAAGAATTACTGTTGCAGAATCCCATTGGTTTGGTATGTTACCACTGTTGAGGCATTTGGTAAAGAATTTTGCGAGTATGTCTTCTACATGTTCTCCAGCTTCTTTTAAGATATCTAATGTAATGCCATCATCGCCAGGGGATCTTCCTTTCTTCATACTTTTTATTGCAAATGCTACTTCTTCTTTTAAGATTTTAGGAGCTGTTCCTTCGACTATCTCAGAGTCTTCGTTTAATCCACTGTTTCCCTCATACAGCTTTCTGTAGAATTCTTCAACTCTTCTAAGTATTTCTTCCCTATTTCTTGTTACAGTGCCATCCTCTCCTTTTAATGCAATGATGTGTTTCTTCCCAATAGACAAACTCCCTTTAACAACCCTAAGGCTCTTGTTGCTTTCAATGGCCTTCCTTACTAACTCACAATTGAATTTTCTTATATCTTCTTTCATGTTTTTGCGCAAAGTTTTGCAAAGTTCTACATACTCGATCTTGCGACTGGTATTTTGATTGTCCACCTTCATAAGTCTTCGCCTTTTCATGAGTTGTTTCGTCTTCTCAGATAATTTGCTATTCTGCTTTTTACATATTACACCACCAATTTCCCCAGCAGTTTCAATTATTGTCTTAACAATGTTTTCATTTGCTTCTGAGATGTCAACTTCTTCAATAAGTCCTTCCAGTGCAGAAAAGCGATTTTTTAATTCCAACTTGAATGCCTCGGTATTTTCTTTTAATTTCTTTAAATCCACCCTCTTACATACTTGTTTCCTAATGAGCTTCTGCCTTTCTAGTTTAGTATTTAAGTGCATTTTACATCTCACCATTCGATGATCACTTCCAGTATTAAATCTGTTCAGTACACTGCAATCTTCAATAATTGATTTCTTGTTTGCCAGGATATAGTCAATTTCACTAGTTCCCCCATTTGGGTGTTTCCATGTCCATTTTCTTTGCGGTTTCTTCTTAAAAAATGAATTCATGATGCTAAGGTTTTCAGCTTCTGCAAATTCGATGAGTTGATCGCCACGTTCATTCCTTTCCCCATATCCGTATTTACCAACCGATGTCTCTCCTTGTTCCTGTTGTCCAATTCTTGCATTGAAATCCCCCATGATGAGCTTGATATGTTGTTTCCCTTTGGTGTGTAACTCTTTGATTTCTTCATAAAATTCTTCAACCTCTTCGTCGGTATGGCTTGATGTTGGTGCATATACCTGTACTATTTGAAGTTGGTATCGCTGGGTTAGTTGAACAACAAGCCTCGCTGCTCGATCTGATGTACTTTCAACTTCCAGAAGACAGTCTTTAATTCTTTTGTTGATTAAGAAGCCAACACCACTTGTTCTTCCAGTTTCCGTTCCTCTATAGTAAAACAAATGTCCGCTTTTCAGTTCCACCAACTCTTCACCTTTTCTTCTAACTTCACTGAGTCCTACAATGTCCCATTTGATCTTGTCTAGTTCCTCTTCCAATTCCTGAAGTTTTGCTTCAGAAGCAAGGGATCGTCCATTAAACGTAGCCAAGGTCAATAACAAACGGCAGCCTGGGCCATTCCAGTGATTCTTAGCACCCCCTGCTTTCATGCCACACTGACCGCTGCCTTGATCAGGAGCACTCCAGCACCTGGAGACTAGGGGCCATGGTTTCTGGTGTGTCAACATAATGGAGGAATTAGCCATAATTTCACCACGCTGGCTAAACGGGTTGGTGAATTAGCCCTCCCCTTCCGCCTTTCTATCCGTGTAGCAAATATTAATTTGCCACATAAATAGAAAGCTCAGCCTGCACCACTTGAAGGCGGGGTAGGACACTAGGTTACTGGCCTGGCCGGTTCCACACATCGTCACATACGTTCAGCGTGTGGGTCTCCTTCCAGTTAGATACCAGCAACCCTTTTGCAGGCCATATATATATATATATAAGTTAAGATTTTTTTAAGTAGTTCAAGTTCATTTAAATAAATTTTTTATTCAAATTAAATTATTTTATAACTCATTAGAATAGTGATGCTTTGCACTTATTCTATATGTGTATTTATTACAAATGCTGGGCGTTTGACTATTTAGTCATTAACCTTCGAACTTTTCAGTATTTGCTAACAATATCTTGAGAATTTTTTAGTGCACTGCACACGTTAAGATGATCCGATATCATCGGTTAGATGCTGTTGCATAGCTTGCAATCAGGGTTTTCAGCTAGGCCGAAGCTGAACAATTAATTATGCCTGCAGACAGTCATGTCCAGTTAACATGCGAAATTTTGCCACGGCAGTAGTTCTGGGGGTATCCGGAATAATTGATTTAGGATGGAGTAGTACGTCCCAGGGTTTATTTAAAGCTCTGTTTGAAATTTCCAGATCGTTGCTTTTACTAAAATAGTGACGTATAAATAGTTTCGATGAGTGAAATGTCATGGTCCCTCGTGGTCTCTGCAAGATAGATGTGCCTTTCTTGGCCAGCTGGTCAGCAAATTCGTTTCCTTCCAACCCAATATGTGCAGGGACCCATTGTAAGTTGATCTTGTTCTTCAAATCTTTCAATATGGACCTACAGCCATAAATGCTGTTGCAAAAGTGTTTTTTATTGTTGAAAATGGCTTCAAGTGCCGCTTTAGAATCGGGGAAAATGACATCATTATTGAAGGCGTTCTTACAGACGAGGAGTTGATTAAGTGCAATAAATGTAGCTTCAACTTCACCATCAAAGTGAAAAGTAAAAGTTCCCACACGAATATAAAATGAGAAAGGATTACAGAAAACACCAGTACCATAAGCTATATCAGAGACCCGTCTCTATAGGTATGAAGCCAATTTTCCTCAGGGTATCTACTGTGGATAGTTTATCTTCTATATGTCATATCCTATTCTATATGTTATTGTTATTAAAAATCTTATAATTGTGATAAAATTTAGATAAAAATTTAAAACAATAAA
>QLNU02014802.1:28585508-28599588 GCA_006491805.2 Dysdera silvatica
GCGGATTTTCAGATATTTGTATTACATTATTTTATATCATAACTCAACCTTTAATAAATTCATTATATTAATAATTGTTACATAAATTATGTAATAGTATTTTATATTGCTTTCCATTGTATTAAGGAAATTACAAATTATAAGCATCGTATATTTCACGCAATAGGATTTCGAAGTAATTTACTTGCTTTTCTAATCTCATTTTACAGAATTCGTGAAACGACATGTTGTTAAAGGATGCATTTACACCAGCGGCATGACTGGAGGATTGAAGTTAACGACTTTAGCTGGTACAACTCTCAAAATTGATTTACCGCCTGACGGTAAGTTGGTTAAGCACATTTTGTATACTTTTCGGAAAAAATATAGCTATAAAATAGTATCGCGCTTTGTACTCCGAAAAGTGGTTAAATGGAAAAATAACGTGTTTAATTTTAGCTTGTAGTGTGTATGTGGCACTAAATGGAGAAAGCGTAAGTAGCATAGGTCTACAAGATGAAGGATTACCATCGGCACAAAAATTTAAGTATCTTGGATCGTTCATAGGCTGCGATTGAGTTTTGACCACAGAGATACAACACAGAATCCAATGTGGGTGGTTAAATTGGAGAAAGATGAGTGGAGTGCTCTGTGATAGGAAAGTAAGCGGAAGGATGAAAGGAAAATTGTACAAAACTGTGGTCAGACCTGCAATGTTATACGGGGCGGAGACTTGGCCAATTACAAGAGCGCATGAAAGGAAGATGGAAGTGGCTGAGATGAGAATGTTGAGGTGGATGAATGGTGTTACAAGGAGGGATAAAATAAGGAATAACCTAATTAGAGGTACGGTCAAGGTTGGACCCATAGGAAGAAAAATACAAGAACATAGGTTAAGATGGCTTGGGCATATGGAGCGGAGAAATGAGGAATATGTGGGAAAGGTATTGGATAAGCTGGTGGTAATGGGTCAAAAAAATGGGTCAATGTCAAAAAAAAGTAAAAAACTATTGGCTTATTTTTTATTATTATGCTTGCGCTGGTTGATAGGAATACAAACAATTTTTTGCATCGAAGGTTAAAACTTCGAGTGATTTTATCAGAATGTTACATTAGCTGTAATTGAAACTAATCAGTGGACTAAAGCAATTTTTACTTAAAATTTGATAAATATGCACAGCATTAAAGTTATAAAATGAAAAGGAACATGATGCTTTTACTATTAATGCTTGATTGAACTGTAGTTTTCTGAATAATGTGGATTTTCGTGATTTGGGGCCCCACTTTGTTATCAACTGTTCACAGCCTTCCAAATTGAATTTTCTCCCATTAAGTTATAACTCAAATCAGAACATCTATGTACTTTCATAGAAAATACTTTTTAGAGGAGTACACCTTAAAAAAGTACAAAACTCCTTTCTCTCTCTTCGCATACTGTACAAAATGCACTCAACCGAAATGTTTCATCAAATTGGAATTAAATTGGTAAATATATTCAGTTTGAATGAAGTGTACTGTCCATGTACAAAGATACATTCTGTTCTCATTAGGATGTATTCGTGTTAATGGAGCAAAACTCAAGTACGGAGATATGGCAGCAACTAATGGAGTACTCCATGTCGTATCTGAGGCACTTTGAGAACCTTTCAAGCGGTACGAACCACGGACGAGTTTAACGGAATGAGTCATATTACAAGGCAACTTCAACGAGCTTCGTAAATCAAGTGGATTGTGGAAATCGTATTTGATAACGTGGGACTCAACGTAATTTCCATGAAGTAATTACACGTTATTACAGGAGACAATTATTATTATTTTGTTTTTCTGAAACCTTTCAACATATGATTTTAGGTGGTAATTTGATTTAAAAAAGATTTTCAATTAGCTCTCATCAAATTAAGTAAATGTGGGTTATTACAAAAATTTTAAACGTCATTTAGTTTTTGTTAAAATTGAGTTTTGATCTATAACAGATCCACTCAACTTACTACCCAGATATTTGTTTGTTTGTTTGTTTGGCTTTTTTATGGCGCAAGAGCATCTGGGCTATACTGCGCCATTGGCGCCAGATATTTGAGGAGGGTCAACAGGAAATTGAAAATCAATGAACTAGATTTAAAAATAGCATTATATGTATATATATATATATATATAAACGGTGTCTGAAATAGTATTTCAAATCTTCAATGGTATAATAATAAATGGTATTGTGAGGAGATAATGGTTAATAGTTATAAATGTAAGCATGCAGTTTTTAATAATTAAGATAAAAATATGCCCATGAAACCGTCATCAACTAATGTGACGTCATCTGTATCATCTGTTTACGAATAAATCATGAAGATCAATAAATATATAAAAACGTGTCATTGTTTTCATTGGCTGTTTTGATTTAATAATATTGCAAATATAATTTAATATTTTGCCCTGATTTCATGAAGATTTGCTTTTATAAATGTAATATTATATATAGTGGAATGGTTAGATTTTTCAGGCATAAACTATTTGAAAAAGAATTATTTTCGAAAAGGTTTTTAGTTTTTTATTTTATAAAATGATTGCATTCCATGGCATGTTATACATCTGTACAGAATATTTCTTGAGCGCTAACAGACATTAATTATAATACTTGAGAAAGTTACATTTTTTGCACATAACTGAATTTTGCACAGATTGGTTTTCAACACTTACACAACATAAAGTCACTTGTTACATTTGCTTATATTAATAGCAACACAACTTAAGTAAAACCGTAATTTCTATATACTTAATACGCTTTTAATTTTATTTATATTATTTTTTTTTTAAAAACGTTCCATACAAAATTGCCTTAATTACATTGTTTTGATTGATGATATCTGACTCCTTTGTGATCATATTTGCTCGTTGTTCACGTTATGTCACCCAAGTTTACATGTTCATTTCAGAGCACTTGAGTACTATTGCAAGGTTTTTAATGTCATCAGAATTTTAGATACACCTGGAGTATCTTAACTTGGCAATATTTTCGATGAAACCTGCTAATTTAAAATGCACCGCATCAACTACTTTGTCAAAATGTAGATACCTTATACTTATGCTTTCCTCAAATTCATTATTTTGTAGCTTATAAGGTGTATAAATGAACAGTATATCAATAACACATAAGTGATGATTAGAATATTGTTTAGATATACATTTTGAAGAACTGTAGAATAGATGGCTTCATTAACGTTACTATCAGGTATCTATTATGTGACAGTACTTACTATACTTACCTGAAGTATTAACAGTACTTACCTTACGGTACTTTACCTTAATAGGTTTCTAATTAGCTCATTTCATCGAAGAGTTTACTATATTTTGGCTATAAAAGTATCTAAACCGTTGATGATATAACTAGACCTTACAATAACGTTCAAGTGTTTTCAGTGAAACGTGTGAACACAAAAGCCAGTATACATGACACACACACACAAAAGGAAACAAGAAAAGAGGCAACACTTAGCACACAATAAACAAGGCAATTTTATATATGTGTTATTTCTGAACACAATGTAAAACATGACATATTACATGAATGTCATAACAACCATTATATTTTACTGTTCCAAAAATCATGGATTTATCCATAATCATAGGCTAAGCTCATACAAGAAAGCATCTTTATAGTGGAATTATTAAGGCTAGCTGATAATTATTAATTTTAATCATAACGCACTCCATGTATGAGCAAAGAATAAAACAGCAAAAGTGTAAGCACATACACACCGGAAAAAACCTTTACTGTTTTCATTTCATTCAAAATGCAATGTTTACAACCTCATTAAGTTGACAACATGATGTCAGTTTCGTTGAAAGAATCAAAAATCCATATTCTAAAATACAATTGACAATGGTTAAAACATTTCGCTCTCTTCGCAAATACTCAAGGATATGGTCGGAGACAAAAGGCCCGCCAATTCTTTCTTTGGGCATTGGTCAGTATCATGTATGCCGTAGGCGTCACAGAGATCGCAGAACAGGTGAGAAGACGAACGGCGATAAGGTATAGGTGGGGTATGATCATGGTTATTGTTGTTCCCTCTGAAAATAGATATGTATAATAGAATTATATTATATTATATTATAGTGAGTACATACAAATACCGGCTATCATGCTTGAAATAATTTTTACTATGTTACTTAATAAGACCTTCCGCATTTACACGACAGCATTTTTGACTGAATTAACATACCGGGTCAATTGGACAATATTTTAAAACGTTTTGATAAATATATTACTAAATATTTTCAATACCAACAGAAATAGTTTGAGACGATTGGAATTCAAAATGTTATGATCTAATTGTATAAAAATATTTCGTCCAAGACTTTAAAATGCTTTTAAATTTATTATATTTACCTCTTTCATTCTTAAATCAACGTAAGTTTAATTTGGGTGACCAGTCACATTGAAACACGCCGATTCCATTTAAATTAATTATCACTTAATATATTAAATATTTAAGTACTACAGTTTTATTATTATTTAAAACAGTTATTACATATTATTTAATGTAGTTATCACATATTATTTAATGTAGTTATTACATATTATTTAATACAGTTATTATACATATTAAATGCGGTTATTATATATTATTTAATACAGTCATTGCATATTATTTAATACAGTTATCACATATTATTTAATACAGTTATTACGTATTATTTAATACAGTTATTACATGTTATTTAATACAGTTTTATTACTTTCGAACGTAAGTTTATATGATACATTTGGAACGCATTTATCAATATTATATTCACATCTACAAATAATTAGGGCTGTTTAAAAAATTTAAACGAGCGTTTTAATTATTATGAATATTACAAAATGAAATTTGTTGACGCTATCCATCCATTGACATGTTTTCAATTAATTAAGCGCTTAATTAAACGTCATTTGCTAATGATGGACTATACTGATATTATGGAACTAACTGCTCTCTGTAGTCTAAGTTCCTAGGCTTTTAAGATGTTTAGTTCCTCAAAAAAAAACGTTAAGTTCTGGCCCAGCGCAACCCTTGCTGTCCTTAGGACGTTAAACTTAAACAAAAGCATGCATTGTTCTCGGTAAACCCCAATTTCATAAAATTTTGTAATTTTTATTCGAAAAATGAGAATTCATTCGGCTTTGTTCTTACAACGTGCTTTTCTTTATATGGCGTCTACATCATTAAATCTGCATTATACTCCGTAATTAAATATTAGCCAGAAATACATAAATTGGTAACTTGAAATGAAACGTTTGCACTAATTTCTAAATTTCATTTGATAACATTTAAATCAATGGTAGTAAAAAATTAAGCGAGATATGATAAGCACCAATTAAAATTATGATTCCATCCAGTTTCATCTCGTGGATGTCTTTGCAAATTTTGAATTGAAATGTGACATAGTTGTTTCAAATTGTTAAAAACATTTTGTCATGCGTTTTTTTTTTAAATCTTTACGTAGATTAGTTTTTCAATATATTTATGCATACGTGTCTATTAATATATATATATCCATATCGGCGGCATAGTATGACGTCAAGAATATACAATCCCCAAGTCACTAGCGTACACATGGGGGGTGTTAATGGGGGTTGTAACTCCCCCCCCCATGTTGTATATTTAATATAGAAATATGTGAGTTGAAGCTCTGTAACCCCCCATTGAGCCTATAAACCCCTTAAGAACTTTCTGCGTAAGCCTAAGTCCCAAGTGGTCATTAATCCTCCTGGAATAAAAAACACAACGTATGTACATTTTATGATGAGTACAGAAACATTGCTTTCCAAAACATAAAAAAGTCAACTATACACAAACTACTATAGATTATCATAGACACGGATTCTCAAACAAAATCGGTACTCTTTGGTCCCAAAAAGAAAACCCAGAAGCCTAGTAGAAAAGAAGATGTCGCCTACTCGCTAACTGCAAAAATAGAGCTGCACATCAAGCGAGCTGATTCCTGGAGCCCTGGGCATAAATATAATTTTGAGGATTATATTAGGTGTCCTTGTTGTCGTAATTAAACGTTGCACATGTTTACAAACTTGCCTCTCTTGTGGACATAAAATAATTAATTGCTTATGAACAAAGCTGAATTAGTTAAGGGGAAAATTAAATCCAAGTTTTGCCATTCTAACGATATCACTTCCAGATTAACTTCTGGCCTTTTAGTTAGAGAAAATAATTTACTGTTGAATGGTATTTTGGTTTTCTAACATAGAGATTTCTTTCGAACATTGTTAGACACTTGGGATTAAATAGGATTAGTTCTAGTTAATATGTTAGCAATAAGCGAAACAAAAGAAGGTTCCAGGAAATGAAAGGCTTCGAAAGGGAGGAAATAGGAGGTTCAAACGAGTACACAAGCTTAAATATTTAGGAGCTATTGTAACAAAAGGTTACAAGATTAGTACAGAGGCAAAAAATAACAGTGGAGAATAGATGGTACTTTCTGTTCTAGGAATTACAGAGTTTCGTGAACATCGCATGAAAATTTAAACTTTTCATCTATAAAATAATAAGTTTTATATATGGCAGGCATGGATATTGACTTTCAGTCACTTGCTGAGAGTATGGAAAAAAGGAAGTCTTTGGGAAAATAGACAGGAGAGTTAAGGAAAAATGCGAATAGAAAATTAGAGGAAAATACTGAAATGTACCATCTATATAATCATCTAAATCTTGTGATAGAAATGGGAAGGATTCATGTTACTCTGACATGTGAAAGGAATGAGACAGGCTGTACTACTTGACAGAAGATTATGCCGTATGAACAATAAAAACCAGAAAGGAGAACCAGAAAAGTGGGACGCCACAGGGAAAGATCATCGGATGGAGTGAGATAGAACCTCATAAACATAGGACTAAAAGACAGGTGGTAGAAAACTTGTGTTTAAACAAAGGAGAGTGGCAATAATTGTGTTTTTTATATACTTATATTTTTATATACTTATTTTTAAAGAAAAATGAAGATCATAGGAATATTAATTTGTGTGATTATGAAATATTTTTAATAATTTTTTATTCATATGGCGCACGGAATTGTTACGAATAAAATGGATTGAAAATTATAACAAACACGATTTAAAAAAATAAGATAAAAAATATAATTTTTTCCCCAAAACTAAATATTTATTAACATACTCTATAAGGAAAAGTTTAAATAATTATAAGAATATTAATAACAATAATAATAATAATGTCAATCTTACAACTGGAGATTTCCGTCAAAGATAACTTCCGTTTCTAAAATCTCTAGACGCCCACGCAAGTCGTCGTTTTTCTGTTGCATGTCGACAATCACTTTGTTCAAAAATTCCACCTTTGAAAAATTATATTCAAATTATACTTAGTCTCAAATTACTATTATTTAATAAAACGTTAAAAGATATTCCTTTTTATAATCGTACACATGAAGCTCAAAAGATAATTGTAAATATGTTTGCGTAATTTGATTGAAGTCTCTTTCTTACCTGATTCTCCATTGCGTCTCTTTCTCCCTGCACCTGTTGATACTCCAGAAGTCTGAAAATAAACAATATATATATATAATTTAAATAAAAAAATTAATTTAAGAAAAGAAATTTTTGGTACATTGAAATATTTAACACTATTAATAGATTTTTGTAAATTTTTTAATAAAAATAACAAATAGAAAAGGTGCAACGCATCACTATTCCAATAAGTTATAAAATAATGATAAAAATTATTGAATAATAAAGAATTTATATGAAAGTTTTATTTTTGTGTGTATTTTTCTTTATAGTTTTATAGTTTTTAATAATTTCTAATTTAATTCTAATTATTAAAGTCATTATCCAATCCATAATGATGTAGGATCAATGAGAAATTTAATTAGCAATGATGATAAAGATAAAATGCCAATCACAAAAGACCTTCAGTTTTCGAACAAAAAATACAATAAAAATTGTATTATGGAGGGGACTTTTGAAGGAAGACCCCCAGCATGGTGTGTTTCTGTTAGTACCCAAGTATTAACACAAAATAGGTACTAGTCTCCCAACACACCGAAAGCAAAATTTAGAAAGAACAAATTTCCTAAAAATTATGAACATACGGATGAATTTCAAACAAATATAAACAATTCTATACCAAAATAATATTAAACTAGAACAGTGGTTCCCAACAGGTGGTCCGCGAGATGGGTCATTATTTAAAAAAGATATTGAGAAAGAAATATATAAAAATATTATTATTATTAAATATTAAAATTAAATATAAAAATGAAATTGATGGTATATTTGTAGTAGGCTCCTTCACACATACACTTGAAGAAAAGCTGCTACGCTGTTGCATGTAGGGACTTTCTGGTGAAATGTAGGGACTTTCCATTGCTGCCACTAGGGATTTCACCTTGACAGCACTGCTTTGTTTGGCTTCACTGTTGGCAACACTGCTTTGTTTACTTCTATACATCTACATCTTTTCCCCAAAAAAGACGCGGCTCCCTTTTTTATTAAGGTCTTGCAGTCAACTCGTGTAGGGACGGATTTAGAGGTCATTCGGGGGGCGATTAATGACTTGATTTTTGAAAATGATACCTAAATGGACCTTTACCTTGCATCTTTTCAATGTTAAATTTTCATTAAGGAGGCGATCGCCCCCCTCCCCGTACCTGAACTCGTGAGAATTTTGAGAAGTGGTCCGCGAGTCCAATTGAAGTGGAAAAATGGTCCGCGGCTTAAACTGAGTTGGGAACCACTGAACTAGAATGAAATAAAAGAAGAATATTATCTTGCAATTTGCCTAATTCGAATTGTAATTTTTTAAAAACGTTTCATAACATTGAAATTACGTGAAATGATAAATAAATTAAAACAAATGTGCCATTCCAGATATTTTTAAACTGCACTTATAAAAGCTTCTTTTGTTTTATTTTACCAATTTTCTAATCTTTTCAAATTTATTAAAAATATTATAAATAAATGTTTTTGGAACTAAATTGCCTTCTAATATTTTTTCAAAGTTTTTTATAGCATTTTTAAAGTTTTTGTCTGTAGTGCAAATTTTTTCAACTCTTTTAATCTGCGTAATAATAATAATATTTCGATGTTTTGCAATATTTATATTTGAATTAAAATTAGTCAAGTTTGTCACTTTGAATTCAATGTATGTCCTTTTATCCAAAATATTAACCTCAACTTTAAGATCTTTTTCGATAACAAGAAGTAGGAATGAATCAAATTGGTAGATCTTTTATCTTTTATTGTTTTAAATTTTTATCTAAATTTTATCACAATTATAAGATTTTTAATAACAATAACATATAGAATAGGATATGACATATAGAAGATAAACTATCCACAGCAGATACCCTGAGGAAAATTGGCTCCTGGGAAAATTGGAGGAATACAGACGGGTCTCTGATAGAGCTTGTGGTGCTGGTGCTGGAGTCTTTTGTAATCTTTTCTCATTTTATATTCCTGTAGGATTTTTACTTATCTCTTTGATAGCGAAGTTGAAGCTATATTTATCACACTTAATCAACTCCTCGTCTGTAAGAACGCCTTCAATAATGATGTCATTTTCCCCGATTCTAAAGCGGCACTTGAAGCCATTTTCAACAATAAAAAACACTTTTGCAACAGCATTTATGGCTGTAGGTCCATATTGAAAGATTTGAAGAACAAGATCAACTTACAATGGGTCCCTGCACATATTGGGTTGGAAGGAAACGAATTTGCTGACCAGCTGGCCAAGAAAGGCACATCTATCTTGCAGAGACCACGAGGGACCATGACATTTCACTCATCGAAACTATTTATACGTCACTATTTTAGTAAAAGCAATGACCTGAAGGTTTCAAATAAGGCTTTAAATAAACTCTGGGACGTTCTAATAAATTCTAAATCACTTATTCCGGATACTCCCAGAACTGCCGCCGTTGCAAAATTTCGCATGTTAATTGCATGATTGTCTGCAGGCATAATTAATTGTTCAGCTTCGGCCTAGCTGAAAACCCTGATTGCAAGCTATGCAACAGCATCTAACCGATGATATCGGATCATCTTAACGTGTGCAGTGCACTAAAAAATTCTCAAGATATTGTTAGCAAATACTGAAAAGTTCGAAGGTTAATGACTAAATAGTCAAACGCCCAGCATTTGTAATAAATACACATATAGAATAAGTGCAAAGCATCACTATTCTAATGAGTTATAAAATAATTTAATTTGAATAAAAAATTTATTTAAATGAACTTGAACTACTTAAAAAAATCTTAACTTATATATATATATATATGGCTTGCAAAAGGGTTGCTGGTATCTAACTGGAAGGAGACCCACACGCTGAACGTATGTGACGATGTGTGGAACCGGCCAGGCCAGTAACCTAGTGTCCTACCCCGCCTTCAAGTGGTGCAGGCTGGGCTTTCTATTTATGAGGCAAATTAATATTTGCTGCACGGATAGAAAGGCGGAAGGGGAGGGCTAATTCACCAACCCGTCTAGCCAGCGTGGTGAAATGATGGCTAATTCCTCCAATATGCTAATACACCAAAAACCATGGCCCCTAGTCTCCAGGTGCTGGAGTGCTCCTGATCAAGGCAGCGGTCAGCGTGGCATGAAAGCAGGGGGTGCTAAGAATCACTGGAATGGCCCAGGCTGCCGTTTGTTATTGACCTTGGCAACGTATAATGGACGATCCCTTGCTTCTGAAGCAAAACTTCAGGAATTGGAAGAAGAACTTGACAAGATCAAATGGGACATTGTAGGACTCAGTGAAGTTAGAAGAAAAGGTGAAGAGTTGGTGGAACTTAAAAGTGGACATTTGTTTTATTATAGAGGAACGGAAACTGGAAGAACAAGTGGTGTTGGCTTCTTAATCAACAAAAGAATTAAAGACTACCTTCTTGAAGTCGAAAGCACGTCAGATCGAGCAGCGAGGCTCGTTGTTCAACTAACCCAGCGATACCAACTTCAGATAGTACAGGTATATGCACCAACATCAAGCCATACCGACGAGGAGGTTGAAGAATTTTATGAAGAAATCAAACAGTTACACACCAAAGGGAAACAACATATCAAGCTCATCATGGGGGATTTCAATGCAAGAATTGGACAACAGGAACAAGGAGAGACATCGGTTGGTAAATACGGATATGGGGAAAGGAATGAACGTGGCGATCAACTCATCGAATTTGCAGAAGCTGAAAATCTTAGCATCATGAATTCATTTTTTAAGAAGAAACCGCAAAGAAAATGGACATGGAAACACCCCAATGGAGGAACCAGCGAAATTGACTATATCCTGGCAAACAAGAAATCAATTATTGAAGATTGCAGCGTACTGAACAGATTTAATACTGGAAGTGATCATCGAATGGTGAGATGTAAAGTGCACTTAAATACTAAATTAGAACGACAGAAGCTCATTAGGAAACAAGTAAGTAAGAGGGTGGATCTAATGAAACTGAAAGTAAATACCGAGGCATTCAAGTTGGAATTAAAAAATCGCTTTTCTGCACTGGAAGGACTTATTGATGAAAGTGATATCTCAGAAGCAAATGAAAACATTGTTAAGACAATAGTTGAAACTGCTGGGGAAATTGGTGGTGTAACCTGTAAAAAGCACAATAGCAAATTATCTGAGAAGACGAAACAGCTCATGAAAAGGCGAAGAGATATGAAGGTGGACAATCGAAATACCAGTTCCAGGATTGAGTACATAGAACTTTGTAAAACTCTGCGCAAAAGCATGAAAGAAGACATAAGAAAATTCAACTGTGAGCTAGTAAGGAAAGCCATTGAAAATAACAAGAGCCTTAGGGTTGTTAAAGGAAGTTTATCTGTTGGGAAGAAACACATCATTGCATTAAAAGGAGAGGATGGCACCGTAACAAGAAATAGGGAAGAAATACTTAGAAGAGTTGAAGAATTCTACAAAAATCTATACGAAAGTAACAGTGAATTAAACGAAGACATTGAAATAGTCGAAGGAACAGCTCCTAAAATCTTAAAAGAAGAAGTTTCATTTGCAATAAAAAATATGAAGAAAGGAAGAGCCCCTGGTGATGATGGTATTACATTAGATATCCTAAAAGAAGCTGGAGAATATGTAGAAGACATACTTGCAAAATTCTTTACCAAATGTCTTAACAGCGGTAACATACCAAACCAATGGGATTCTGCAACAGTAATTCTTTTGCATAAAAAAGGTGATAAAGAGGATTTGAAAAATTACCGACCAATTAGCTTGTTACCTGCTATTTATAAAATCTTCACAAAAGTGCTAACACATCGCCTGCAGAAAAAATTAGATGCAGCTCAACCAAGAGAACAAGCTGGATTTCGAAGTGGATTCAGTACAGTGGACCATATTCAAGTAAGAATTAATTGAAGGAACACATGAATATGAACTTCCATTGTGTAGTCCATTGACTATGAGAAGGCCTTTGACTCTATTAAAACGTCAGCAGTCATCAACTCTTTAAGATCAGCAGACATCGAGGATGTGTACATTGACATGGTGAAATGTGTGTATAAAAATGCAAGTGCAAAATTTCGGTTACATAAAGATACCAAAACTATCAAAATTGGTAAAGGTGTGAGGCAGGGAGATACCATTTCTCCAAAACTTTTTACTTCAGCTTTACAGATGATTTTTCAGCAGATAAATTGGAATAACAGGGGAATAAAAATAAATGGTGAATATTTAAATCATTTGCGGTTTGCTGATGACATTGTTATTTTTTCAACGAACCCATCAGAACTCCAAGACATGGTACAGGAGCTCTCAACTAGAAGTAAAGAAGTTGGACTCAAGATGAACCTACAAAAAACTAAGATCATGTTCAATAATTTCGTAGAGGAAACAAAAATACAAGTTGACAACATTGAGCTAGAAATTGCTGATTCATATATTTACAGCAGCTGAATTCTAAATGGATAAACAACATTATGAAAGAACTCAACAGACGTATTAAACTTGGCTGGAGTGCATTTGGAAGAAACAGTTTTATCCTGAAGGGGAAATTGCCTTTGTGTCTAAAAAGAAAGGTCTTCAACCAGTGTGTATTGCCAGTCCTCTCTTATGGATCAGAGACATGGAGTCTAACAGTTGGAGCAATACGAAAGTTACAGACAACGCAAAGGAGCATGGAGAGGTGCATGCTTGGAATAACTAGGAGAGATCGAAAAAGAAACACTTGGGTGAGAGAGCAAACTAGAGTAGAGGACATCATTGTTAAAGTAAAAGGGCTGAAATGGCGATGGGCTGGGCATATTGCAAGAAGAACTGATCAACGATGGACAACAGAAATTCTGAACTGGATTCCAAGAGACCACCGAAGACCTAGAAAACGTCCTCAAACTAGATGGGTGGATGAAATAAGAAAACAGGTTGGGGTGACGTGGAAACGAATGGCCCAGGATAGACTTGTGTGGAAAGCATTTGGAGAGACCTTCATCCAGCAGTGGATAGATAATGGTTGAATATGATGATGATGATATATATATACATATGTTATTGTGTGTGTATGTATATATATGATGATGATGATATATATACACACACATATATAATATATATATATAATGCAGTATAATCTCGTTAATCCGAACTAATTAAAACCAAGACTTCTTTGGATGAGCTGTAATCTTTACTACAGAATTTACCGTAAGCTATATTTGTTTGATGTGTGTGTGTACGTGTTGAAAATTTAATTCGTTAGCAACACACACTGCACTATGCGTTTAGCCGACTGAATAAAATTGTGTTAACTGAGTAGATTTTATTATTTTATTGGCAATTATGTTAACTGAGAAAATTGAACCCCTGAGAAGGATAATAATAGCCAACTAATTAAATATATGTTAACCATAAGTAGACTTAAATAATTTCTTTTGGGTATTTTTTTTGTCGAATATAACTGAGGGCCGCCAAAAGAAAGTCACCAGACCCGCAGGCCACGAGGCTATAGTCATTAGCTACATCCTAGAATAGTCTTGAAGAAGCTAAGAAAAGTTTTTCTCGGCCAGACTTTTTTCTCGCACAGCCTCAACACCCGTGTCAGCAAACCAGCTCTGTACAGCCCGTGCTGTGTGGATAGGAGCACGATC
>QLNU02014802.1:28607299-28622532 GCA_006491805.2 Dysdera silvatica
ACGATAAACTTCAATTTATTGTCGTAAATTAAATATTTTTGTGATTATAAAGGAAGGCTAGTAATATAACATTTACCTAAACTATTTAACAGTCCAAAACTAAAAATTTTACCCGATGAGGGGCCCTCGAAACCGCCCCCCGTAATAACATCTTCGATTCGCCCTTCAGCGTAGGATGTAGGAAAGGTTTGGAGACGCTGATCTAGTAGCTTTAAATTGATTAGACAAAAGAAGTAAAATCTAAGAGATTATTATTTATTCCGTTTGATTCGCTTATAACGAACTTGAATATGTCGAAATTTCACATATAACGAACATTTTCCTTGTCCTTTGAACTTCAAAAGATTAAGCAGCTAGTATAGGTTAGTGGTGTACCAATCGTTCAATGAACGAATCAATGAACGAATCTTTTCGTTTATGAGCGGTTGATAGAATCGTTCAGTGATCCGTTCGGTGACCGATTTGGCTATTCCGTAGTTTGGATATGTCGTAGTTTACGTATATAGAATAATTTTGCAGCTTCCTTCAGCTTTATTATGAGCGGGTTCGACTATAATACAAATAGAGTAAACTATTTTAATAACGTCGCTCTATTTAACTATTTCTGTTGAACGACGGTATTTTGCGATACTAGCAAATGCTTCACAAAATTGCACATATTCCTATTAACGTTCTTTTCTATTTAAAGACATTTCTCTTTAAACAGAAAAACTTTGTGTTTAACGATGTTTCTCTTTAAACAAAATTTTTTTTTGTTTAAAGATGCTTTTCTTTAAATAGAAAATTTTTTGTTTAAAGATGCTTTCCTTTAAAGAGAAAAATTCTGTGTTTAAAGGTATTTCTCTTTAAACAGAAAAATTTTCTGTTTAAAGATTTTTTTAAAAAAAAATTCTTTTTAACCCTTTGAATTTTTTTCTTTTTATCAAAATCGCTTAAAAACTGCATATTTCTTTTTATTACATATTTCAAATCTACATGTAATTGAGAGTTAAAATATGTAGCACATTTTTGTAACCAAAGATGGTGTGAGATGAAACATGGAAAAATTTCATACCCAGGAAAATCGCTTGAAAAGAAAATTTTGTTACTTTCATGTTGCCCGTGGAAATCGCGGGATAAGCAGTCAGAGGGTTAAAGATAATTCTACATTTGAAATCCGCTAATGGGAAATTTATATAAAAAAAAAAAAAAATTATAGAAAAAAACACATTTATAAAATGTATCGGAGAGAATGACTATGTAAAACAAAAAGTGAAAATTTTCAATTCGGAATCAGCATTTATGTAAAAGGCATTACCCTTCTGTAAATTTTCATCTGCAAAGACCCGCTGAAGGTTCTCGGGAGAGAGTTGGCGAAACGCTCCATTGGTGGGAGCGAACATTGTATATAACCGGTCTTCTGTACATCAAAGAAAATATTATATATAATTTTTAACATGCAAATAATATTAATATACAACTTAATAAATATTGATGGCGTACATTATACCGAACACATTGTATACAATTTTCATATTTCTGCAATTTACTTCTTTTGATAAATGTTTACTCATATATTTAACAAGCTATTACTTGCTAAATGTTTGCTCAAATATTTAACAAGCTATGGCTTTATGTCCTGCTCTATTTTTAAACTAATCACATTAACATTTTTAAAAGTCAAAAATATCAATTGTAACGTCAGAACCATATTGAAACATATGTGCCACCTTTAATGGTATATGGATTAAATGAAATTCTATATCTATTTCATATATTCAATGTTTAACCTGTGTCTAAATAAAAAAATAAGTTAGTAAAATGATGGAGGATTTAATAAACGAAACCCTGTTATTTAAAGAAAACCCTGTTAAATTTGACAAAACAAAACCCTGTTATTTAATTGTATTACTTACCATAACTCATTATAAAGTTCTGCTTATGAAAAAGCTGCAACTGTAAAGGTATTTAAGAATAAGAAAGAAATTTTTATTCAACCTATATGCAACTATTGTGGATACATATCCCACCCTTGAGACAAAAGTGTTACAACTCAAAATTCGGTGAAAATGACTTAATGTTACAACTAGATGTAAAAAAACAGTACTGCATCTTGCCGTATACAACGTTAATCTATGAGTTATTCTGATTTCCGTTAATCTGTATAGGTTACGGTGTTGATGATTCATTGCCGTTTTCCGCGTCTCAGGGAAAGAGTTCCATTTTGAGTTGTTCGTTGACCTTGAACGAGGGACCGTTAGATTCTCTTTTTACAAAGCGTTATATTTTCTGTTGTAACTGTTTACGATATCGGACGAGGCAGAAAAGTATGTACTATTTCGAGTTGTCACACTTTCGATGAATGGTCAAAGGAAAGGATTTGGTTACAACTTGAATTGCTCCTCTTTAGCTGAATGTTCGAAGAAAATAGTGTCATCGATGTAAAAATTTTTTAGGTGTAATAGAGTAGAATCTTGACAGTTAGTAAAGGGAATAGGGTCTTAACGCCTTCCAAATCATTTCTACGGCCTCAGGTTTCTTTCTAGAAAGAGTACGATGACGTACTTTCCTACTAACCGTCATGGCAGGGCCGTGCTTAGGAAAGTGCGAGCTGGGCGGCCGCCCAGGGCCGCTAAAAAATGTAGTGCAAGCATCAATAAATAAGTTTTCAGAGGTCCTTATGTACTTTCCCAGAGTATTTAATCAATTGACCTTTCGTGTGTGTAACGTTATATTTCCCATAACGCACAAGAAACTTTTAAATCGTGGTCGAAATAAATATACACGTTGTTGGTTAAATGCACTGGCATCAGTAAACTATACATGTTATCTTGTTTATTGTTGTGATCCTATAGCCACTACAAAGGCCCCCGGTTTCTGATAAAAAAAAAAAAAAACCACCTTACCACGAAATTCCGAGATGCAGAAATTTATAATTATATTATACTGGCTTTTCTTTGTGTTTATAATGCTGCAGTGGACTTAAATAAAATCATTTCTTTTATCCACAACATCGAAGTTAAGCAAGAAACGCCAAATGGTTGATATACCCACAAGCTAACTTTGTTTAGACATGTCTATTTTTAATTTAACTTCATTATCTTCTCTTTTCCTTTGGCGTTTGGACCAGTGAAGAGATCTATTTTGCAATGCTAAACCGCGGTCAGTTTTGCTAATCGTTGTGTTATGTTAAAACATTTTTGAGGGCCGCTAAAATCTGTTTCGCCCAGGGCCGCTAACGCCGTAAGCACGCTCCTGAGTCCTGTCGCCATGTTTGTCAAGCTTGCCCTTACAGCATTGCTTGTGAAACCTGCAGATGCAGATGATCCCTCGTGGACTACTAAACCCACCGTTACTGTGGACGGAGCTTTTAATATTATTATTATAGATCCCTCAGTGAGTACTGAACCTAGCCAGACGTCTCCCGGTCGTGACCAGGAGAGCATTCGATCATTACGTAAGCAATATTTTGGCCATTTTATACCCCCTCCCCTGGTAAGCAAAAATTAACATTGGCTAACATAGGAAAATAAACACAACAGTATCCCCCTATACACACTCTCCAAAGGTTTGTTTGTTTGTTTTTTGGGCTCAAAGACTACAGTGGTCATGCTGCGCCGGGACCTACAGTTTTCCGAGGAATCCGAACCTCTTAAGGCCTGGGGAACCAAACCCCGGACTACAGTGAGCAGTGCGATCTTTTATGAGATCTCTGAGTAAGCGTTCTTTTTGCACTGCTGGGAGTCGAACCCGGATTAGCCGCGCAATAGGAGAACGCGTTACCACACTGCGCCACCGCAGGGCTCTCTCCAAAGGTGCTTACGTAATATTTAAAATATTCCCAATGTCATTTCTCTCCGGTTGTAACACAATAACAGGATCATAACTGGTCAATCATTGAAGAAGCTGTGAACCGGATTAGGACCCCAAGGCACCTTTTGCCGCCCCTTTATACCCGTCCGCCCCTCCCCCAATCAGTGATAGGAGCATAAAAATTGCTACACATTTTTACTGACAATAAATATGTTGAAAAACAAACTCATAAATTGAAACATAAACATTAAACAATATTAACTTATATTGAAGCATTATTCCTTTTTGGTATATAATAAATCAAATTCAATTTTATTGAAATAAATTTTAATTTTAGCAAAAAATAAAAGCCCATCGAACACTGGTATTTAAATGGAAAACACGTCTATATAGCTTTCTTCTTTTCAAAATAGTACTTCCCGTTTTTAGTTCTTGCTCGGCATCAGTAAATATCAAAAACCGACCAACGAAACTGTTATAATTCAAAATAGTACATCACGCAAACCTTAAACGAATCTCCTAAACCGTTGCAACTCAAAAAGTCGTGATAATAAGGGTTTTGGTCTAATAAATGAAGCAAATCTTGCCTCATCTGATGTTTCCAGAAACTGATCTTAGGATTGAAGTTATTAGATGAACAAAAAATCCCTCAATTCAGCCAGAAACGGTTTTTTGCATTTCCTGAAAATTGGGATTTTTTGAGTTGTAACACTTTCGTCGCAAGGGTGCGATATGTTTCGTTATTATTCTAATGTCTGTTATTCTAATGTTATTATTCTAATGTCTTATTATTCTAATGTTACAATTGAGATTTGGGGAATATTAATTTGATTAGGTTGAACATGGGTGAGAACGGAAAGCAATATCTTACTACGAGTCTTTCCTTCAGTTACGTAAAATATTTCATAAATCATATTTCTCTCGATTTCAGTTGTCTCGATTTGCATTATTTTCATAAAATCAATGAGTAGGAAAACAGTAATTTTATTTTTAGTAGACAATAAAACCAAGCATCGTTTTATGTAAATTTATGGCCCCATTTAAAAAATTGTTATAGTGGGCAGGATGAAGAATTGAATTGACGAATGCATTTTATTTAGGTAAACAAGTCCATTAGAGTTCGGGTAGAAAATAGTTTTTCTAATTAATTCATTTTTTGTCAAATAATTTTGACGCGCTTTTTAGTAAGTCAACGGTTTGCAGTTTCGGACCATGCCATCCGATGACTTCAGTAGATGAAGAGGGAAAAGCAACGCGAGGGGTATAGGTATAAGGGATTACCACATCCTTTGAATATCGCAATTTTTTCAAGGGAATGAAAGCACATTGGCAACTAGTTTAAAAAACTTTTTTTTTTGTAATTGGGAACAGTTATGTATCTGAAATTTTAAAATGAATGGAAAAAAATAGACAGCCATGTTCACTGTACGTGCTACAAATATTTAACGTAAAATAAGGCCAAATTTTTTATAACTGCATGAGAAATAACTTTCATTTTTCTATAGAAAGGCCACAAAAACCATTAGCAGCGTCTACTACTACTACCATTTTTCTACTTATATATTATTTATGTTTGCCGAACAATCATCATCTACTTAATCCTTAATACAATGGAAACAGCATTTGAAAACAGACTTGAAGATCGTGCTTTATTGGATTTGGCATCTCTTTATTTTCGATATTAGAAAATTGTAAGCCGAAGGTCTGGGAACTTATCGAACATAAAAGTTTTTCAAATATCTATTTATAATCGCTCACCAGACAAAGGTAATTTCAAATGATCTTAGAAAGATAAAGAGAAACTTAAAACGTAATGTTGTGGGAATACTTCCTTTTCAAGGAAATATTCTTTAAATAACCGGAATTAAAAAGATTCTTTATTGTAAGGTCGAAATCCCTTTAGAGGACCTCCCTTCAAAGTCTGCTTCCTTCTTTCATTTGTTTCTTATACATCAAATAATTTAATAGCTTTGAATAAAATTGTTTCATTTCATCATAAAACTTTATGATGAAAATTAGATTGTGGCCTATATTAATAGTTTTCAGATGCATATTATACAATATCGTGTTCTGTCGGGAAGAGCATCTGAAGTTAAATTTTCGATAATCGATTTTATTATTTTTTAATTCAGTATTTTAGTAAACAAGCTTGATTTCTTGTGTTGCTGTACATTTTTATTATCGGTGTTAGTTTATTTCGTCACCAGCAGTCCTATGTCTAACGCGAGGTATTTAAGAATTAGAAAGGAATTATGGGAGAGGAGTTGTAAAATCCTAAGACAAATGAATAATAAATAATAAAATATAAGCTGTGAACAATAATAAGACGGAAATGAAACTAGTGGCAAGCTATTTGTGTAGTATTATAAACAGATGCTCACTTACTGGACTTAAGATACTGACGAACTTCAGGAAGTCCATCTATTATGTTCCTCCAGATGCTTAGGTCATTGTCCGGACCTTGTTCAAGAGCTGCAGACGTAGTTGAAAACTTTTTATCCAATGCACTTGCATCCGGGGGAGGATCAAATACTTTGTCAATGGCGAAAATGATTCCTCTGGATGTCCTTTTCACGGAAAGTACAGGAGTACCCCCGATTAGAAAACGCTATAAATGAATGAAAGTATAGTAAAAAATAAATGAACTCTATAGCGTATTTTTACTTAACTATTGCTCTTATCACAGACATGGTAATACACACACACACACACACACACACACACACACACACACACACACACACACACACACACACGCACGCACGCACATACACGCACGCGCACACGCACGCACACACACACACACACACACACACACACACACACACACACACACACACACACACATACATACATACATACATACATATGCTCCCAATACTTTGTCCCATATATAACCAAGTAAAATTTTTTATCTGTCCATGATGAATTCTCTCTTCCCATAAAAAAATATTACAATTGAATAACACACAAACTAAACAAAACAAAATCCAACACCAAGAAGATCCTTTCTCCCTATTATTTGAATGCACTGCGCGTGTTGTTTCTTCAAGTATATGCAACCATTATTCTCTTTTTGGCATTCTAACGTTCCCCATACAATGTTAGCACATTCCAATTTATATTTATGGAGCTTTAATGCAATGAGTTAAACGCAGGTGTTGAGTAACACTACTACACTATTCACGCGCTTTACACAACAGTTGTGCCAAATTCGTCACTGAATGAATGAATGAAGGAACGACTTTGCCCATCTATGATGAGCGAGTTCACTTTTTCACTGATTCGGTTACCGAACGGGAGCTTGCCGTAATACCGAGAGTCGAACCCTTGATAACGACACGCTGGGCAAACGCGCTACAACTATATTACCTAGGACCAAAGAAGGAAGGAATAGATAACCACTATTTCATTATAATAAGTGGTTAACCCGCGAGCAGGCGTGGGGTGTGTTTCACACCCCACAACTTACAATTTGTGAAAAAAAAACGCCCACCCTTGCTTCTGAAACTGGCCAAACTCTTTCCTGTTGCCTTCAAAGTCACAATCTTTTGGGGTAGGGTGACAAAGAGAAAATTCCACTTATTGTTCCCTGTAAAATTGGACGTTTTTAATGAAATAATGCTATATAATCAGATGGGGTGCAAAGCACCCCGCGCGTTCTTCTAATCTGTGCGCCTGCGCGCGAGTTAATAAGAGCACTTCAGTTACTTAAACTTGAAGAAGAACAAACAATCTTTTTGTAGTTCTGCCTTCATGTTGTTTTGACTGCGTAAGTTCTTAAAAGTGTTATTCTTGAAATAATTATGGAAGACTTTCTTCTGCAGCTTACGTTTGCTTTTGAAGAAGCGCCGCAACGTTTGGAACTAAGTGGTTAGAGTGAACAAGAAACGCAAAGATGCGCAAAATTTTATCTGTAAATTTTGAAGATACAGAAGTTAGAAAAATCTACGTAAAAGGAATTATATTCTGTATTGATATTGTGACTGCGAGACGTCACATGTTATAATTCCAAATTCATCATTTATATGTTATAAAGCATAAAATTTACAAAGCTGATTAAAAAGCAAAGAAACGCAGGACATTCGGTAATGGCGTGTTCATGCGTTCAAATATTGCGCAGTTAGGCCTAGGTCGACTCCCAGCTCGTACAGCAAAAAACGCCTACCCCCAACAAACTGCTAATTGCAGATCAGAGGTTGGTTTCTTAGGCCTTAAGAGTTTCAGGTTCCTCGGAAGGTCGTTGACTCCGACGCATCATGACCTTTACTTTTACTATTTTTGCGCCGTAAAAAAAACTTGGCAAAAAATGAACGAAGTCGCAATTGGAATTGGTATTTAAAACTAAAAATATAAAATTGAACTTTTTTGTGCATATAAATTAAAGGCAAAAAAAAAAAAAGCTTAATGCGTTACAAAATTAACATATTATGCAAATATTCCAGAAACTGCAACGGGAAATTTAAATAATTAACCTGAAAATACCTTCCTATCGGGCATCAATTTGACAACGTGTGTATGACCACCGAGAGTTTTTACACGGGCATTACTCCTAAGGGTTTCAGGATCCAGGGTTTCATCCAGGACGTGCCACTCAAGTGTGTTTTTTAGATGATCCGGATCCCGGCCAAGTTTTTCGAGCTGTTCCGGAGGAAGTTTGGAGAAGGCCGCATCAGAAGGCAGCAAAACTGTGATGCCTCGTGGGCCTACATTCGTATATGTAAATACTTAGCGATATGTTGTATCAGAAATATTACAAAATACTAGATTATAAGACCACAAAATACTAGATTATAAGACCACAAAATACTAGATTATAAGACCACAAAATACTAGATTATAAGACCACAAAATACTAGATTACAATACTGTCAAATACTATAATGATATATATATATATATATATAAGTTAATGTACATTTAAGTGTAGTGTATTTATATATTACATTAGAAGGTAATACCATATGCCGCGAATTTTTCTGCTATATATATATATATTACAAAATATCGTAATACAGGCCTGTGGACAGGCTAAGGGGCAATCTGGTAAGGTAACGATTATTGACAAAGAGTTTGCCTGGATTGTTTGTTTGTTTTTGCCATGAAAGACTGGCTATACTGCGCCATGGACAAAGAGTACCTGAAACCTTTATACAAACACTACTAGAAATGATATATTTACATTTAGACATTATGTCACTATAATCCCAAATAAATTTGACGCTCCTCTGATGGATTTTTTTTTAGTTTATTACAAATATTATAATATTAGCATATATCAAGATTTGTATTTTAAATTTTATGGATGGGAGAAATTGTGTAGGAAAGAAGGAATTATATAAAAACAGCTTATACAAAGACACATAACAGTTTTATACATTATTAATTTTTAATAATTTTCAATATTTTAACATTGTGTTATTATTGTTCTATATATATATACAAATAGTTTGATGGGGAAATGGGGCACAAGAGTGGGACAACTGAAGCCGCGCCCATTCTGGCCCCGGCTTGGCTATAGGCCTGTCGTAATATATATCTATACTGCGAAATATTACAGTGATATATCATCATATTTAAGTGTCTTATCCGATTCGGAGGCTGGCGGCCGATATGGACAATATTTTTCTGTCTCTACTGATTTTTTTTTCTATCCCTAGGTCTCTTCCCCATGCTATTATGATTCCCTCCAGTGCCAGTGTGGTGGTGGTAGTTCATATTTTTCTCCCATCACCACGTAGCTGCAATATGCTAACTTTTTCTCAGAATTGAAGTGATGGTAATTCTTCATGTATTGGATCTGTTCACGAATTCCTGATTGGAGATCTTCTCAGCCAATTTTATTTTCAATAGCCTTCTGAGGGTTCACATTTCAAAAGCTTCGATTTTATTTCTGGCGTCTTTTTTTAATGCCCAGATCTCGTAACCATAAAGCAGAATTGGCCAAATATAACATTTTAGAATTGGGATTCTGAAATGCAAATTTAATTTTCTCTCGCACAGAAATGTTTGTATTTCACCGAATTTTGTTTTTTCCAGGCCGATTCGGCACCTTATATCTTTTGTTCGATCGTTATTGTGGCAATAATGTTTTCCTAAATAGCAAAAAGGATTTACTTACTCTATGCCGATGTTTTTTCTTGCGCTATTTTCCAGGACAACGTGGTGACGAGGGGTCATTTACAAATTTTAGCAAAATAGTTACTGTTAACTCTGCCGTCTCAAAATCCCTTTATTCCCTGAAATTCCCTCAATCCTTTATGCCTATGCAGATTCCGCGCCCCGCAGATAAAGCGGATCTTCCTTGTTAGAATAATGGGTCTTTGTAGATCGAAGCGACTGAGGTGGGGGGAAAGCAGTATATGGTCATTACATGGCATATATTTTGGACAATTATCCCATGGGACAGACTTCGTCACCAAAAGGTTAAGGGTTAGTAGCAACTTGTGGAACCCAGTGTTGGACATGGAATAGAAAGTATCCGTATGTTCTAAATAATATAAAGTACTACGTTATATACTTTTTATTATTCACATTTAATATAAGGATAATGACAATATCACAAGGTTAGAGTTAATATACTATGAATATACATGACAGTAATAAGATTATAACGATGATTAAAATAAAAAGTGTTATAGATCGGGAAAGAGACAGAAAGGTAAATTATATTAAAGGTAAATTAATGCAGAAATTTCTCGAAATAATAAGTTTTACTTTACCTGGATGTCTTATCTTGTTAATCAGATGGGTTCGGCCAAACAGTTGATTTGCAGTGTTAAATGTCAGTTTTCGACCATCTGGAAGAACAACCGGAGTTTGCATAAGTTGTTCCAACGAGGAGTCATGGTCTTCACTTTCCACAGGTTCAGATCTAGTGGAATTCACAGGCTTGCGATCTCTATTCTCAGGTCTTGATAGAGCACCTGCGCATTTTACAAAACAATTATCGCGTTTAAAAACGTTAATTCTCATTTTGCAGTTATACCGTTAAATAAATACTTTTATTATCTTGCCATAATTTATTAATTTACCATGCTGATGAGAAAACGACGGATGGCTGGAAGGCAGAGCTTTTAATCTAACTCCAAAACCATTCGAATGTTCCCCACTTTCTGAAAATTTCTCGTCTGCTCCAGGATATCTAAAATGAGGTGGTGGTGGTGATGGCCGTAGAGTCGCTGGAGTCAAAGAATACTTGGACATGCATTTGCATTGCTCGACAAGTTCCTCGGGTATCAATGGCCTATTTAAAGCGTGTATAACACCATTGGTGACCGGTAAGTCAGGTTTGATGATAGGTACTCCATTGGCTAGTATTAATCCTACGACATATAATGGTACGAATTTGATTATTTAAATTGTTTTCCCGAACACAGGCGTATTAAATCATACACCTCTTTCTTATTAACACTTATAATCATCACTCTACGACCATTTCTGGAATTTCTATTTGTAAATAATTTATACGTTTATAAGGATAAAATAAAAGTAAAAAATTAAAAGCATTGAATACAATGATTAATCAAAGAGCAGTTGCATGATCAAACGTCTATATACTGTTGGATTGCTTTAAGAACCATACAAAAATTCTCAGTGTGTTGGTTTTAAACCGGCAATTACACCTTTTAATTTAATTGTTCAATGAACTGCTGCATATGTAATTATATGCTTAGAATCTGTGGGACTTTGTTATGAGAAATTGTGAGGTACTAAGAAAGATTTAGTATATGTTCAAATCTGAGAAAGAAAAGTTGGCTGTAAATCCTGGTGCTATGATACTGATTGGCAATGGGTTGAATGTTGGCTGTAAATCCTGGTGCTATGATACTGATTAGCAATGGGTTGAATGTTGGCTGTAAATCCTGGTGCTATGATACTGATTGGCAATGGGCTGAAGGTTGGCTGTAAATCCTGGTGCTAATACTGATTGGCGATGAGCTGAATGTCGGCACATTTACAAGAATTTACTATAAAATTTTCCACGTGTTTACTACATAATTAATGCAAAAAATAAAACTTTTGCTTTTAATTAGCATGCTTACGAATAATTATCATAAAATGAAGAGCATGACACTTAAAATTAATAAATTTCTATAAATAGGTTGATATACAATTTTCTTAATTTATTGTAAAAATATTTTTCTAATCGTATGGTTAGTATTGGTTGTAGATGCAATGGAAAAAAACCCTCTAAATGGTTCATGTTTTGGTTTTGAAGGCGCAAGGATTTACAATTTTCCGACTAAGGAATAAAATTTTGATTTAGGGCATGTAAAATAATAAGACACGTTCTGATCAAGGACGGATCCAAAGGAACGCAGGGGGGGGGTATGGGGGGCCACGAGCCCTTCTCGAGAACAACAAACGTACTTACTATTACTTACCTAAATCCGGCAACAGATTTCACGGAACAGATCTAAATTACGAGGGCGAATCAGAAAGTCTTTGCCCCTATTTTTTATTAGCCAAAATAAGGTACATACAGGTAATTACAAATATACGTACTATTCTGCGGCATTTTCCACATGAGTCCCACCGGTTTCGAACATCCCATCGCAGGAACTTCGGTTTGAATTTCCCTGTTGGGTAGAATTTAATCCGGCCTGACGGTGGATAACATGTAGCCATCGTTGCGTGATGCGTTACCCATTAACTTCTTCAGCAGGATGATGGCATGGGAAGTATTAGGGTCGGGTCGGACTGTATGCAGTAGAACCGCCGACAAGCTCCGGTGGTTTCGCACCGGAGAGTCGGACACCACCATACGGTCGGACTCGCTTTAATTTCGCACAGTCCGCCGAAGGAATTTCAACAGCGATGCGATCTGCTCAACCGGGCAAATCCCGGCTTATTACTCCTGCCTATATTGAAAAATATGAAATACGGCTCAAACGATACTGGCTAATAAAATAAGTGATCCCTCATGGATTCTCAAACTTTGCGCCCCTTTCAAAAAACATTTATGGATCTGCCCTTCCCTCTACAGCATCATTAGGAGCTAACCTCGGAATTTCAGTGCGGTAAAAGACCGCGTTACGACTCTACCACCACAAAGCTTTTGGTCGCATGTTTGGCGTTTGCAGCAGAGAGTTTCTCTAACCATCTTTAAAGTTTAACATAGCTTTCAAATTATGGTGAACGAACACGTGACAAAGACCATGGAAATTTGAATTTAGCGCAATGAACTCAACAGTTTCGTCGAACTATTTGTCTAATTTGTTATAATCATTGAACGATTGAAACGTTGATAGATAGAAAGGGCGATGGTAATTCAAAAGTCGTGAGGAACACTTTGCCTGGCTGTCTATTTTTCTTCGCAAATCGAACTTGATGTGGCGATTAATTATGCTAAATTGAAAGCTATATTATGCATAATAACGGTGGACTTCCAGACAGATCGATTTGTCGAGTAGACAGATATTTAGACAAAAATATTGCCAAGGGGTGAAAGCATGTTCTTCTTCATATTTTGCAAATGAGAAGAGCAGAAGGTACTGTGTCTTATAATCGCAAAGTACGTGACATGCAAACCAATGGATGTTGCGTCAATGCGGAAGTGGTTAAAGACTAGACGTGTTTTAAAGCATGTTACATTCAGCATTAACTTGACACATCCTTTATCTAGAGACCTTGACTGGTCTCTTGAATGGAACTTTAAGCACATAATTATCGCATGTAAGTTTTCCTCTGACAGTTGTACAATTATTTAGAGTATCATTCAATAAAATAAAGTAAAACTTTGCTTAGCGGACGTCTAATTAATTAAAAGAAAACAATTTGAGGATTTTAAATTTAAATTTAATTACATGTAAGCCTACATGTCCTTTTAGTTGTAAATGCATGCATTGTTTTATGGCAGAATTAGTTTGGAATCGGCTTAATACAGAATAACGCATACATGTATTTTATAGCTACATTTGTCAATATCATGATTTAACTATTGCGAAGATTCACTATCGTACTTCCACTACCACGTTTCGATACTATCTTAAAATTGAAATTTATATATGGCATAGTACATTACACATACACTATATATTAAGGCCATATCCAAGGTTTAATTTGGGGGTGGGGGGGGTTCATAAATTTTTACAGCATGTATCGATACAATCACAGCATGCAAGGCCGTAGCCAAGTCCCATTAAAAAATTAGTTACGGGAGTGGGGGGGACCGGTCCCGAAGATCCTCGCCCCCTCTGAATACGGGCATGCTGTGTATAATTATACAGAAAAAATTAAATGGGAAGGGTGGCCGCCGAAAGGCGGCACTGTAATCCCAGACAGGTTTTAACGTTACATAACTTAACAGCTAATGATCGAAGGGAGGAGATTGTTGATCCATACTCGAGTATAGAGACTCACCGCTCGCACTGGTATCATCATTTAACGTTCACTGAGAACCATCCACGATCAATCCACCTCGAGGAGTGGTTGAAATAGATGGATGGCACGGAAGAACACCCCGGATCGGCTGATACTCCTAGAAGAAAGAGTCCACTGGAAATCGTCGAACGGCAACGAACCGGCCTCTGCAACCAGAGCGAACGAACTGCCATCCACCCCGCACCAGGCCGCCAAGATGGTGTCCCATCCACATGCTATGAACTCTTTCTAAAGGCGATCGGCGCTTCACGCGGACGAAGACTGTAGCTTAGTAGCCCGGAGCAGAACAAAGGACGTCCGCACCACTCCAGAGACAAAGACTGATCAGCGAGGAAATGCGGAGCCCGGACTTGGAATAGCGGGCATAGACATCAACCCACCGCAGTCCAGGGGCTATAGTCATTGTCCCAGTTAGTCCGCCCAAGCTAGCCGGAACCAAGACCCGACAGACCTAGACCGCAGAAAAAAAAGACATCTGCTCGTCACCAGAGCTGAGACCGAACTCCAAGTTTTATCCTATTGGATAAAATAATTCATTAGTGAACCAATGCCAATCCTTTACCATCCTTACTTTTAATGAAAATAAATTCAATAGGTTTTGTCTCTGTATGCTACGAATATTTTCTTGTAGGCAGGGAAGAATTGGCATATTTTAGAAAGTATAAAAATATATTTTTGGTGAATGACACCTCCATAGTTAAAATCCATTCTGCGTGAACCCAATTTTTTAATATAGATTGATTCGTCGAATTATTATGTCTTTGTAAACTTACCTCTACGAGTGGTGAAGGTTATTGGCCCTGATAAAGATTTTAGCTTGTATCCATTGGTCAAGACGGTGCTAAAGTAAGTTCCAGGGATCACGTGATTCAGCATCACCTCTGAAATAAAAAGCAAAATTTTCGATGAAATTAAGAAGCAGTGCATTCAAATGTGAAGCCAGCAGCTAGTAACTATTATATATAAATATTTTTAACTACAATTCAAATTTCAATGTATTTTAGAGATTCTTACTTCTCAAAAGAGTCGAGTTTCTCAGAAGTATGTCTCGTGCC